>JARHVA010003851.1:715000-1285000 GCA_037957365.1 Torreya grandis
AGCTTTTGACTCTACATTTGGACAAAATCCCTAGCAACTCAACTTTTTCCTTTCCTATTTTAGACCTTGTTTAGAACTTTTTGGCCTAGACTTTGACATGTTAGTTTTATTTAAATGCTTAACCTTTTGTGTATATGACATTTGACTTTAGACTATTTTATGCCAAGTTCTAACACAAACCATTTTAGAGATACAACTCCATTTTTAGACTATGTTAGAGATATAGCTCTACTTTTGACTAAGCTAGATCACGTTTGAACCATTTATCCTTTTGACATAGTTTTTGAGAGTTTATAAAACTCCAAGACTTTTTTTTTTTGATATCTTAATTGATGTAGATATGTCTAGCTACACTTATGGTGGAGTCATGTATAATCCAAATTATGATAGAATGGCCACATAAAATGGATTTAATTTTTATGGATTTATTCAAGACCCCTTTGATGATAATATGTTTTTTGAGATATAATTTTATCCATCTTACACAAATAAAATCAAGTACCAAAGTCAAGACCTCAATTGGGTATAGATCTCTATACTGATAAGGTTGTTTGGGAGATGGATCTATACCATCTTTACAATGATAAATACATGAAACATAGTTAAGAATCACATTATGATCCAACTTGATATTAAAATGATATGGATGCTTTGGATTATGAAATCAACCAAGATCCATGATGCCATTTTGTTCTCTGACCCTTAGCTACCCCTAACCCTCCTTTATATTATACAAGCTACTAAGCTCCACAACATCTAATGAATACCATAACCATTTTTGGACCTCATCTTTTAGATTATGTGATCAACTAGACTCCATAACACCCAAACATTTGTATACCGAGACCTCATCCTTTGGATTATGTAAGAAATAAAGATCCACAACACCCTTTCATCATCCCAGGACTTAGTCCTTTGGCTTGTGTGAATAATCAATCTCCATACTGACCTATTGTTACCATTTTAGGACTTCATCCTTTGGCTCATGCAAGTAGTCTATCTCCACAACACCCTATCATTATCTAACCATTGATTAATGTTGAACTATTACCTTATTTTCCCATATTTAAAAAACATCAACCAATCCAATCCAAACCTCATCCAATCATTCAACCGCAACCCCAACCAATTCAATCAATAGCTACCCAACTAAGCCAATCATTTGAGTACTAAGCTATGTTCAAGACTTAAATTTTATAGTTGATTTTAAATCAAGGCCAAGAGACCCAACTAATTTAAGATGTTTTTGTTAAACTAACCATTTGTGTTAAGTCAACCTATGATGAATCACCTATTGATCTTATACCAATTATTGAGGAGTCTCACTCTAACAAGCCAATATTTGTTGAGTTACTTCTTGATTATTATAACTACCTTTGGGAAAATCAATACCTAGACCATATGCCTATTTTTCAAGAGCTTCCCTTTGACAATTCAATCTTTTAAGAGTTGTCTCTTGACCTTTTTCCCATCTTAAAAGAGTCTCACTTTGGCAAACCAATATCTGTGGATCCTGTTATGTCATCATAGGCTGTTACTTATCCACTACCAAACATTCAACAAAGCATCATTATAAAAAAATACCCATCAGATGAAGAATCAAAGTTAGAGTCAGGTTCTACTCTTGAACCAACATCATATTTAGCATCAAAAGTAAAATCAACATCAATCTCAACCTTGGATTTAGAGTCCCTTGAGTCTGAATCAGATTCAAAATCAAAATAATTTCATAGCTATTACAACAATGGTTATGTATGCCTAGTAGATCAATTCGAATACATTTTTTATCCTTATATAGTTTTTGATGATGATTACTTTAGTATCGACACAAGTTCTCCTAGTATCTTCAAAGATTGTGTAGCCTCTCTCCATTCCATTACCATTCCATGTGCCATTACCACCAACCAACATAGACATATTATTGACATTCTATCTCCCATAAGTATCGATTGGGACCACCATAATCACACCTCATTAAATTACATCCATGGTGACATATCAGATGAAGAAAAGCAAAGAGGCCAAGACCACAATCATATAGCAAAAGAACACTCTCTTAGTGAAACCTTTTTGAAGGTGCTAGAGAATAATCAAATTCAAAGCTCATCATCTTCTAATGAAATTTTTTTGGAGGTGTTAGGGGATAATTAAAGTCAAAATTCAATGTTACTGGGTGAAACTTTCTTGGAGGCACTACAAGATAATCAAGATAAATTCATTGGTGAAAACCTTTTCGAGGTGCCAATAACTAAGCTCAAAATTTCTTCACTATTTGATGAAGACATTATCAAAGATCAAATAAAAATATATTCTAATTTATAGCCTCATCAGATGGTAGCAACTCTTAATCCCAAATAATAGAATAATCTGGTGGTCTTATTGAGAGAAGAAGTCTTCTACCCTACCACATCCAAAGTTATGTTGAATCCAAAATCAACAACATTATGTGTACTTGAACATCCTGATCTTCACTTATTTCCCATCCATTATTCATTCTATTATCATCCACCATTCCATTTCAAAAACAAACCTATCATCTAATAGTTATCCCTATTTACCACCCATGACTGCACTTTCCTTTGTAGAGGCTACACAGATACCTTGTCTTGAAGTTTGAAGGAATCAAAATTAATGACCAATGAAGATCATAATAACATCATTTGTAGCCAAATCTACAACAAGTTCTTGATAGAGTAGTTATTCAAATGTGGCATGGGATAGTAATTAACATGATTGAGTATTTTTGTTGTATCATTTATTGATCAGGATATGCATCTCCACTTCAATAAGAATAATATAATCATTTATCATACCTAGGCTAGAACTAAACATGTACCATATCATATCAGGTTATCAATCCTGTTGTTGTTATAAAATATCCTAACCATTCATCTTATCACTTGAGATCAACCCTCTTACCATCTTATCTAATCTTAAACCATCATTATCTTAGAGCAAGACCATTCCATTTTACCATACCATTCTTATCTAGACCAAAGCATGTTTTTAGTCATCCTATCCAATCCTATGTTGATCTTGGTTACTTTGGTTCTTCCCACACTTTTTGTAAGGGGATTATAATCAAGTTTCAATAATCAATCAAATTTATGTTTACAATGATAGTCTATGAAATTAGTGTGAAATTTGATCTGGCAATATATCTTTCATTTTTCATCCTATATCATGTTTGTTTATGTGAGCCTAATTATATTGCCTACTAGGGAAAATCAATGTTCATCGATCTTGCTACTAATTATAAATGTCAATGGGAAAATTAGTATCATTGATCTAATCCATTATATCCTAGTTATATCTACCTATGGGCAAACTAGGGGTAACATTTATTTATCATGCATTACTACATCACCTTGCCATTTCTATTTTCATTTCACTGGCCATTTCCCAGATATGAGAACTTGTTGGGACCTAGTTGGTTTTTCCCCACCTTTTGTGTGGATAGAATTACTTTGACTTGAGGTCATTTTGAGACCATTTATGTTGTGTTAAATTCATGTTGTGCTCATCTTAGTCCTCATTTATCCATGCTCTCACCATTTTTTGAGAAACTTTAGTCATGATCTCATTGTTTTGTGAGCATCATGATTTTCAAGTTATAATGCTCTCACCATTTTATGAGTAACTTCAGCCATGCTCTTTTTACTTTATGATAATAATTTCAAGTTATAATTATCTCATTGTTTTATGATCTTGGACTATTTTAGTGTCTCTTCATTCTTGATTGAGTTGAGATGCTTCAAAAATTCCAAAAAAATTTGAAAATCATTTAGAAAAACCAAAAATAGTGACCATTTTTTTACCTTAAGGATTTTGGGAACCCTCACTAAGTCATAAAAAATCACTTATTCCTTAGTTTTCCCATCCTTTTTGTCCTTTTATCCTACACTATACCCATTTTATGAGTTCATCCATGTTCTTATATCACATCCATCATATCTTCTATCAATCATCATTTTCTTCCCATTTTCTTGGAGAACTGCATTTGGCCTAAAATTTTGTTGGATCATCATATCCATGGAAATATTTAGGCAACATCCACTTTCCTAGTGCATATGGAGACAACTCAACCACCCCCTTTCTTTTCTTTTATTCCCCCATCTTGTTTATTTGTTTAGTTGTCACCTAGTTTCTAGGGGCAATGTTCATTGTGTTGTTTATACTAACATAAGGACTAACACTTGGTTGTTTCTTTGTTTGTCTAGTTTTGTTTGTTTATTTGTATGCTTGTTTGTTTTATATCAACATTTTGGCCTTGATTTATTCTATGTATGTGCATTGGGTGATTCTTTACATATTATTATTACATCTATCTATATTCAAATATCTACATTTTCATCATAGTTTTTATCATCGATGCAATTATTTTCCATTGAGTATCAGATATCGAGAGTTAGTCCTTATGCATATTTTGTTCAAGACCCCATGGTGTTCTATCATGAGGCTTAGTATCAAATACTATAGTAAAAATCAGCTTTCAGAGGTCTACAACATCAATGCAACATCACCATCTTCTCAACACTAACATCAACAATGATCCCAATCATATCCCAAATAGATTAATTAAGTAATGAAAGAATTTATACCTTTGTTAGTTTAGATGAGCATCTCCATACTAGTAGGTTTTCCCAATTCATCTTTATCCTCTGTATCAAGTTATCATTCATCAGCCATCAATCATGTTTTCATAATCAGGGTATAGTACATCAACACTATACACCATCCCACATGCATTATCAATTATTATATCACTTTTTGGGGCAAATCATTATGTTATCACCAATTTATTTTCTTTTCTTTCTATCCTAACTAGGTCATCTCCATCTTCTTGATGATTATATCACCTGCTAGAGTAAATCATTGTCTTATCATTCCACGTTGCCACTATTAAGGTAAAATGCTTATAACTAACTTTGGGAAAACTATTGTACTCCATACCACTTGTATTTATTAGTTATTTTTCCCAAACTTGAGTGAAATATTGTGTTGTCACCCCATCATCTTCATTTTTTTGTTCCCCTCATGTTTCTTCTTTCTTTCAAGGGATTGTTTGCTAACCCACTTGTTAACCACTCCCTCAAGGGGGTAGCTAAAATTCAATCATTACTGTTGTAGTCATAACCATAAAGAAACATTTTATTCTTTGAAACTACATTACTATGCTTACAACTTGCAACATCTTCCCAAATAAGGACAAACTATAGACATGTAAATTTGGCCACCAATGGATTTATATTAGACTATTAGTTTAATTCTTACCAATCATCAAACATTTAACCTAATAATTTTAATTAGTCTCAAATTTGGATTTATAACCTTGAATTAAATAAATTTATCCTATTAAATCAATTAAACAAGGTAAATACACACATTAAATTAATCAAAATTAAATAAGTGACCAAATGCCTAAAAAGAATTAATTAATTTGCAAGTCCTAATCAAATTTAATTAGCAAGTTAAATCAAATTCAAATCCTAATTGAGTTTACCCATGAGATAATAAATAAATTACTAAAAAATAAATTCAAGATCATCTTAGAACATCCTAGAATACACTCATTACCTTTGTGAGTTGTCACTTTTGGAAAATATCTAAAAGAATATACAAGGAATATGTCAAACTCAACTAATGTTAATAAAATCAACCATGGTTAGATTTAACCCATTCTAAGGGATTTTGAAGCCTATAAAAGGAAGCTTAGATCTCTTCATTTAGGGATCTCAATCAAAGTAGAGTTATAATGTAAGAATAGATTCATGAAGCTAAAAGCCTAGTGCTATAATGTTAAATTTAAGCCAAGCCATATAAATCAAGCCAAGCAGTCAACAATGGTGTATAGAGGAGATGATGTTAGCTATATGTCATTGATGTAGACTTATTATGCATAATTCAACCAAGCCAAATGAAGAAATCATTTGGATCTCTCAAGGAAGGTAAAGATTGTTATTCTTTGCATTTTAGTTTTGTTTTCAATTGTTGTTTGTTCATTAATCTTCCCTTAATATCTAGGCTTAGAGATGTTAGTATGTTAGTGTGTCGATTTCATAGTTTTATGGACTAATACTTTGATCTAACCTCCTCTCTTTGTCAAATTCTTTGATCATAATTATAAACTAGATGATAGAATAATATTAGACTAAAGCTGCCAAGATTATTTCTTACAAAAATATGGTGGACCATCTTAAATAGATGTTTGAACACATCCAATTTGAATAGATCCTAAGGGCCAAAAATAGGACTGAATATGCCATGGTCATAATTGATTCACTAATAGCTATTATAGATCATGTCCTAGATTACCAATTCTTTATCAAACAACTTTTATGGACAACTCATGATTGTTCTAAATCTTAAGTGGTATGTGATATTATTGGTTCTAGCTCACCTTGGTACTCCAATATATATGCTTACATCCATGAAAATATTTTCCCTCCTAACCTTTCTCATAACAAATAAAGATACTTTATTCATAATACCTCTTATTATACCATACTCAGTGCCACACTCTATCATGGAAGATATGATGGAACTCTACATTATTTAGCTTTGACAGAGTCACAATTAGTGCTTAAATAAGTACATGGAGGTATGTATAGGGCTCACACCTACATAATGGTCCTTACCAAGAAACTCCTACATATAGGGTATTACTAGCCCACTATGGAGGCTGATGCATGTGTTTATGAAAAAAGTGTGTGGACTATTATAAACATGCCAATCTTATTCATGTTCCAGCTTGAGCATTGTAGCTAATCATTAATCAATGGCCATTTTACACATATGGACTCAATCTCATAGGGAAAATAAATCTTACTTCTTCTAATGGTAGTAAACATATCCTCAAAACTATTGGAATAATTATCATGGATGTCAAAGGAATTGTTGGCCAAAATTGGCCTATATATGAAGCTTTGGCCTAGATGGATGTAATGCAGTATTATAGAGAGCTCTTAGAGTGAAGTGAGTCCCTAATAAAAGTTCTTGTTGATCAAATTAATCTAATGGTGGAAGATGAATAGCACATGTCACTCACAATATTTTGAAACACTTTAAGCAAGTCTTAAGGTAAATTTGTTGATTTTGGGAAGCACGTCTAGAATTACAAGTGAAAGGATCCAATATGTTTTCATGGTATTCATGGAATCCAATGGGAATGAAGTAGGTTTTGATCAAAGTCTCAAAGGCTTATTAGAGCCTTGATGGGTCTAAAGATGAATATCATAAGCCTAGATAAGCCAGACCATCATAACACATCATGCAAGAAAGAACATGTCAGTTTGGTTATACATTCAATAGGTGTACTTAAGAGGCCCTTCAAAGTCAAATTAATAAATGAAAATTATGTTTTTATTGACTTTAATTTCCTATTAAAATTTTATGTCTTGATGATTTTTATATCTCAAGATACAATCCCTCAAAAATGATCTAGCAATACGGGACATACTCAAGGACATCAAATAAGAGCCACAAGAAATAGCCATTTGAATTCAAAAATATTTAAAGGATCCTAAGAGTGAACATGGTGTTACCAAGTGTTAACATATCACTTTATCAAATCATATATCAATTACATGTGGATAATAGCTTGAGATATTGGGACCATCAAGATCAATGGTGTGAGATAAACCATGCAAATCAAGATCAATGGTGAGATTGAGGTCAACAAGTTAGAGGATCTTAAGATTAAACATGGGGTTAAAAAGTGGAATAATCATGATGAATTAAAGGATCAATATTGCATGTTTGATAAATCAAATCAAATATCAATGGCATGTGTTTAACTAAATATCAAAGACCGATGGTGCAACCAAAGTTAAAAATTCAATGATCCTAGATTAAACACAAGGCTAACATGTGGCACAAAAATGGTAAATAGATGAAAAATAGAAGTAACATCCATACATTGAATTCAGATTTATCAAGTTTAATCATTTGGGAAGCTTGAATCAAAGATTGATGAAGCAAATTCAATCAAATTCTAGGAGGTAGAAGACAATGACACGTGCCCAAATTTATAATGATCATATTTTGAAATATGATAAAGAGCATGGCAAAGATGCCACATAGGTAAACATGTTGGATAAAAGGGGTTTCATGGACCCATATGGGTGAATACATAGATTATAGATCTAAATATGATTTGGGTTTAACTATTACAAATACTTCAGTTTGAAGGCCACCATTAGAGCTCAGTTTTGACCTTTAGTCTGAAGATTTAGAAACTACATGATCTATTATCTGAGGTTACAACATTATTTCATTACTGTGTTCATTATTATTTGAAGTGAATCCATGTGTGTAATGATTTTTTAACTTACATAATGTTTAGGAATAGATTAGGTCTATTAAGACCTAATAAATATCAAGAATGGAGTCAAGTAGCCTAATGGGCTCTTCATTGAAATGATGACTGTATGAAAACCAATAAATGGGATTGGTTTTCATCTATAGTAAACTTATGTTAATGTTTGTAATAGGGGTAAGTTTTTGATTATGAAATAAGTGTATCATATTTTTACATAGTCATATCCTCAACAAAATAGGTACCTACAGCTGCTTAAAATAGATATAGCCATGGCTCTGTCAGGTCCATGGATATGAAGATTTTGTCTTTATAATAAAGGCAAGTGTAAGATGGTGTAGAAGTCCAAGGAGAAGATTTTGGTGGTTAGATATTGTAAGTGGAGCATTCAATGTTTTTTAGAGACTTAAGGATCTTTCCTCCTTGGATGGATCATGACTCATCATCTTCAAAATAAATTCTTGTCTCCTAGTGTATTTCTTAGCTAATGGGAGGGTTAGGAGGCTATTGGGATAAATAAAGGTTAATTTATCAATGGAAGAATAGTATTGATTTGATAAAAATGTGGGTGAGAATTCATTAAAGGGTGGTGGTATCTCATTTATTAATTATAATTGTGTTCTTCTCCTCTCTCTTCCCCTTTCTCCTATATCTCCCAATTCTTCCCCATTAAAAACTCTCTCTTTGATTTTTGAATTTCACATGGACTCTCTAATTGTTGAATATCAAGAGACTTTCATTTGACAAGGATAAACCCTATAAAATTTTGTAAGAACTAACTCTTGAATCAATAGATAATTTTTACCTATCTCTTGCTTTTGACTAGTGTTTAGTAAGCTGTGTATGATGATTTTGTGAAAGAGTTTCTCCCATGTCCATTATCCTTCTTTATTACCTATTTTAAGGTGTTTTCAAGTGATTTATAGGTCTGAATTTGTGTTTTTAATACCATTAATGGATTTTTGGTGTGATTCTTAGAATTTATCTTTGCTTCATTGATTGCTTGGTGAGCCTAGTTCATAAAATACTTATGCAATTAGCTAGTTGTGAGATTGTGCGAGCTAACATTGTCTTATGTTGATCTAGTTTTAGTTTCAAGTTTGTATGAGTGTCTCATTTAAATTTGGTACATCACCTTTTTAGATTTATTAGTAAACTTATTTCCCTTTTCTAACCATTTTCCAATCAAAATATTAATTTAGGTGATCCATCAAGAGGAAGTTAGCCTTCTCTAGAGCTTCAACCCCAATACAGGATACCCACATGTTGGGGTTATTCCCATTATGTATCTTCATTGGAGGGATCCTAAAGAAACCTCTCCAATGGTAAAAACCAATGCTATAATAGTTTTTGGCATGCTTGGTGGGACTCAATTTCAAAGAATATTGATCAAGTTTGATGTTGATTTGATTAATTTGTAGCAGTTATAACTTTCATGCAATAGTATCCAGTGACTCCAAGCTGTTGTCTCCCAAAAATATCACTCATTTTTGTACAATATTTGAACTATTTTGGTCTAATAGACCAAAATCCTCTCTCCGCTCCTAAAAAATTGTTCTGGGCATTCAAATTCTTCATCATTCAAGCTTTTTCAAAATATATGAACTCTGCAAGAAGGAATCTATGAACTCTATAGGAAGGAATCTATGGACTCTGCAGGCTAAGTTCTATGGACTCATTTCTACAAAATATTCAAGAGAGAAATAGGTCAAATGGAATGTGCCAAGTGTCAATATCTATAGCTTCTTCCTTTTTGTTTTGTAAAGACTGTGGCGGGCCCCAGGTAAGTTGTTAAGGTCAAACGGAATGTGACAAGTGTCATTGTTCGCATAAATCCAAGTGAGTCCCAAATTTTTCCATAGTGTTTCTAAAAAGCATAGTGGAAGACACCATGTGTCATCTTCTACATGACTCTCAAAATGCATCCAAATCTTCTATAAGTTAAGTGAATGGTACCACGTGTCCTCGCCTATTTCACAATGGATGCCGCCATGTGTCACCTGTTGAGATCAACAAAAAAATTGACTAAGGCAAAGCCAAAGGAAAAACATCCCTTTCAAAGGGCACATGGCAACCAAAGTGGACCATTGCAAAAATTTGAAAGGTCACTTTGGAGCTCAAATATCCCTTGCAGAGGGCAGGCGGGGAGCAAGCAGACCGATTCAAAGGCCAAACAAGCAAGGGAATTCCTTCGAAAAAGTTCCTGTGGCAAAGTTGTAAAGGAACAATTCCTTCAAACAAATTATCCAAAAGAATTCTTTTAAACTTTTTGTCTAAAGGAAAAGTCTATCAAAACAAAAAAACCCATCGAGGAAATAAAATCTTGAAAGTTGCCACGTGTCCCTTATCAAGTCTTAGCAGAACGTGCCACATGTCCCTTACAAAGTGCAGTGGAAATCACCATGTGTCATCTACCAAGACACAATTTCTAGTAACTCTTAAAGTGATAGAACATGCCATGTGTCATCTACAAAGCTTGATGGAGGCTGCCAAGTGGCAACATCTACAACATCTTCCTTTTATTGATTAAAGACTGTGGCAGGTCCCAGCTAAGTGGCTAAACTCAAATAGAAAGTGACAAGTGTCTACATCCACGTGGATCCAAAAGAGTCCTAAATGTTTCTACAGTGCTTCTATAAGCTCAATGGATGCTGGCACGTGTTCTCACCTATTTCTTAGTGGAAGATGCCACATGTCATTTGCTAACATTAATAGAAAGTAGCCTCAAGCAAAGAAAGAGGCAGTAATAGATAATTCCAAAGGAAAGTTCAGAGGTTCAATAAGTAGTTGGTTCAATTGGTTGGTTCAAGTGGTTAAATGGAACACTTGAAGAACAAGTGATTGAACCATTGAACCTTTAAACTATTGAACTGCAGTTGGTTCAATCATCTGGTTCAAAGGAATTCCCCAAAGTGAAGAGACCAAGTGCCCTTGCAGAGGGCAGTGAAGAAAAGAAGACATCAAAGAACAAAGGAATGAACCATTGAACCATTGAACCTTGAACCAAATTGGTTCAATGGGTTCAACGATTTAATGAGAAGCAATTGAACCATTGACGTCCCTGTAGACATCAAATTTAAGATAATGAAATATCCATTGATTTTCAAATGTGGCACAGATTATGTCAATTGCAAGTTTAGCAACCGGCCAAAGAGATAGCCTAAGATCTCAGAAAAGGGATTAAACACAACCAGAAAAGGAGGAACAATGAAGAAGGACTAGAAATACCCACACATGGGATATGATTCTAGAAGGTGAAGTAGTCCACCAGCTGGACATTGGAGAATATGAACATTCAATGAAATGACCCATTTCTCTGCATTGAGAAAAGCAAATGGGCAACTATGCTCAATTCCAACATATCTTCTTGACAAAATTTAAAATGTATTGAATGCAACATGATGTGTTACTACTCCCAAGTCTTTCTTGGAGAGCTATATATTGGACTCTCTCTTATTGTTTTAGAGAGATCTTTTGGTTATCAAGAAACTAAATTCTACCTAAATTGAAAGGCATTACTGAGACTTTGAGCTCAGATTGTTGATCATATTTTGTTATTGGAATAAGAAAGCAAGTGAATTTATAGACTTTGTGCTATAATAACTTGGTTGTTGGGGAAATTTTTCTTATGTCTATTTTCTTAATATGTTTTCTATCCCTTTAATTAAATAAGCAAAATTAGTGAAAGTAGTTAGAAATGTGTCTTGAAGCCAACTGTAGAGAGACTTTGTGCCCCTACAATTTCCTTTAAGTGTGTTTTCTTTTTGTTTCTATGTAAAGGACCTTGGGATGACTTTGTGCCCTCATTGTCCTTCGAATCTCACTCTTGAGCAGTTGAGGTAGAGACTTTGTGCTACATCTCAGCTTGCTAGTTATTATGCCCTTGATTACCTTTTGCAATTACTACCAGGAAGATTCTTGTGGTTTGCTCAATAGTACTTATGAAATAAGAGGAGTACTTTTTGTCATTACTCTTAAGATTTATCCCTTGATCCTTGAACATCATCTCTAAAAAAAAAGAGATGGATGGTGTTGTCCTACCCCAAGTGTTATTTTTAGCATAAATGTATAGTATATAGCTCCTCATATTTAATAGGGAACCTCCCCTTGATGAGACAAGAGATTAGTCTCCTTTTGATGTGGTAAACCTACACATCTAGCTAACCAATCTCCCTATGCTATGGTGAATAGAACTATTTTGCCTATCAGTTAGCTGAGTGACAAAATATTCACCCAACATTTTTTGGTGACTCCGTTGGGGATGAATATGCAATCTAAAGCCTCAAGTTTCAGATTGAAGTATTCCCTGCCCTTATCCATTATAGACTCTAGTGACTCCATTTTGTTTCTTACCCATTATCATTATATCCTTACCATCTCCCTCCACCTCCATGCCAACTGGGATAAAATGTGCATAGTTTGAAGCCTCAAGCTTCAAGCTAAAGCAGGGCTAATTCTTTCCCATTTTTGTTTTACAATCTGACAGATCTATGGTATATGTGAAGCTAAAGGGCTAAAGGTATTTTTCACCCTATATTTGACTTGGTATAAAAAATTAATTTTGATCCATTTTCTTCACCATCTCATCTCCAATGAACCAAGAGCTTTCCTCCTACTAAAGTCAAGTCTCTATTATTGGGCAAAGCATCCACTTTTGTTATTAATAAAGATTTGTCAATACTTACCCCTCTAATTTTTGTTATCCCACCTTTCCATAGTCATAAAATGGCAATTCGAGGCTCCTGGAGTAACTCTTTTGGCCCACTCAATTTAACTCCACCTCTACATGAGCTATCATGCAGTTCAAGGAAAAATTTGCCCAAATTCTATGGTGATGGGAAGGTTCATCCTAATGAACATATTGCAGCCTTCAGCATATCTTGTGGCATAATAGGTGTGGAATTTGAGGATGTAGTAGTTAGGCTATTTGTGGAAACTTTACAATGTGATGCTGCAGAGTGGTTTTATCATCTGCAGGCCTAGATTGTGACTGATTGAAATACCCTCAAAGCCAAGTTTGAAGCTAGATTCAAACTTGTAAAAGATGCACATGCCCTGTTGGCTCAACTCACACAAATGAATAAAGAGCCTCATGAACCAATGAGTGATTTCATAGCCAAGTTCAACAAGCTGAGGAATAGAATTCTTGTAATTGCTCAGCCTACACCTAAAAATCTCAAATGTTTCTTCATCAGCTCTCAGCTGCCTGAAGTAAGTTTTTTGATGAGACGTGCTGGCCAAATAGACCTTTCTATAGCTCAGAACTTGGATACTGAGATGGAAGATGACCTTATCTTGGCGGGAAAGATAAGGAGAGATCCTAACAAAGGTAAAACTTCTTCATCTTCCAAATATCCATCTACAGGTACCACTGATCTAATGGTGTAGAAACTAGCAAATGAGTTGTTAGTTCTCAAAAAGCAAATAGCACAAGGGATATCTTCAACTCCTTCATATAGAGATATGCCAAGAAGTACATTCCCCAATTAGTCATACCAAAGCAATGCTACCAAAAATCAAGGATAGCCAAATCATCTTCGTCCCCCATAGGGAAAACTTGTCATTGAAGCACCACCAACCAATTCAGTAGTTGGATATCTCGAAACAAAATCTAATTTCTCTTTCCAGCTTGAATTAAATCAAGAAAATGATGCTGATATCCTTACAGAAAATCAAGAAGAGTCAGCTGGTGACTCCAACATTGGTTTCCTGAATTATCAAGACGAACCTAGAAGTGAAGGTAAAGTAGATGAGGGATCATGTGTTGTATTCACCTGGTCCAAGAACTAGTTAGCCTAGCAAGTTGATAAAGGAAAAATAAGAGAAAGTTTTTAGCCTACAATCTCAATTGCCAAATGAGAAACTTCTCTACCTTTCCAACCAAAGGATCCAGTGAGTAATAAAAAGGTAAGTACATCAAGCATTTCTCCATTTTCAACTTTAATTCCACAGACCAGTCTTCCCCCTCCCAAAAACTAGAAAGATGAACTAGCTTCCTCTATTCCTAATCCATTTCAGTCATTTAACATGATCGACCATGTCAAGAAGACCAAAATTCAAATGTCTGAAGTTGAATTCTTGAAATCTAATCTTGAGCAGTTGGATAGGTTAGTTTAGAGTGTGAAGAATAAAGCCATCCCTGCAAAATAAGAGATTAGAAAGGTAACTCATGATTCCCCAAGGAACATGTCCATCCCAAACAATCTTGTCATTACTCCTCTAGCTACCCTAGGAAAATAGAGCCTTTCTATGTTTCCCTATTGACAAATGGTCATAAATTGAGTAATTGTGTCATTGATTCTAGAGCTTCAGACAATGCCATGCCTGCCAAGGTGGCAAATCTCTTGGACTCACATTGACCAAAACCTTTGGAAGATGTTTTTCCATGGAGAAAAAACAAGTACCTCTACTGAGACAAATCAAAGATGCCCAATTTGCATTTGCAGCATTCCTAGACAAAATAATCAAGATGACAGTCTTGGTGGCTGATGTTCTAGCCTCATATGGCATTCTTTTGGGGCAAAATTTTTGTAAGGATGTTGGTGGAAAATTGAGCATGGACCTATCTGAAGTGAGGATCCCTATCAAAGGCATCATATAGAGGTTGTTTCCTAAAAAAGAAGAAAAATATGTAGTCACTCAAACATCAATACCTAAATCTCAAATTTTGTTCAAGTCTTCAGGTCTGGGTAATTACTTTTTATCCACAGAAGAAGTTCATGAGGTGCTTGATGAAGTCCCTAAATGTGATCTAAGGTTTGACTCAGACCATACATCATAAGAACTGGTAGGTTATAATATAGATGGAGAAGGATCTTCCTTCTCTAATGAAGAAAAATCTAAAGAAAAATTAGTGTCTTATGAGGTATGGATTCTGGAATATAATGGCAGTTGCTCCTCTACCAGCTCAGGAGCTAGGATTGTGTTGATATCTCCTAAAAGAGATATTTTCCCTTACTCATATAAATTACAGTTCAGCAATACCAACATAGCTGAATATGAATCTCTATTTCTTAGATTTAAGGCTACTAGAGACAAAGGCATCAAACTCCTTCATGCCAAAGGAGATGTTAAACTAGTGGTTTGTCAAGTAAAGAACCTATATCAAACCAAAAATGAGAGATTATGCCATTATCGCAACCTAGTCTAGGATCAAATTGAAAGCTTTAATGCTTTCAACATCTCTACCATATCTAGAGAAGTCAATGACTAAGCTGATGCACTCGCTATTTTAGCAACTATCTTAGTCCCTCACCCAGACTTCACAGGAGGCAAATACACCATCGTGTTAGTCTTTTAACTGAGTGTGCCTAATAATGCTAGCCATTGGCAAGTATTTAACGATGATAACCAAATCATTGCCTTTCTAGAATAAAGAGACATCTTTGAATAGCTACATTTTGAAAGTATTAAACCTCAAAAGCTTGAATCAACTCCTAAAATGAACTCAGATGTAGATGAAAAATTCTTGCAACTCAAAGAGGATAAAATTCCCAAAGGTCTAGTTTCCCTAGAAAAGATGTTTGATAAACATGACAGATTCATCAAATAGTAACAAATGGATTCAAGCTCCTCCTAAGGGTTTGATCAAATAAATTTGGGTACCAAGGAAGATCCCAAGATGGTTAACATTGGTAAATGCTACACTCTCGAAGAGAGGTTCAAATTTACCACTTTGCTTAGCCAATACATGGATGTCTTAACATATTCCAATGATGACCTTAAGTCTCTCAAGCCTGATGAAATCTAGCATGACATTCCTCTCAAGACTGACTCAGTACCTTACAAGAAGAAATCTCAGTAGTATAATCTAAAGATATCAGGTACTATTCTATCTGAGATATAGAAAATGTTGAATGCTAGGATAATTTTCTCAATCCATCATTCCACATGGATTGCCAACATAGTCCCTGTGAGGAAGACGAATGGCAAAATTCACATATGTGTAGATTTTAAGAATCTAAATCAACCATATTTAAAGGATAATATCCTTTACCCATCATGGATCAAGTGTTATAGATAGTGACCAGCTTAGAGATGTTATCAATGCTAGATAACTTCTTAGTATATAATCAAGTTAATGTAAGTGAAGCAGACCAACACAATACTACCTTCACCACACCTTGGAGCACATTTGCATATAAAAGGATGCCTTTTGGCTTGATAAATGCTGGTGCCACCTTTCAGAGAGAAATTAACCTTGATTTCAAGGATGAGAGGGGTAAGTTCATTGTAGTTTATCTTGATGACTTAACCATTTTTTCTAAACATCACCCAGATCATATATGCCACTTGTAACAAGTGTTGGAGCACTTCCACTAGAATGGCATTTCTTTGAACCCAAAAAAGTCATTTTTTGGAGTAACAAAGGGTAAACTTCTCAGACACATTATGTCCAACTAATTCATAAATATTGACTCAGACAGAGTCAAGTCTATCCAAGAGCTTACCTTGCCTACAAGTAAGACTATTGTTCACTCTTTCTTTAGAAAGGTAAATTTCTTATGAAGGTTCATCCTTGAGTTTGTTGAGAAGACTCATCATATTATGAACATGATTAAAGGAAAAGCCACCTTTAACTAGATTGAATAAGGCAAGTCAACATTTGAGGATATCAAGACTACCATTGCTCATGCCCCAATTCTAGGTAGTCTAGACTACAAAAAAGAGTTTATCAGATACAGTTATGTTTTTGAACACACACTTTTAGCAATTTTGGTTCAACAAAATAAAGAAGGTATGGAATCTCCCATTTATTTCATGAGCTATCCTCTCAAATCTCATGAGTTGAAGTACTCAAACATGGAGAAACATGCTTATGCAGTGGTGAAAGTAGTCAAACATTTTTGCTTCTACATCTTGAATTCTCATACTACTACCTTGGTTCCTAATACCACGGTCAAATCCATAATAACTCAGTAGGAGTTTGGGATGAAAAGAGGTAATTGGATTGAAAAAATCTAGGAGTTTGATCTAGCCATCAAGCCAACAAAGCTGGTACGAGGAAAAGGCTTATGTCAATTAATTATTGATAATAAACCAGTAGAAATAGAGCATGAAGAAGTAGAGGTGGAAGACACACTGATAGTCCGCTTTGTCTCCACCATGAATGAGTGGTATTCAGATATTTCTCATTTCCTTACTCATGGTGAGTGTTCTACTCACCTATCTTACAAAGAAAAGAGGACTATCAAGTTGAAAACTACCAATTTTGTCCATTGCGACAACGTCCTATACAAGCGGATCCTTGATGGAGTGTTCCTTCACTGTATGGACAAGGAGCAACAAACCCAACTTTTGAAATCCTTCCACAATCTAGCCTATGGAGGAAATTTTTTTGCTCTTGTAACTTCCCACAAGATTCTATGAGCCAAGTATTATTGGCCTACTCTTTTTCAAGATGCATATAAGTGGGTAAGAAAATGTGAACTATGCCAGCAGTTTGTTGGAAGACCTAAGTTAGTTGCCCTGCCTCTCAAGCTAGTGATCATAGAGGAACCATTCTAGTAATAGGGAATTGATTTTATTGGAGCTATAAACCCATATTCAAGTGTTGAACATGATTATGTCTTTACAACAACTAACTACTTCACCAAGTGGGTGGAAGCTATCTCAAATAAGCATGCCACTTCAAAAGTAGTGTGCAATTTCCTCAAGGATAATATCATTTCCAAGTTTGGGGTCCCAACCAAGATTGTCACAGACAACACAACTTGTTTCACTTCCCAAGAGATTATTCAGTGCTATTTTTACTATGAGATCACCCTCTCTCACTCTTCTGATTACTTTCCATAAGGGAATGGACAAGCTGAATCAAGTAACAAGAACCTGATGACTATCATCAAGAAGCTGGTGGATGAAAACCAAAAGACATGGCATAAAGCATTATTTGATGCTTTATGGGAAAACAAAATCACACCAAAGAGGGCAATTGGTATGTCTCCTTTCCAACTTCTTTATGGTATCAATGTTGAGATACCAATCACCTTGGAATTGCTAGCATTAAAATTGGCTAAGGAAATTGAAGATTAGACATATGAAAGCCCCCTTAATAAGAGGATCATGTGCTTGACTAACTTGGATGAACAAAGAACTATGGTGGTGGACCAAATTACTACCCATCAAATTCTGGTGAAGAAACTCTTCGATCAGAAGGCAAAAAATTGTGATTTCCAAGTTGAAGATCAAGTCCTGTTGTGGGACAAGAGAAGAAAACCAAAAGGGATGCATGGAAAGTTTGACTCCCTTTAGAGGGGCCCATTTACTATTTATTAGCTCAATGGTGAAAATAGTTTCTTGCTAAAATATCAAGATGCTATGCCCTTTTCATTACCTCATAGTGGGCAGCATCTGAAGCACTTCAATCCGTGAAGTATCAAATAAGATCAGATTGTACATATGTATATTTATATAGTCTTTAGTTTTGTTTTTGTGCTTTCATTTTTGTTTTTGTCACCTTTCTTTTTGGGTATCATGACTCCATGACCCAATGACATACTTCAAGGCACTGGAGAATCTAGTTTTTACTCCCCTCAGCTATTCTAAGTTTTCAACTAAAGGAAGTTCCCCAACTGGAGCCAACTATTGTCTCTCAAAAATATCACTCATTTTTAGACAACATTTGAACTATTTTGGTCCAACAGACCAAAATCCTCTCTCCCCTCCTAAAAAATTGTTCTGAGCATTCAAATTCTTCATCATTCAAGCTTTTTAGAATCTACAAACTCTACAGGCTTAAATCTATGGACTCTGTAGGAAGGAATCTATGGACTTTGCAGGCTCATTTCTATGGACTCTGTAGGAGAAAAATAGGTCAAACATAATGTGCCAAGTGTCAAAATCCATAGCTTCTTCCTTTTTGTTTCATAAAGACTATGGTGGGCCCTAGGTCAGTTGATAAGGTCAAACAAAACATGACAAGTGTCATCATTAGCATAAATCCAAGTGAGTCTCAAATGTTTCTACAATGTTTATAAAAATCTTAGCGTAAGTTGCCATGTGCCATTTTTCGTAGGACTCTCAAAAGGGATCTAAAGCTTCTATAAGTTAAGTGGATGCTACCACATGTCCTCACCTATTTCACAATGGATTTTGCCACATGTCACCTATTGAGATTGGCAAAAAATCAACTAAGGCAAAGCCAAAAGACAAACATCCCTTTTGTAGGGCACTTGGAAACCAAAGTGGACCATTGCAAAAACCTGAAAGGTCACTTTGGAACTCAAATAGCCCTTGTAGAGGGCAGGCAGGGAGCAAGTGGACTAATTCAAATGCCGAACGAGCAAGGGAATTCCTTCAAAAAAGTTCTCACAGCAAAGTTGTAAAGGAATAATTCCTTCAGAAAAATTATCTAAAAGAATTCCTTCAAACTTTTTGTCTAAAGGAAAAGTCTACCAAAACAAAAAACCTATCAAGGAAATAAAAGCCTGAAAGTTACCACATGTCCCTTATCAAGTCTTAATAGAATGTGCCACATGTCCCTTACAAAGTGTAGTAGAAACTACCACATGTCATCTATCGAGACATAGTTTCTAGTAACTCTTAAAGTGACAAAACATGCCACATGTCATCTACAAAGCTCTATGGAGGCTGTCAAGTGGCAACATCCACAACATCTTCCTTTTATTGATTAAAGACTGTGGTGGGTCTTGTGTAAGTGGCTAAACTCAAATGGAAAGCAACAAGTGTCTACATCCACGTGGATCCAAAAGAGTCCCAAATGTTTCTATAGTGCTTCTATAAGCTCAGTGGATCCTACCATGTGTTCTCACCTATTTCTCAATGAAAGATGCCACATGTCATTTGCTAACATCAGCAAAAAGTAGCCTCAAGCAAAAAAAGAGGTAGCAACGAATAATTCCAAAGGAAACTTTAGAGGTTTAATAATTAGTTGGTTTAATTGGTTGGTTCAAGTGGTCAAATGGAACACTCGAAGAATAAGTGATTGAATCGTTGAACCTTTGAACCGTTGAACCATAGTTGGTTTAATCGATCAGTTCAATTGGCCAATTCAAAGGAATGCCCTAAAGGAAAGAGACCAAGTGCCCTTGTAGAGGGTAGTGAAGAAAAGAAGACTTTGAAGAACAAAGGAATCAACCATTGAACCATTCAACCTTGAGCCAAATTGGTTCAACGAGTTCAACAGGTTCAACAAGTTCAATGGATGTGAAGATATCAAGGAACCCAAAAAAAAGTACAAAGTTTGAAGGTTCAAAGGTTCAAAGGGAAGTGATTGAACCATTGATGTCCCTGTGGATGACAAATTTAAGATAATGAAATATCCATTGATTTTCAAATGTGGCACAGATTATGTCAATTATAAGTTCAGCGATCAGCCAAAGAGATAGCCTAAGATCTCAAAAAAGGGATAAAATACAGCCAAAAAAGGAGGAATGATGAAGAAGGACCAAAAATACCCATGCATGGGATATGTTTCTAGAAGGTGAAGTAGTCCATCAGCTAGACATTGGAGAACATGAACATTCAATGGTGTGACCTATTTCTCTGCATTGAGAAAAGCAAATGGGCAACTACGCTCGATTTTAGCATATATTCTTGATAGAATTTAAAATGTATTGAATGCAACATGATGTGTTACTACTCTTAAGTCTTTCTTGGAGAGCTATATATTGGACTCTCTCTTATTGTTTTAGAGAGATCTTTTGGTTATCAAGAAACTAAATTCTGCCCAAATTGAAAGGCATTACTGAGACTTTGAGCTTAGATTGTTGATCATATTTTGTTATTAGAATAAGAAAGCAAGTGACTTTTCAAACTTTGTGCTGTAATAACTTGGTTGTTGGGGAAATTTTTCTTATGTCTATTTCCTTAATACATTTTTTATCCCTTCAATTAAATAAGTAGAATTAGTGAAAGTAGTCAAGAAGGTGTCTTGAAGCCAACTGTGGAGAGACTTTTTGCCCCTACAATTACCTTTAAGTGTGTTTTATTTCTATTTCTATGTAAAGGACCTTGGGATGACTTTTTGCCCTCATTGTCCTTCATATATCACTCTTGAGTAGTTGAGGTAGAGACTTTGTGCTACATCTCAGCCTGCTGGTTATTACGCCCTTGGTTACCTTTTGCAACTACTACCAGGAAAATTCTTGTGGTTTGTTGAATAGTACTTCTAAAAGAAGAGGAGTACTTTTTGTCATTACTCCTAAGATTTCTCCCTTGATCCTTGAACATCATCTCTAAAAAAAGAGAGATGGATGGTGTTGTCCTACCCCAAGTGTTATTTTCAGCATAAATGTATAGTATATATCTCCTCATATTTAATAGGGAACCTCCCCTTGATGAGAGGAGAGATTAGTCTCCTTTTGATGTGGTAAACCTACACATCTAGCTAACCAATCTCCCTATGCTATGGTGAATAGAACTATTTTTCCTATTAGTTAGCCGAGTGACAAAATATTCACCCAACACAAGCAATACTCAACATATTGGTGTAGAGAAATATCTATATTTCATGCCAAAAGTGACTACAATATTAGCTTCTAGAGGTAATCCTTTTAAATTTTTTTAATTACCTTTAAAGTTAGTAAAAAGGTTAAAATTTGCTAATACACATCCTTATAAAGGAATCTTCCCTCCTAAATCAATTTCAAAATCTACCTCTACAAAAAGATCTTTGTTATCCCCTTTTATTTCCATGGTAGCCCCTAGAGATTTCCCTTTTGTAAATTTTAATGGTCATAGTCCTTTAGACCTCCCAAAGTATGATCCTATTCCAATAGCAACTCTTAAAATTATTCCCTAGTTCACAATGAACTAGTCTACAACCCCTTCTGAACTCCTCATGGATGTAGCCCACTTTTGCAATATTCATAATGTCAATGAATAAAATGTAGCAATTAGGTTGTTGACCATCTCTTTTATGGGTAAATCTTTGGACTAGTATAGAATCCTTTCTGCTAACTCCATCACATCATGGGATTAGTTAAGAGATGCATTATGTAATATATTTGAATACAAAAGTGACCATTTGTCACTTATAGAACTATTAACCATAATAAAGAGGGCTTATCACGAAGTCATGCAAGACTTCAATGCCATGTTTTAGAATACATGGGATAAGATCCTAGTCTTTTTTAGGCCTACTCCAAATTATGCTTTCCTTTACTATATAAAAGCCCTTAATAGTGATATTGTAGTAATTATTCAGTCTATGAGGGGAAACACACTACCAAATGCTAATGAGGTGGAAATCAAAGTAGAAAATTATCTAGTTCAAGCTGCTATGCTTACACCTAGGCTACCAATGTCCTTGTTTCATAAGATTCAACCACCTCTTATTTTTATTCCTCCCCTTGTTATCATTCTTCTTATGCTAACACTTGCTACCATACCTACACCAAAGCAGGAAAAGGTGTCAACTAGTCAACTTAGTGACTCCTAAGAAAACAAAAATTTCTAAGAGCTTAAGAGCATGTTTAAATCCTTTAGAAATGAGATGGTGAATTTGAATAGGCAACAATCCTAGTTCAATAGACCTTATCAAGCTGCATATCAACCTCAACAATAGTCTTATAAAGAAAATAGGCCATCCTATAAAGGAAGTTTCCAAGGATAGGGCCAATAAGGCCAAGGATAAAGGAAACCTATGTTAGGAAAAATAATTATAATTCAAATGGTACAAACACCTATACAACGTTGGTCCCTACTTAGAATAACATTTCTCAATAATTTAAGGGTACCATGCCTTAGAATCAATCTTTCATTCAATCTATTATCCCAAAGATTGAGTTTAATCAGTCTTTCAACGAGAAATGGCATTAGGGTGTTAGTTATGGATATAATAAAGCCCTTATGGCCTAGAGCACAAAAGTACCTATGATGACAAAACCAAAGGAACCTCAATAAGGCCAGGGGCTTAATAAAGAACCAAGCTATTTGGGTACTAAAATGGTTAATTATGATCAAGAAGAGTGTTATTCACTCAATCAATAGGATAGTTATAACCAATCATAAATTTCAGTGGCAACTAACACAATGTTCAAAATAAGGAACATAGATGGTGGTGATGGAGCAGTCAAATATCTTCATACTATTACTCCATTACTATCAAAGCCAGATGAACCTATAACTACTCCAAAGGTTCCAGTTACCCTAAAGAATTAAAACTAGAGGGATGTGTTTATATCCCCAAACCCACAAGTTCAAAGTACAGTTATGGATCCCAAAGCACAAGAAAAAGTTGGTGGTTTTCCCATCAACATTGTTAAAAAAATGAAAAAATATAATATGAGTGTGCCAATGTGGGACATGCTTTCTATGCCTAGTCAGGTGGATATCCTTCAAGAGGGTTTGTCAAAGATCAATGTTTCAGACAAGCCACCAAGTAAAGAGAATGTAGTTCTCACCAATGAAACCAAGGGACCTAATGAAGGGAAATCTAGTAAGGTGGTCAAGCCTCCTCCTTTCTACATTTTTTTGGTCATTGGTGACTTCTTAGTTCATATTTTCATGTTAAATAATGGAAAAAGTACTACAATGATGCTAAATTCCATAGAGATCAATTTGGTTTAAAGTATGAGACCCATTCTAAGGTAATTTTATAGCTTGATGGATCTTCCACCAAACCATTTGGCATTATCAAAGTTCTCAACTTGACCCTGCATGCTTGTCCTAGTGTTTTAGTAGCTTAGGTTGTGTTGATCCTAGATGTGCATCTTTATTTTTCTCTATGCTTATCTAAAGTTTTCATAGAAAAAATTGAGGTCCATGTAGTAGCATATTGGTCCTACATATCTTTTAGAAAAAGGTATGGGACCAAGGTATCCATTAAATCTAAGCCTATTACACAATTTCACATTGAGCCTTATGGCCCTGATAACTAAAACATCAATTATGCCATCCTAGATGAAGGCGAACACTTGGTTGGTAAAGAACTAAACACTCATCCTGAGGAGATACTTAATATGTTCTTGGATGAATTATGGAATGAAAATTAGTTAATTTCCCTTTATAAGGTGTTGAAGAAAGAGACATGGGTGTCTACTGCTTTCATGAGGAGATTGAGTCCATGTCATCCCTTACTAGGCCTTAATAAGATACTAATGGTTTGTGTAAATTATTCTTTGATGGCTCAAAGAGCAAACATGGGGTAGGTATAGGTGCAATGTTGATATTTCCCTCTAATGATAAGTATTTCTCTTCTTACGAGTTTAAATTTAGTTTTTCTTCCAATGTAGATGAATATGAGGGTCTTATTCATTTTCTTCATTAGGCTAGTAGGAGATGAATGAAATAATTACAAGTGTATGGAGATAGTGAGTTGATAGTGCATCAGATCAAAGGCCAAAATATCACAAAGAATCCCTTAATGAAATCTTGTAAAAAATAGAGTATGGGACATCCTTGAGGGCTTTGAGGACTTCAACATCCAAGCAATGCCAAAGAACCAAAATCATCATGCTGATAGGTTGGTAGTTGTGGAAGCTCAATTTGACTACCCAAACAAATTGAAAAATTCCAAATTACAACCATATGTCAGAGTGGTAATAAGACCATTAGTGCCAAATAATGAAGCTCATTGGTAGGTATTTGATAGTGACAAGTAGAATGCTTATTTTTTGTAGAAGGAAGCAAAGTTTTCCTCAATGGAAAAATATATTTTTCAACATAATTATGAGGATCAAATTATTTAGCTGAGGTCTAACAATCTTCCTAGAGGGTTGGTCACCCTTAAAAAAAATTTCCATGAGGGAGATCATATGAGGAAAGATAAAGCAATGATGTCAATTGATTAGGAGAACTATAAAAGAGTTCTTATACTCAAAGATAATCTCCTCAAGCTTGGAAATGTAATCACTAAGGCTAAAAATCATTCTTTCATTGAACTTTATAAATAATATTCAAACACCTTTGCTTAGGAATATAGTGAGATGAGAGGCTTTGATCCCAATTTATCCCAACACACTATAGAATTAGAGGCTAATGCTAGGCCTATGAGGCAAAATCGAAGGCCTATCAACCCCAAAATTGAATATATTTTGATGAAGGAATTGATTAAATTGATTGAATCTTATATCATCTTTCCTATTAAATCACTCCTCATGGGTAGCCAAACTAGTACTTATGAGGAAGAAAAATGGGGGATTCGATTGTGTGTTGACTTTAGGGATTTAAATAGTGTCTCTTTAAAATATAATTACCATTTTCCATCTATGGAACAACTCCTTCAAGTAGTTACTAGTTCATAAATCTTCTCTCTGTTGGATGGGTACTTAGGATACAACTAGGTGCTGCTAAGAGAAACAGATCAACACAAGAATTTTTTCACCAAAAAGTGGGGTACATATGGTTATCATAAGATGCCTTTTGCCTTGGCAAATGTTGAGGTTACTTTTTAAAGATCCATGGACATGGAATTCCAAGGATATCTAAATTAGATGGTGTTGGTCTACTTGGATAACATCATGGTTTTCTCAAAGAAGGCTAGTGAGCACTTAGATCACCTAAGATTAATCTTTGAAAGATGAAATGAATATGGGAGCTCTTTGAATCCCAAGAAATGTGTGTTTATTGTTCATGAAGTCAAACTCTTGGGACACATTGTATCAAAGCAATGATTATCCATTGACCCTAATATAATATGTGTCATCTTGGAATTATCTTTAGCCAAGCAAAAGAAGGGACTCTAGAGTTTCCTTAGGAAGATAAACTTTGAGAGAAGGTTTATACCTAGTTTTGCTAACCTAGTCAAACCCATCACTACCATGTTTAAGAAGAACCAAATGTTCACTTGGTCAAGTGAAGGTAAAGTAACATTTGAGGCTATCAAGTAGGCCATTGCCCAAGCACCCATGCTCATGAACCCTAATTTCTCAAGGGATTTCATATTGTATACCTTTGCCAATATTGAAAATATATCAACTATGTTGATGTAGAAGAATGGTGAAGGACTTGATCATTTAATTACATTTTTTAGTCAAGGACTTGAAGGATATGAGGTAAGTTACAATTTTATAGAAAATCAAGCTCTTAAATTTTTAAGAAGCCTCAAAAAATTGAGACCAATGCTCTCTAATAAAAAAATCTATCTTATGGTACCTCATCTTGTAGTGAAGGATTTCCTTCTTTACAAGGACTTGAATGAGAAAAGGGTTGGTTGGATTACCAAGGTCATAGAGTATGGCATGGAGATCAAAGTCACTAAGCTAGTTAGAATAAAAGGCTTATGTAAGTATATGGTTTATGATCTCTATGAAGATAAAGAAGTTATTTTAGTGACACAAGACAGCTCATAAATGGATGCACCTCCACCTCAAACTAGCTGGCTCCAGGATATGATACACTTCTTGAAAATAGGTGAGTACCCTTAAGGTATGGATAGGACAAAGAGAATGTATTTTAGACTTTATTCCATACCATATGAATTGGTAGATGGGGTTTTATTAATAAAAAGACCTTAATAGAGTGATTTTTAGATGCATTAATGATGACCAAGTGACCAGGCTCTTGGCATAATTCCATGATGGGCCTATAAGAGGCCATTTTACTCCAAGTACTACAATAAAAAAAAGTGATGAGGGATGCTTATTATTGTCCTATCCTCTTCAAATATGTCTATGTATAAGTTAGGAAATGTCAAAAGTGTGATCTCTTTATAGGCAAGCAAAAATTGGTATCCTTCTTCTTAACCCAATTTAGGTGAAGAAACCCTTCATACAGTGGGGTTTAGACTTCATATGAATGATCAATCCACCTTTTAGTGGAGAATAAAAATAGGTACTCACTACTACCTACTACTTCACCAAGTGGGTGGAAGTAATTTCCATTAAAGAAGCTAATGAAATAGCAGTGTTGGACTTCTATGTTAGCATAGTAACAAGGTTTAGTGTACCAACAATAATAATTTTAGATAATTCCTTAGAATTTATTGGTATGAGAACAAGTGAATGGGCACTTCAACTTGGCATCTACCTTAGTACATACTCTAATTACTGCCCCCAAAGCAATGAAATAGTAGAGTCCAGAAATAAGAACTTGATAAGGATTATCAAGAGAACTATGCAAGAGAAACAAAGAGTGTGGCACACAAAGCTAAGGATGCCTTATGGGTTGATAAAGTGACTCCCAAAGTTACCATTGGTAACTCACCATATGTCTTTGTATATGGGAGGGAAGATAAATTGCCCATCTCTCTTGAGTTACCTATGTTAGAGTTATCCCATCACCTTAAGTTGATGGAGAGTGAACCTATGAACATGAAGATGGTAGAGATCATGGATATTGAAAAAACTAGGGACCTTCTAATGAATACACTAGAGTCACATCAAGCTCAAGTCAAGAAAGATTTTGACAAGAGAACCATAGAAAGTGACTTTAAATAAGGGGATCTAGTCCTCAAATGGGATTAAAATAAGGCCAAGACAAATAACCATACCAATTTTGATAGCTTGTGGAGTGGCCCTTAAGAGATCTACAGATGCAAACACCATAATGCTTTTCAACTTGCCCAACTAGATGGAGAGGTATTACCCATCTTAGTCAATGAAACTCATTTACAGCCTTACTATTAAAAGAGTTTGTAGCCATTTTATATATTATAGTAGTTTTTCATGTTTTCCTCTAAGTTCCTTATACACATTATTTTTTAATTGTGTGTTTCCCTTCACTAAGTGCCTTGGCCATAGTGTTGTTTTGTTTTTTCATCCTTGTTACTTCAAGAGAAGGTTTTAGAAAGGGATATCATTATATCATTTTCATATCATCTCAGAGAGAAGAATTAAAACTACATACCCAATACATAGGCTAAGGATACTAGTCACTTGCATAGCAGGCATGAAATCCCAAGAGGTCACTAGAAATGTTGGATAAAATTGGCCTACATATGAATCTTTGTCTTGGATGGATGTAGTGAAGTATTCTAAAGAGGTCTTTTAGAGTGAAGTGAGAGCTTGAGTAGAGTTATTTTTTATTGAAGTAATCCAATGGTGGAATATTAAGACACATGTCACTCACAATATTTTAAAACACTTTAATCAAGTCTTAAGGTGAATTTGTTGATTTTGGGAAGTAGGTCTGGAAATAGGTCTAGAATTGCAAGTGAAAGGATCTAATAGATTTCCATGATGTTCATGGTATCTAGGGGACATGAAGAAATTTTTGGTCAAAGTCTCAAAGGTTTATCAAACCTTGATGGGTCCAAATATGATTAACACAAGCCTAGAGAAGCAAGACCATCATAACACATCATGCAGGAAGGAACATGTCAATTTTTTTGTACATTCAATAGGTGTACTTAGGACACCCCTCATCATCAAATTACTACATGGAAATAATGATTTTCATTCCTTGAATCTCCTTGACAAATTTTGTGTCTTCATGAGTTTTTGATCTTAAAATAAAATTAATCAAAAATGATCTAGTAATACAAGACATGCTCGGGGACATCAAACAAGAGCCACAATAAATAGTCATTTGAATTCAAAAATCTTCAAAGGATCCTAAGAGTGAACATGGTGTTGTAAAGTGTTAAAATATCAATTGATTTAATCATAGACCAATGACACTTAGATAATAGCTTGATATAGTGGGACCATCAAGATCAACCATGTGAGTCAAATTATACAAATCAAGATCAATGGTGAGCTTAAGGTCAACAAGTCAGAGGATCTTGAGATTAAACATAGGGATAACAAATGGCATGATCATGGTGAATTAAATTATTAATGGTTTACATTTTATCAAGAAAATTAAAGATAAATGACACAAATTTGACTGAATATCAAAGATCAGTAACACAAATGAAGTGAAGAATTAAATGATCCTAGATTACATGTGAGGCTTTTGAATGGCACAAAAGTGATAACCAAATGAAAACTAGTAGTAAGATCCATATATTAAACATGTGGTTTCCAAGTGTCATTATTTAGGAAGCTCAAATCAAAGATTGATGGACTAAATTTAATCAAATTCCGTAAGGCACAAGATGGGACACATGCCCAAATTTATGATGGTCATATTTTGAAATATGATAAAGAGTGTGGAAAGGATTCCACATAGGAAAACACATCAAATAAAATGGTTTTTATGTACTTGGATGGGAAAATACATAATGTCTAGATCCAAATATGATTTGGGTTGAACCAGAACAAATACTTTAGTCCAAAGGCTACCATTAGAGCTTAGTTTTGACCTCTAGTCTAAATATTTAAAACCTATAGGATCTATTTTCTGAGGTGACAACATAATTTCATGGTTATGTTCATTGTTCTTTCAATGAAATCCATGAGTGTAATGAGTTCCTTGCTTCCATAATGTTTAGGAATAGATTAGGTCTATTAAGACTTAATAAAGATCAAGAATGGATTAAAAAAACCTAATGGGCTCTTTAGTGAAATGATGACTATATTAAAACTAATAAATGGTATTGGTTTTCATCTATAGTAAACCTATGTTCAAGTTCAGAATAGGGGTAGGTTTGTGATTATGTAATAAGTGTCTCATCTTTTGAAATAGTCATATCATTGACAAAATAAGTACCTACAGCTACTTAAAGCAAATATAATCATGTCTCTATCACATCTATGGATATGATGATTTTGTCCTTATAATAAATGTAAGTGGAAGATGGCATAGAAGTCCAAAGAGGATATTTTGGTGGTTAGAGATTATAAGTGGATCATTCAATTGTTTTCATAGCCTTAAAGATCTTTCCTCCTTGGAAGGGTCATGACTCATCATCTTCAAAATAAATTCTTGTCTCCTAGTGTATTTCTCAACCAATGAGAGGGTTCGGAGGTGATTGGGACAAATGAAGGTTAATTTATCGATAGAGGACTAGTCTTATTTGATAAAAATGTGGGTGAGAATTCATTAAAGGGTGGTGTCAACTCATTTATTGATTATGATTGTGTGCTTCTCCTCTCTCTTCCCCTTTTTCCTATATCTCCCATTTCTTCCCCATTAAAAACTCCATCTCTAATTTTTGAATCTCACAAGGACTCTATAATTTTTGAAGAGAAGGAGACACTCATTTGATAGGGCTAAACCCTAATAAAATTTGTAAAAACTACCTCTTGAAGCAATAAGATAACTTTTACCTATTTCTTGCCTTTGACTAGTGTTTAGTAAGTTGTGCATAATGGCTTTATGAAGGAGATTTTTCAATGTCCATTGTCCTTCTTTATTACCTCTTTTAAGGTGTTTTCAAGCTATTTGTAGGTCTAAAATTGTGATCCTTTTATAATTAATGGATGCTTGGTGTGAGTCTTAGAGTTCCTCTTTGCTTCCTTGATTGCTTGGTGAGCCTATTTCATGAAATACTTATGTAATTAACTAGTTGTGAGATTGTGTGAACTAATATTGTTCTATGTTGATCTAGTGTTGGTTTTAAACTTGTGTGAGTATTTCATTTAAATTTGGTGCATCACATTTTTATCTATCTTAATAACCTTATTCCCCCTTTCTAACCCTTTTCCAAGTAGAATATTAGTTTAGGTGATTCATCAATAGGAAGTTTGCTTTCTCTAGAGGTTTAACCCCAATAGAGGATACCCATAGCCTAGGGTTGTTCCCGTTATGTAATTTAGTTGGAGGGAGCCTAAAAAACCCTCTCCAAGGGTACAAACTAATGTTAAAATAGGAATTATAATGGATATGAATCAAAGTTTTGAAAAAAATTATTGTTGAAAATGAATGGAAGTGTCAAAAAGTAACATAATTATTTGATAGAATTTTCCCATAAAAATCATGACCTTTTCAAAAATCAATGCCCAAGGATGGAAGGACCAATTGAATTTATTTGAGTGTCCAAGTATGGAATGGACTATAATTAATTAATAAGGACCAATAGTTAAATATATTTAATTTACAATAACAATGATTTTGTGTTGATGGGACCAACTTTCAATAAAGTTTAATTGAAGTAAAGATTTTTATGGCTATAAGCATTAATGTTTAAAAGACAAGTCCAAATCTCTTTATTTATATTATTACCTTGGGCAAATCACCCATTCAGAGGGTTGATTAAAATAAAATAAAAGATAGTTTGGTTAATGAAAAGGTGCATTGTTAATGGGATACCCCCATTTGGAAAAGCCTTTGAAGGATATATCAGGTGAAAGGATGTTGGAGAAAAATAATAATAATTCTTTCTATTATATACAAAGAGAAGAAAAGGAAGAAGAGAGAGAAGAGGTAGAAGAGTGAATCTTGATTTTTTCATCATTTGTTGGTAAATCAATAGTGAGAAGGTGGAAATTATTTATGTTAGAATGGTGCATCAGAATAGAAAGATCGGTGTCTAGAGATAAGTTAGTGTTTGGCATTAGGGATTGGTGTCTCCAGGTAGGTTGCTACCTATAGAAATTTTTTAAAAATAATTATTAATATTATGGATGGATTTGGACAATAGATCCAAATAGCCTTTCAACTGTGGTTTTCCCTCACTAAGGGTTTTCCATGTAAATTTCGTGTTATGAATTTACTTGTTCTTATGTGAATGGTTTCTTTATAAAAGTTAATTAGAGATTAAATTATTATTACACATTGATTCACCCCCCTCTTAATGTCCTTTATGTTCAATAACTGGTATTAGATCAAGGTTCCTTTAGGATCAGTTTAACCACTATAAGGTAGATCCCAAAAGCACACATGACTAATCATTAGGTTCAGGAAGGTTTCTCTGCCAACAAATCTCCATTATTCAATAGGAAAAATTATGCATTCTAGAGTATAAGGATGAGGACATATCTAATGGCCCTTAGTCTTGACATATGGTGAGAAGTTATGGATGGATACAAAGTTTCATAGACTCCACCAATAGAGATAGTAGGAAAGAAGGATAGTGAAAATAATGTAAAATCCATGAATGCTATTCTATGTGGTTTGTCAGAATCTGAGTTTGTAAAAGTAATGTAGTGCGACTTGGATAAGGATATTTGGGATAAAATTAAGACCATCTATGAGGGAGACAAAAAATTAAATATGGCCAAGCTTCAAACTCACAGGAGATAATTTGAAATTTTGAAGATGAGAGATGATCATGTATATGAAATTATCAACATTATTAGGGGCTTGGTGAAAAATTCAAAGAAACTGTAAACATCTAAAAGGTACTAAGGTCTCTACATTTAATATTTGATGTAAAAATTTATGTGATCAAAGAAACAAAGCATCTAAACAAATTAGCAATGTATGAGTTACATGGAATTCTCACGACATATGAGATGAGGACTAAAAAAGAAAAAAAATTGTCTAAAAGGGATATAACTTATAAAGCCTTAAACAAGGTGAAAAACAAATAAATTGAATCAAGTGATGAAATTAGTGATGAAATTGATGAAAAGGATCCTCTATTTATCATAAAGCTTTAAAATGGGTCCAAAAAATACAAAGGTAAGTTACCCTTTCAAATGATTTAATTGTGGTAAGATAGGACATTTTGCTACCAAGTGTCCTCATAAGGATGATAGTGAAGATGAATCAAATAATAATGATGAAAGGAAAAAATAAGAAAATCAAGCCTCACTTCAATAAAAATTTTAAACAAAGTGGGTATAAGAACAATTGCAATAAGTACAAGAAAAACCTCTATTTCAAAAAGGATATTAGCTTAGTCAAGGAGACCGATGAAGAAATATCAGATAGTGACAAGTAAGAAACCCTATTCATGGTAATAGAAACAAAACCTAAAACCTCTGTAAGTATAGAGAACTTGGAATAATAGGGTGGTGTCAAAATGGAGTGGTATATCTTTAAGAAGAGTTGATTTGTGCCTTGGGAGAGATAAAAATGCCACAAAAAAAGAATTTGAAACAAAGAGTACAAATTCAAAAATATGAAGAGGAAGATATTACATTGAAAATAAAGATGACACAAAATGTTGAAGAATCAAACAAGGTTATCAGTGGATTAAAAACTAAATTCAAGGAAATAAAAAGAATCGAGAAGGAAATAAGAGCCAAACTAAAAACAAAGGAGGATGAGTGCAAAATTCAAGAATCTAAAATAATTGCCTTGAAATTAGAATTGAAGAATACAAAAAATGAGTTGAAGAACATATCAAAATTTGAGAAGAGTATGGAGTGTTGAATAACATAATAAATATTCAAAGGTCACCATTCATTAAGTATGACATTGGCTATGATGAGAACCAAAAGAACACTAAAAAAGAGCAAAGTTCAAAATCGATAGACTCATCAAATAAAGTAAATATAGATAAGCCAAATAGGTATGTGGATGCACTTAAGAGGTCTGTGAATATAAAAATAAAAAAGAAGATAGAGCATGTCAATCCTCCTCATAGAGAAAATAGAGGTAATAACATCCATGTTAGATATCTCAAAAGATCATTTTTTTAAGGTAGAATAATGTGATAAGGTACACAAGCTACTTCTATGGTTATTATTATTATTATTATTATTATTATTATTATTATTATTATTATTATTATTATTATTATCATCAATTTGATTATAAAACAATAGAGTATAATACACATGCAAGAAATGAATATGCATGGAACTATGGAAAAGGCACTTATGGAGTTTCCAATAGATATTATAACTCATTTTCCCCACTATTTAATTACAATGATAATAATACTATATGTTATAATTATAACAATTATGAATATATAACACAATTATGTAGAAGTGTTTTCATAGAAACCCCAAAATAGAACAAGAAGGTGAATACCCCGTTTATAAAGAAAAAAGAATATATAAATACATATAGAGAAAAACAAGAGGAAATTAATCAAAAAAAGGAAAAATATATGCTTGTTCATTTGAACATAGGAATCCAATAAGGGGAGATTGGTATCATGTTAGTAGATGAAATCAAATCCAAAAACACACTAATGAACTAACACCTTAATCCTAGATATTAGGGGGAGCTTAGTGAAGAAAAACCATTGAAAAATCACAACTAAAATTTAAGAATACAAAATTTCTTACCTTCCTTGAATTCTCTAATAGATCTCTTCATTGGCTTTTTCAGATTGTGCTCAAGAAGTCTGAGGCAATGGAGCTTGGCTATCTCCTTCTCTTCTTGGCACCATTAGCTTTGTGAGTTTGGCTTGTGAATATTTGACTCAATATTTTGGCATAATAACACTATATAAAAATGTCTTTTATATAATTTTTTCATTATAACTTTGGCTTATGAGACCTTAAACTTATGAGTGTGAGGCCTTCAATTTATAGATTTTTCAAATGGGCTAGGATCAACCTTGAACGTCCATCTCAAGATGAAGATGTGTGGCCATGAATTAATCCAATTATGTAAATAAAATCCATAAATACTCTCATGATTTGGGAATAAGATGCATTAATGAGACATGGGAGGGATTAATAATATATGTGTTGCATTTATGGCCTATGGAGGGAACCTCAAAAAATGATGTCACATGATGATGCAAATATTATAACTTTGGCTTATGAGAGCTTAAAATTATGAGTGTGAGTCCTTCTATTTATATATTTTTCAAATGGCCTAGGATCATCCATGACCATCCATCTCAAGATAAAGATTTGTGGCCATGAACTATGTAAATAAAATCCATAAATACTATCATCATGATTTGGGAATAAGGGGCATTAATGACGCATGGGATGGCTTAATAATATATTTGTTACATTTATGGTCTATGTAATCCACCTCAAAAAATGATGTCACATGATTATGCAAATATTAAAAAATAATTTCTAATAAAGAAACATTCAATAAGTTCCATGGAATTCTTACTTAAGCTCATAATTTGGTTTAATTTGCTTAAGTAAGATTTAAATAATTTTAGTGAAATTATTTGGAAATTGATGCACAAATTAATCAAACTGGTCAAAATGTTATATTATTACATTAAAATTTGATTGGAGTGAAATTAGAAGGTGATGTTAATTACATATAGACAAATATCATGTTTAGGATGTTGTCGACACAAAATAACACATGCATGTGTCATGTGCTTTTGAATTAGGGGAATTTTTTGGTTTAGAGCATCAAATTACATTTTTGGCATCTTGGCTCTAAATTATTTGTGAATAAATAACAATCACATAAGATGCATTGCCCTATTTAGGGATACTTTATCCTAAATCAACACTTATATATGACAATTTCTAACCATTTAACACATTTTAATGTTTTTAGCCTAAATTGTGATGTTTGATAGAAATTGATCTAAATCTTGGTCAGAGGTCATTGGTGGCCACTTTTAGGTGTCTACAATTTACCCCTATTTGGGAAGGCATTGCAAGATATAGGCATAGTAACGTTTTCTCAAAGAATGAAAAGGTCTTGCATGCCTATGAATTCAATGGTAATGGATGAATTGTATGTGCCCCCTTGAGGGAACGATGGGAAAAGTGGTTAACAAAAGGTCTCTCAAAAGAAGAAAATAAGTGTACCAAATAAATGAAAAGTGACGGGGTGATAACATAATGATTTTCCCAAAACTAGACAAAATCATTGAGAATGCAAGTGGGAAGGTGTACAATCATTCACCCAAATGTGGTTATAAACATTTTACCTTGATATTGTAAAATATGATATGATAGTAGAATGATTTTCCCAAAGGTGATTAGAATCATCAAGGATGCAGGTGGGATGGTGTACAATGGTTTACCCAAAGGTGATTATAAGCATTGTACTCCGATTATGGAAAACAATATTTGATAGTTGATGATTGAAAACATTATGATGACAACTTGATATAGAGGATAAAGATGAATTGGGACAACTTGATAGTAAGGAGATGATAATCTAATCTAATAAAGGGTGAAATTCTTTCATTTTTTAATTACTTTGTTTGGGATATGATTTGGATAAGGCTAGGAATGGTGTTGATGCCAAGGAAAGATAACATTGTTTTATTATCATGTAGACTTATAGAAATGAACTTTTACTATAGAACATGATGGTAAACATCATGATAAAACACCATGAGAACTTGGATGAAATATACATAAGTATTGAATCCCAATACAATACTCAATGTAAAATAATGCACCAATTTTAAAAAAACATGATGACAATGTTGACACATGAATATGGATGGATTCAAGAATAAGTGAGCAAGTAATCACCTAGTGAATGCACATAGACTTAATCAAGGCAACAATACTTAAAACAAACAAACAAACAAGATGATGCACATTACCCCTAAAAAAATAGGTGATAACTTAACAAACAAACAAGATGGGGGAATACAAGAAAATTAAGGGGGTGGTCGAGTTGTCTTTATATGAATTAGGAAAGTGGACATTGCCTACATATTTCAATGGATGAAATATCCAAAAAAAAATTAGGCCAAATGTAGTTCTCTCAAGAAATGGGAAGAAAATATTAACTATGAAAAATAAAGATGATGGATGTAATAAAATAATAGGAATGGTCTTGTAAAACTACAAGTGCATGGGATAAAAGACTGAAAAGGATGGGGAAAATAAATGACAAGTGATTTCTTGTGACATAGTGAGGGTTTCCAGAATCCTTAAGGAAATGAAGTGATCAATGTTTTTGGTTTTTCTAAATGGTTTTCAAATGTTTTTAGAATTTTTGAAGTATTTCAACTCAATTGAGAATGGTGAGACACTAAATGGTCCAAGCTCACAAAATAGTGAGAGCATAGAAAACTTGAATGGAATGCTCATAAAATGGAGAGAGAGTAATAGTAAGGGGGGATGAGCTAACCTCAACAAATATTTAGAATGATCCACATAGTTCCAAAGGCCCTAGGTCACAATAGTTCCACATTTTAGTGGATGAATATGACTAGTGTAGTGGCCAATTACAACAAAATAGGCACATTTGGTATGATGGCACAATACAACATAGGAATGACTAGTTGTTATGTGAAGGCACAATAAACAATTGTTGCCCCTAGTTTTCCCATAAGTATTTATAATTAGGAAACAATGGCATAGATTAATGATACTAATTTACCCATAGGTGGTTATAATTAGTAACAAGACTGGTGAGACACTGATTTGTCCAAAGGTAGTTATAATTAGGCCTACACAAACAAGGCATGATATAGAAAAAAACAAGAAATGAAGGATAAAAACTACCAAAACTTATGTCATACTACCCCAAAATATGGCCTCTATCTAGAATTCTTGAAATAACTACTAAAAATGATCTGATCCTTCATGCTAAATGTGAAATCAATGGATGAACCAAGGTCAAATGATCTAGTTAGGGAGTGTCAAAACATGTTGGTCAATAGAAAATGTATGGTATAATGCAATAGCTAAGTGATAGGATAATGTTAGGTTGGTATAGCACAAAGAAGAAATTCAATAATATGGTAAAACTTGAATTTTTCCTCATAGATAATACACTAAGTAACTCAAGTGAAGTAATGCTTGAGGTGTATAATGTTCATTGACTCATCAAGTTCATCTTCATTTGGTGTGGCATACTCCAGTGTCATAGTCTATAATAATGATGAAAGGACCTATCCAATTGTGTTTAAACTTGCCTTTATGATTTTTTTCAATCATGGTATTATTTTGGTTCTCTTTGAGGAAAAGATCGCCAAGTTCAAAGGTTCTATGTTTCACACATCAATTGTTCTATCCACAGAGGTGATTTTGATATGCCTATAGATTGTTCACTACATCCATGCATTTATCATTAAGCAAATTTAGCTCTTATGGGTGAGCTACTTGATAATCTTCATCATCTAGAACATGTTTCAAAGAGATGTGTAATGATGGTAACTAGACCTCAATGGGAAGAATGGATTGAGTACCATAAAAAAGTGAGTATGGAGTGGATATTGTTGGGGTATGGTGATTGGTAAGGTATGCCCAGAGGGAACAAAATATCTGAAGGTGCTAGTCATAACCTACATGATTGACAATATTTTTTAGGATGTTGATAATTGTTTTGTTTTATGCTTCAGCCTAGCCATTACCTTGAGGGTGATATGTCATGGAAAAGTGTTGTGTGTGTTGTATTTGACACATAGATTTTTAACATCTTTGTTCTTGAATGATCCTTCATTATCAAATATAATGTTGAAAGGGATACCATATCAACAAATGAGGTGGTTGAAAATGAATTTGGAAATTTGCTTTTCAATCACGTGAGGGGTATAGCTTCAACCCACTTAGTAAAACATTTTTTGGCATTAAGGGTATGCTTATGGATGTTTAATGAGGTGGGGTTTATCCTCCCAATGAGATTGAGGCCTTGTATAATAAATGGCCATGGTGTCAACATTAGTTTTAGATTCTTGGCTAGGGCATGAATTAGATTAATAGGTCATTGGCATTTATCACATCTTTTTACATATGTAGCTACATCTACATCCAACATTGGTCAATAATAACTAGTACATAGGAGCTTTTTGGATAGGACTGCCCTAATGTTGTAGGCTCTACATACCCCTTTGTGAAATTCTTGTAATGCTAATTTAGATTCTACAGAAGGTAAACAACAAATCAAAGTTTTATCAAAACTATGGTAGTATAGGGTTAGTCTAAGTAAGTTATAACATTATGTATTGTGAATGAAGTCTTTGGAATGTTTGTGGGATAAGTCTGGTGGTAAAATATGGTTGTGTAAATAGGCATATAGGTCAGAATACCAAGTAGAGATGGGACCAACAATATCATAGATCATTGTGATAGTTGAAGGTTCATGAGCTAGTGTTGTTAGATTTTCAATGAGAAATTGGTGGTATTTTACCATGTCTATATATTGAATGAGTGACCCAATGGTATCCATTGCATCTATTATTTTATTTCTTGCCCTTGGTATATGTTCAAACTAGATATCAACAATATTTTGCTTGAGAGTGTCGACCATGGCCTTATATGGAGCTAGCTTGTCATCTTTGGTCTAAAAGTGGTCTATAACCTAATGGATGATTAACTATGAATCACCATAAACCTTTAGATGATGTATGTTCCATTGGACTACCTATCAAAGCCCTATCATGAGTGCTTCATATTTGGCCATGTTATTCATATAAGGAAAGTTGATTTTGATTGACTTAGGGATTATATCCCCCTATGGTGTGATAAAAAAAGGTATGCCCCTAATCCATGTAATGTGAATAAACCATAAAAATATAGCTTCAAGTGTTTTTCCTCAAGGGTTGTTTAAATTATGGTCATAATGGATTTATCAATAAATTGGAATGTGAGTGGCTATGTGTCTACAAGGGGTGCTTCAACAAGCTAATCTGCAAGAACTTACTATTTGATATATTTTTGGTTCACATATTCTATCTTAAAATCACTAATAAACATGATCCATTTGGCCATATGACCTTGTAAAGCTATTTTTCATAGTAGATACTTGAGTAGATCTACTTTTGAAATGACCATGGTATTATTGTTCAACATGTAATGTTATAGTTTCTGATCTGTGAAGACCATAGCTAAATAGGATTTTTCAATATGCATATAATTATGTTCATACATGACCAATGTACGTCTTATTACATAACATGCTCCTTTCCATTTTCATCATGTTGAGCTAGAAGTGTACTTAAGGTATTATTTGTGACTGATAGATATAGAAGGAATGTTTTTCCTAGTATTGGAGGCAACAAAATTGGTGGATTTGTAAGATAGTCTTGTAGATATTGAAAAGATTTCTAATAATCATTATCCTAAAGAAATGTGACACCTTTCTTAAAAATATGTGTGAATGGGTGAAATTTATTAACCAATTGAGAAATGAAGAATCTAATGGACTAGATCTTGCCTTGCAAACTATGAAGTTGCTTCAAATTAGTCGATAGTGGCATATTTGTTATGGCTCACACTTTGGCTGGATCAAATTCAATACCCTTGTGAGACACAATGAAGCCAAGCAATTTATTGAAAGTAATTCCAAAAACACATTTCTAGGGGTTAAGCCTAACTTTGTATTCATGTATTCACTCAAATATCTTCCTCAATGTTACTAGATGATCATATATAGTCTTTGATTTGCTTAGTATGTCATCAACATAGTCTTTGACAATATCATGCATCATATCATGAAATATGATTGACATGGATCTTTGATAGGTGGCCCCTACATTTTTAAGACCAAATGACATAACTTGATAATAGAATGTTCCCCATAGAGTGGTGAATGTTGTTTTGTGCTAGTCTTATGGCGTGATTATGATCTGATTGTAGCTTGAGAAACCATCCATTAGTGAAAACATCTCATAACCTACTATGGAGTTGAATATCATGTCAATGTTTGGCAATGAAAATTTTTCCTTTGGGCAAGCTTTGTTAATGTCCCTAAAATTAGTATAGATTCTGATTCATTTTAGATTACTATTTATAGGTACAACATTGGAAATCCATTCAAAATAGTTGATTGGCCTAATATATCTCACTTATAAGAGCTTCTCCAATGCTTTTTTTACCAGTAAAATAATGTGAGGATGTATTTTTTATAATTTTTAATTCACTAGTTTGGCATCAAAATGTACCATAAGGTGATGAAAAACCAAGGTAGGGTCCAAACTAGGCATATTAGAGTATGCCCATGTAAATATATCTATAAATTCCCTCAATAAGGATGTTAATATGTCATGATCCTCCTCAGTGAGAGATGCACCTAATTCAATCCACTTTGGGTCATTTGGGGACCTTATGTTTACCTCTAAAGTATCTTCCATTAGAAAGGTTGAACCATCTTCAAGAATAGTGGTAAAGATTTGAATTATTTGGTTATGTCAAAGTTCTTTGTTAGGACTAGCTCTTTTAAGTTCTCCTAGACATGATGAATTAGAATCCCCTAAGGGGAGATATGTACATGTGACAAAAATAGTTGGAAAATCCTATATGATTCTATTAAAGGTTTATTTCTCTTCAATACTAAATTTAATTCCATAAATAGGTTCTTCATTATTGTGATCCTAGATGATGTGATCAAAATCATATTATTCTTCAAGACTAAAATCAAACCCATAGACAAGATCATCATTGGTGATCTCCTGGTCTAAATTTGAAGAAGGTTGAACACCCCCATTTAGTGTGCCTAAAATAGGTTTTTACCACTAGACTGGCCTTTTTCTTTACTTTTTCCTTGGTTAAAAAGTGCCTCAAATAGGTTTTCACTTTGGGACCTCAATGTTTCATTTATTTTATTTTGGATAAGGGTGTTCACCCAATATCTAAAATAGGATTTAGGATCCAACTTTATTGAGAATCTTGATTTACGATCTCCCAATGAAACATTATCCCTAAGGCCTAGAAAATTACAAAAGGCCTCATCATTCTAAAACTCATAAATCGACACATTGAATTTTTGTTGTTTCCAATATATAAATTGGGGATAATAAATGGTAATGGATTATACTAAATGACTGTTTGAAGTGTATAAATGGCATTATGGTCAAATAATTGGTTTAGGCTAAGTCATTGAATTAGTTACGGTCTAACTTTACTTCATTATCGTCATTGTCATAATTAGTCATTGGTAATGGAACTCGAATAAGATATATGGGGTCATCCCTAGGAATTTTAAATCCAAGTCCATAGGTTCCTTTGTACTTAGTCATAAAAATTGGCTCAAGTGTTCCTTATTGATTTGGCCCAAGGCCTCCTCCTTCATAGTCCTAGTTTACCATAATTTGATTAGGAATGGGATATTTAGAATTCTTGTAATAATTAGCAAATTTTTCATTATATAACCATGATTTATCTCCTTTGAGAGGTTCTTTTTCTTTTCCAGAGGCTGGTATGAAAGTGATAGGTGTTGCTCTATATATTTGGCCTTTGTCCTTTCTTTTCCATTACATGAGCGTTTTGACTTTTAGTTTTCTAAAAGACTTAGGGTTCTATGGAAGTTTTTCAATATGAAAGGTGTCATGGGTCAAGTATTCTCCTAGGACATTATCCAAAATTGTGTAATTATTGGACATTTTAAGAGGTGGCATATGGGAAAGGGAATTAAGGGTATTAAGGTCAATGTAACTAGCCTCTGGTAAATCAACAAGTATGGCTTTCCCTTTGTCTTACTTAGCAATTGAATTCATGTCAAAATGGTAATGGTAGCTCTTGAACTTAGCCTTGAGATGTCTGAAATGATCATATGGATGTAAATCTTCTAGAATACTAACCTACATCCCTGAATGGGGGAATTTGATACACCAGTGTAGTGTTGATGGGACTACATGAATCTTATATAACCAAGGTCTACCCAAAATCATATTGTATGCCAAATCAAGCTCAAGAATATGGTAAAGTGTATCATGGGTCAAGGTCCCAATGATAACTATCAAGCTAATGGTGCCTTATGTTTATCATTCTTCATTGTCATAGGTTTTGATAGTGATTGTTTCTGCTAGGAGATTTGTTGAGGTATACGTAAGAAGATTGATAAGATTTAGAGACACTATATTTATATTTATGTAGACTTCAATTTATAATGGATTATTATGCAACAGGAAAGGGATGGCATATCACTTTGATTGTAGGTTACTTTTTGGGCTAGAGCTAGATGTCTAACCAAAGCTTGAAATTTGTTAGAAGATATGTCATTTGGAACTATGGATTGACAAAAGAACTCTCTCAAGATGTTTTTATGGATTGTAGACATACACCAAAAATCTAAAATGGAGATTAGTGTTGGCCTATTTTAAAATTATTCCACAATGTCAAATGTCTTTGCTTGGATAGTGGTAAATGGTTTATTCTGAGGTAGAATGGCTTGTTGGATGATGGGTGAAGTGGCAGATGGTTATGGGATTGGTATAGTAATCTTTAACTATCAATTTATGATTGCATAATTGGGATTAGGTACAGGACTAATGTTTATAACAAATGATGGTAGAAGGGGACCTGATATGATAATTCTTAGTTGTTGGTGAACTTATGAGTGGTCAAGGGCTAATGACAAGTTATTAGTATAAGGTCCTAACATGGGAATCTCTGCTTTTTGGTTCACCTATGTGTGGTCCCAGGTCAAGGAAGGATTATTGAAATAAGTTGGTCGATTGGGTATGATTAGAAATGGTCTTGTCTTATTAGTATTTGGTCTAAGATTAATGGAAATGGTGTTAACATGATCTCATATAATATGGACTACAATTATGTTGTAGTCATGTGCAACTGCATGGTAGGTTTGTTGGTTGTTACCATTTTAACCTTGGTTTTATCCATTATTTTAATGTTGTTGGTTTTATTGTTGGTTTTGTTGATTATGTTTTTGATTCAATCTTGGTTGTTGTTCTTATTGGATTGGTCACTATTTTTATTGGTTGTTATGTTGAGTAGATGGATTCTGATAAATGCTAAGGTTTTGATTTGATGTGAAAGCTCCATGATATAATGATATATCTTCATTTTCAACCATATTCTCAATCACACATCATTAAAAGTTATGGCCATTGACCTACTGATATTCATATAATTCATTTAGCATGATCTAATCTAGAATGTTAGCACCCTTAGGAATTAGCCCTTTTGTAATAGGACATCTGATCAAATTAGCTGCAACAAGTTTGTAAAACATAGTCTTAATAGGCTCTCCAAGGTTGTTAAAAACACATCGAGTTGAAACATTTCTACTTGGAGGAAGTTTTTTCAAAGGCAAATATTGCATTTGTTACATTTTTTGCATTAGTCTAGGTTTTTTCACTTATGCATGTTATGGCTACTGAAAAGGTTGTTGCTTAGGATTAAGATCAAAAGGTGGCATAAGTTGAGTAGATGGTGATTTAACCATTTGGACATGTCATGATTCTGTTACTCCATTCCCTACAACATTTTTATTATGATTGTATTGCTTGGGTCTATTATTGTTATTGGTGTGTACTAGTTGTGATGTTTGCACTTAGACTAGATGCGAATTTTGGCCACTATTTTGGTTTTGATTTTGGCTATTGTTCTAATTTGACAAGGTTAATTTAGTGATCCCCTTATTAATAAGGGCTATTTCAATCATCGAACCTTTGTAAATAATATATTGAATGTGTGTACACATTGAAACTCCAAATTGTAAGATATCTCATTGTGTATATTTTTGGTAAATATAGTAGCTAGTTGTTTATTTGGTAGACTATGGGTGAACTAGCTTGTAAGGGCTCTCCATCACTATAAATAGATTGTGAAGCTTTCTCCAACTTTATGTTTTGCCAATGTTAAGTCTACCAATGAAATATCATGATTGAGATTGCAATATAAGTTTTGAATGAACTTGTTTGAAATATCATCAAAATCAAATACTAATTTTTTGGGAAACTTTAGGAACCATTCCAATGCTTGTCTAGCTAGACTTCTTGGAAACAACAACTGAAGATAGATGTCACTATAGGCCACTGGTTGACATGCAACAAAGAATTCCATTAGATGGGATTCGAGGTCACCTTTACCTTTGTATTTTTAAAACTTTGGTGGATCATACACTAGAGTAAATGGTATCTATAATTACTCCATCTTGAAAAGGTAATAACACACATTGTCCAACTTAAACTTCTTGACTTGTTTCCCAATTTGTATGTTAGAGATTGTCTCTTTAATTTGTTGTATCTTCTATGAGAGGATACTAGTGGGATTATTGGCCTATTAAGGTGGAGGATATGTAGTCATAAGTGGATTACTTTGATTGAGGCATTGTGAAGGAATTTATTGGGAAATGTTGAATTAGCTAGGAAAAGGACTAAGAAAACACATTCATGGATTAGGATACAATTATTGAAATTACACTTATGGTTATGTCATATTCTAATTGGGGTTGGGTATGTAGGTTTGATTTTGGGAATACTAAGGTTGGGAAGGTTGTATATGGTTGTACTATGTCTATTGAGGTTTAATAGGGACATGCTCCCGACTAGTCATACCTAGTTGATAGAGAGGGACTTGTGAACCAAGACCCTATTATTGAACTTATGTAACATTCTACATGAAAGGCAACTATTTCTTAATAGGTACTTGAAGAAAATTATAACCTCTTTATTACATGATTCCTAGTTGGGAAGTAGATGCATGTTGGAGATTTAGAATCTGTCATTGACTACCACTCGTACATTATAGGTTAAACATCATTTAGTTTTGGATAAACACATTAGTCTATGACAAAATATGTATTTTTGTTGTTAACTGGTGAGGAGGAACATTGGTTTTCCCTATTGAGGTAGAAATATGTTTTTCCTATGTTGCATGGGTTGATTGTATGGTGCATTCTATTATGGAATATTACTCATTACCTATTGGGGAGGAGTAAGATTTATCACATTTTATTGTGGCATAGTACTAGTTATTGGTTGACTACTTAATCTTTATTATTGGGTGATTGAAGAAGTAGTTAGTTGAGGATTAGAGGTGGTTGGTTGAGGTTAGGACATATAAAATCCTATTACCTAAGTTTGTGAACCAATAATGGTGTTAGTTAAATGCACATTGTATTGTTGATTGTGTGTTTGTGCATTAACACCACTTTGGTTTAGATGTTATTTACATATTATCCACTACATTTTGATCACTATTATGCATAGAGGTAGAAGACACTTCCTTGATGGTTGGGGTGTTGAAAATGTTTTCAACTAAATTTTTTTATGTAAGTGGTTCAAAACCCTAAATTTCTTGACTTATTAACTCAAATAAAACTCCCATTGAAGAAAGTGACTAAATAAGAGGTGAATTTGGCATGGCCATTTGAATAAAGTTACGTGTTAGGTTTTGATATGCCTAGTATGATGTCTACATTTGTATGAATTGGTCCTTCATGAATTATACGTGGATGTTGATATGGCATTCATAATATGGTATTAGGGTTACTATAAGAGGCCTGATCATTATTTGAATTTTAAAACATGTTATAAGGTCATCTTGGTAGATGCAAAAAATTATCGTGGCCTACCCCTATAGCTCTATTAGTATCATAATCAAATGGCATGGTCACATAATAAGGTTAAACAATGATAATTGGGATATGAGACAAGAAAAGTCTTTTGAAATAATTTGGTCAACATAATGGTGTTAGCACTCCCAAAAGATGTAAACATTTTTTTGTTTCAAAGAATTCTAATGCACAAGACTTGAAATGATTTGGGTAACATAATGTTACCTATCTCAATCAAGTGCCACAATCTATGTTTTTGATACAAAAGTTTGCTAATTTAAATCAAGGTGTCAAATTGATAGCATAATGCCTTCTCAAATAATGGAGTAATGTGGATAGACAAACTCGTTCAAGACCTGATTTAAACAACAGATTTTTAGTTCTAACATGATAAATAATACAATAATAAATAAAAAAAATACCACTAAATATATCATCCTACATCTTATCAAGGTATGGCAAAAGTGGGTTGACTAAAACTAATTTGTTTTTGATCATCTAGATTGATCCCATGTATACACACTTTCACATATGCACACAATAGAAGTAGCACATCAATTGAGTCTGTGTTGATTGGCTTATTTTGAAAAGGTATTATCTTATTCAAAACCACTACATCCATCACTTCCTTATTGTAGTGTAATTTCCATATCGATCATACGTCTTGGGCTTACCCTACCACTAACATAGATGGTTTAACCTTTCAAACCACCATCCCAGTGGGGTGATCCCAATTTCTATACCCCCCATGGAGAGGGGTTGAAGTTGATTTTTGGATATGAAGCCCCAAGTTAAATCTTACCTATATAACCCATGGGAAATAATGAATTACCCCTCATAAGCCAAAATGCATGAAATGAAAAACAAGTAGAAAGACTTTAGGTTTTCTTTTAGATCACCCAATACTATGTGAGTTTTGGGAGAGCTTAGGTAACATTCTTTCTATGCCTTTTACTAGGAACTAAAATGAAATGGAAAGGTGATTTTGACCCTATGAATTCCCTATAGGAGATAGGGGAGAGCACACATGTGCTATCCTTTTTGTAAAAAATAACAAACAACACATAAGTTGTAAACAAATGCGAGTGAGGTTTTGATTTTAAGCACCAAATTTTAATGTGATCATTTATTTGTTACTATGCCCCTTGGCTTAAGTGGAAAAATGGAAAGTATTTCACATAAAACCAAGTTAATCCAAAGCATCTAAGTTCATTTTTAAGCCCAAAGATTGAAGTATTCAAGATTTATCCTAGATTGATTAAATAATAATTTGAAAATGTTAAAGATGTAAGATTGGTTTTAAATAATAAAACAAAATGTTTCTAAGACTTAAGAAATCCTATATTTGTTTTAAGCACCACCATTCAAATGTCTGAGAAAATAACATGTCTATTTTAGACCCAAATCAAAATGTGTATGATTTTAACCAAAAATAAGCAAATTTGTCTTCAACTCAATCCTTCAACTTAAAAATGTTAGATTATAATCCCTTGCTTAGAAGCACTTTCTTGGTTCAAAAAATGATGTTTGAAATTTAGCTCTTAGATTTGGACTTAATTCTACATAATGACCATTAACAATCATAGATAGTCATCAGTGGTTTTAAGTTAACTATCATCAATTGGTCAATAAATAACCATTGATGGTCAAGTAAAATCAATGTCAATCAAAAAAAGACCATTAGAGATGACCTATGAACTTAAAGTCAAAACCTTAAAAAATAAATGCATTAGATTAGGCTTGGTTAATTCAAAATTTGAGAAAACCTAATGTAAAACTTATTTGAGGAGTTTATATGCCTTTAAAACCTAGAAATCAAGAACACGTGTGATAGAAAGAATCAAAATGCAAGGTTTTGTCCATTTCTACCCTACAACCCAATCATCGATGATTTGAACTAACTATTTTTTGTCACACCTAATCGTCAATGGATTTTGTGTAAACCTATAAAAATGAAATCAAGACAAATAAGGCTACAAAATCAATTTTAGAGAGCTTTAAGCATCCAAATATCAATTTAAGACCTACATATTGATTTCCTTGGTACATGGCATGCATTGGGTCCTATCGAGCATGCCATTTGTGAACATAGGAATCTAATAAGGGGAGATTAGTATCATGTTAGTAGATGAAATCAAATCCAAAAACACACTAATGAACTAACACTTTAAGCCTAGATATTAAGGGGGGCTTAGTGAATAAAAAACATTGACAAAGCACAACTAAAATGCAAGAATATAAAATTTCTTACCTTATTTGAATGATCCAAGAGATATATTTATTGGCTTGCTTAGATTATGCTCAAGAAGTTTGTGCCAATGGAGCTTGGTTGTCTCCTTCTGCTATTGGCACCATTGGCTTTGTGGCTTTGGTTTGTGAAGCTTTAACTCAATATTTTGTCATAATAACATTATATCAAAATGGCTTTGAAATCATTTATGCATTATAACTTTTACTTATGAGAGCTTAAAATTATGAGTGTGAGGCCTTCTATTTATATATTTTTCAAATGGACTAAGATCAACCATGACCATCCATCTCAAGATGAAGATGTGTGGCCATGAATTAATCTAATTATGTAAATAAAATCTATAAATAATCTCATGATTTAGAGATAAGGGGAATTAATGAGGCATGGGAGGGATTAATAAGATAATTATTGCATTTATGGCCTATAAATCACACCTTCAAAAATGATGTCACATGATGATGCAAATATTAAAAACTAGTTTTCAATAAAGAAATATTCAATAAGTTCCATGGAATTCTTACTTAAGCTCATAATTTGGTATAATTTGCCTAAGTAAGATTTAAACAATTTTAGTGCAATTATTTGTAAATTGGTGCACCAATTAATCAAATTGGTCTAAATGTCATATTATTAGATCAAAATTTGACTAGAGTAGAATTAGAAGGAGATGTTAATTACATATGAACCAATATCCCATTTAGGATGTTGTCAAATCAAAATAACACATGCACATGTTGTGTGCTTATAAATTAGGGAAATTTAGTGGTTTATAGCATCAAATTATGTTTTTTGGCATTTTGGATTAAAATGATTTGGGAAGAACTAAAAATCACATAAAATGCATTGCCTTGTTTAGGGATACTTTAGCCTAAATCAACACTTGTATATGAGCAGTTCAAACCATTTAGTAAGTTTTAGTGTTTTTAGCCCAAATTATGATGTTTGGTAGAAATTGGTATAAATCTTGGTTATAAATCATTAGTGGCCACTTTTAGGTGTCTACAGTTCAAATAATATTTCATGCAAAAGATGAAGGGCAGTAGTGGTATATTAGCAGTGGGTGTTCAATCCACATGACAGGTGATAAAAGAAAATTTCTTACTTTGAATAAAATGAGTGAAGGTAAAGTAATGTTTGGGGATAATTCTAAGGCTAGGATTTCCAAAAAATCTACCCTCAACCTTGATAATGGAATCTATGAAAATGAAATCAGGACAAATAAGGCTACAAAATCAATTTTAGATAGCTTCAAGGATCCAAATCTCAATTTAAGACATACACATTAATTTCCTTGGTACATGGGATGCATTGGGTCCTATCGAGCATGCCATTTTTGAACATAGGAATCCAATAAGGGGAGATTAGTATCATGTTAGTATATGAAATCAAATCCAAAAACACACTAATTAACTAACACCTAAAGCCTATATATTAGGAGGAGCTTAGTGAATAAAAACCATTGACAGATCACAACTAAAATGCAAGAATACAAAATTTCTTACCTTATTTGAATGATCCAAGAGATATATTTATTGGCTTGCTTGGATTGTGCTCAAGAATTTTGTGCCAATGGAGCTTGGATATCTCCTTCTCCTATTGGCACCATTGGCTTTGTGGCTTTTGATTGTGAAGCTTTGACTCAATATTTTGGCATAATAACATTATATCAAAATGGCTTTGAAATAATTTATGAATTATAACTTTTGCTTATGAGAGATTAAAATTATGAGTGCCAAGCCTTCTATTTATATATTTTTCAAATGGGCTAGGATCAACCATGACCATCCATCTCAAGCTGAAGATGTGTGGCCATGAATTAATCTAATTATGTAAATAAAATATATAAATAATCTCAAGATTTGGAAATAAGGGGAATTAATGAGGCATAGGAGAGATTAATAAGATAATTGTTACATTTATGGCCTATAGAGGCCACCTCAAAAAATTATGTCACATGATGATGCAAATATTAAAAACTAGTTTTCAATAAAGAAATATTCAATAAGTTCCATGGAATTCTTAAGCTCATAATTTGGTATAATTTTCCTAAGTAAGATTTAAACAATTTTAGTGAAATTCTTTGGAAATTGGTGTCAAAATTTATCAAATTGGTCTAAATGTCATATTATTAGATCAAAATTTGACTAGAGTAGAATTAGAAGGAGATGTTAATTACATATGAACCAATATCCCATTTAGGATGTTGTCAACACAAAATAACACATGCACATGTCATATGCTTATGAAATAAGGGAATTTAGTGTTTTAGAGCATCAAATTATGTTTTTTACATTTTGGATTAAAATGATTTGGGAAGAACTAAAAATCACATAAAATGCATTGCCTTGTTTAGGGATACTTTAGCCTAAATTAGCACTTATATATGAGCAGTTCAAACCATTTAGTAAGTTTTAGTGTTTTTAGCCCAAATTGTGATGTTTGGTAAAAATTGGTCTAAAGCTTTGTTAGAAGTCATTGGTGGCCACTTTTAGTTGTCTACATTTCAAACAACATTTCATGCACAAGATGAAGGGTAATAGTGGTATATTGACAGTGGGTGTTCAATCCACATGACAAGTGATAAAAGAAAATTTCTCACTTTGAAGAAAATGAGTGAAGGTAAAGTAAATTTTGGGGATAATTCTAAGGCTAGGATTGCCAAAAAATCTACGCTCAACCTTGATAATGGAAATACAAAAACTAAAAAAATTGTGTACATTGAAGGGTTGAATCATAACCTATTGAGTATCAACCTTATGTTTGATTAAGGACTTCACTTTGATATCTTAAACTGATGCCGATTGGTCAAGCAACATTAATTACATAAAGATCATAAGTGGAGGTGCATTCTTTCTTAGAAATATTCTTGTGCCATGGTTGAGAAATAAATAACCTCTAGTTTCCTCGTCCATAACTAAATCTGAGTACATAGAAGCAACATCATGTTGTACATAGGTCCTTTGGATGAAACAAACCTTGAGTGATTTTATAATTAAGTATGTCAATTAAATTTCTATTTTTCATGAAAATAAAAGTGCAATAAACATCTCCAAGAATCCAGTTATGCATTCAATAACTAAGCATATTCCCATCAAGTATCATTTTCTATGAGATTAGGTTATTGATTAGAAGGTAAAATTAGAGTACGTCTCTACAAAGGAGTAAGTTGTACACATTTTCACAAAGCTTCTCCCAAAATAACCCTTTGAGTTTCTAATGAAAGAATTGGGAGTGAACCATTCTTCACTCAGTCACTAAATCTATCATACGGAATATGAGTTATAGGGGAAATAATCATTGCATTATTCAACCCCATAGATATTTTGGTGAAATACATTGTGATTATTTTGAACATTCCTTTGACATTGATGTCAAATGGGGAGAATTGAAGATAGGGGGAGTAAAGGAGGAGAACCACAATAAGGTGGAATTCATATACTAATTCATGGGGATTGCCATCAATGAAAAAGGGGAGATTGTTGGAATAATTGTCATTAATGTCAAAGGAATTGTAATAGATATTAATAGAAGTGTCAAAAATAATTATTTCCAAAAGTGAATGGAAGTGTCAAAAATTAATGGAATTTTAAGACATAATTTTCCTATAAAAAGCATGACCTTTTTGGAAATCAATGCAAAAGGATGGAAGGACCAATTGCATTGGTTTGAGCACTCAATTATGGAAGGTACCAACATTAATTAATAAGGACTAGTAGTTAAATATATATAGCTTACAATAGCAATGATTTTGTGTTAATGGGACCAACTTTAAATAAAGTTTAAGTGCATCAAGGATTTTTATGGCTATAAGCATTAATTATGAAATGACAAGGCCAATTCTTTTTGTTTATATTATAGCCTTGGGAAAATCTCCCATCTTGGAAGGTTATTTGAAATTAATTAAACTAAAATAAAATACACTTTGATTAATAAAAAGGTCCATTACTAATGGGATGCCCCCATTAGGAAAAGCCTTTGAAGGCTATATTGTAGACACATAAATCTAGCCACTGATAACTTCCAATCAAGCTTTTGGCCAATTTCCACCTAAAATGCACAATTTGGCCTTAACATGCTAAATGATGTGAAACTGACATATTCAAGTGCCAATTTTGGTCAGGGTATCCCTAAATGGGGCAATGCAATTTATGGGCCAGCTAACTTTGATTAGATCATTCTAAGTCAAAATGCCAATTTTGCACTTAGGTGCTCTGGATTGGTCTTTCCTATAAAATATCTTACATGAGACACGTGCCTTCATTATTTGTTGTTGGTAGCATCTTAAATGGGATAATTATTCCAATGTATTTGACATGGACTTCTAATTTTAATCCAATCAAATTTTATACCAATAATAGGGCATTATGATCAATTTGAGTAATTTGTGCACAAAATGCTTAATCATGCTTAATATCGAATTAACCTAAATTAGAGCCTAATCAAGAATTCTAAGGAAACTTATTAAAAACTTGTTTTGAGAAATGAATATTGAATATCTACAACATCAAGTGACCTCATTTCTTGGGAAGACATACCTAGGCCATAAATACCACAAATATCAAGATTCATGCCTCCCATGCCTCATCAATGCCTTCCATGATGCCCTTCATGCCTCTTAATTTCCCCTTCTTCCAATGTCATGATGTAGATAATTACAAACTTAATTCCATAAATTGAATTAATCCTCAACCACACATCTCAATCTTGAGATGGATGGTTGAGGTTGATTCTAATCAAATCCAACAATCTATAAATAAGAGGCCTCACAACATCATTTCTAAGATTTCTTGATGCAAAGTTATAATGCCAAATTGGTTCCAAAAGCTTTAAGAAACTAGATTTACCATGCCAAATTTATTTCAAGCCAATCCAAGCTACAATCAAAAGGTGCCAAGGAGATATGGAGGTAGCTAAGCTTCCATTTACAAGGACTTCATGAGCACAAACTGAGCAAGCCACTATTACAAAGGCATTTGGAGCATCCAAGGAAGGTGAAGGAGCTCTTTTTTTCATTCCTTTCTCTTTAGTTGTTTTATTTATTTGTTTTTATTAACTAAGATCTCCTTAGTGTCTAGGCCTAGAGATGTTATGTTATTAGTGTGTCTATTTCATTTTGTTTTCATTTTGGAACTAACACCATACTAACCATCCTCTCTTGAGTCAAATTTCTAGATCACATAATGGCATTCCCAATGGGACTAGATGCATCCTACATATGAAGAAGATATTTTTACAACTCTAAAATATTTATTTGAGCCCTTAAAACTCTTGAAAATTAATTTTTTAACTTTATTTTTCCATTTTTGTTTGCCACAATTTTACACAATAAATGATGTCAACAAGTGATACTGACATCGATTACCTACTTAACCAATGTCAGTTACCAAAATTGACATCATTTAGATCTTGATTAGCCAGAGTAATCAATGTCGATGGTAATAACCAATGTCAGTCACTGTGTTTTTCCAAAAACATAGACCTAAGAGCTACTTTGTTAGAGTTCATTGTTTCAAGCTAAAAAGAGCTTCAAAGATAAAGGACATGCTAATAATTTTGTTGTAGGACCAAGCTTGATATTTGTTAAAAACATTTTTAAATCACCTTTTCATGCTTAAAAATCAATTAGGAATCTTGTTTTGGGTGTTTAACAAAGAATTTAGATGTTTTTGGTGATTTTTTTCAAAATTTTCAACTAAGACCAAGGGGTCAAATGAACACCACCAAATCTTTCATTTGGGCTTAAAATCGAACACACTTATCATTTTTATCTTCAATAGTTGTTTAATAATTTTTTTTTATTTGGAAAAAATAATAATTTTGCATGTATGCTCTTCTATTTATCCCCTATAGGGAACCCTTGGAGTCAAAAGTGTCATTCCTATTGCAAATAGCCTAGTCCAAGGATTAGAAAGAAAGTCATCTAAAGCACTCCCAAAAAACTCAACAAAGTTGGGCTGACCTTGAAAATGACCCTAAAGTATTTTTAATTTCATGATTTCTTTAATTTTATGCATATTGGCTTATGAGGGGAACTTCATCACCTCCCACAAATTCTTTAGGGAAGTTTTGACATGGGGTTTCATCTCTCAACATTGACTTCATTTAGCTAATTTTGAGTTACACATGGGATGTAATGGCACTTTGGACATCATACTACACTGAGTGAACAATAAGATGTAGTGGTTTCAAAAAAGACTAGACCTTTTTTCAACAAGCCAAGTGATACAGACCTAAAATCCATGATTTTCTTTTGCATTATTTAGCATGAAAGTCATTATGCAATTGATTCCCCAGAATGATCGAAACCTTTCTAGTTTTAGTCAACCCCATTTTCCCATATCTTTGCTAGGATTTGGATGATTATACTTAGTATATTTTTTGATCATTTTCTCATTTGGTATATTTTGAGACTAAAACTTGTTTGTTTGTTCATAAAGCCATGCCAAAACCAATTTGTCTATACATCACTCTTTTGTCTAAAGAGGCATTATGTTGGTCATTTTACACCACACTTGTCCCTTGAATTTTTGTTAAACTTGTTTGTGTGTGTGTCATTTGAGATGCAATGGGTAGCATTATGATGCCCAAATCATGTCAAATCATTTTACCTTCGAGTCTTTGCAACATAGTATTGACCACAACATTTGAGCATGTCTGCACCATTAGGCTGCTCAATTTGTTTCAAGACTAGTTTACCTTCCACCAAAAATCATTGTTTCAAACCATGTCATTTATACCATTTAGACCTTTGTATTTTTTTTTCATGCTATCCAATCTTGTCTAAATTGTTTATTCAAATCCTAGTTTTCAATTAGCCTTGTTAAGTTTGGATTCAAACATTGATTGATTTTTGTTTAGGCCTTAATTCATGGGGCTAATACACAGATATTTCTCTTTTAGGTTGCATGACTTTGGTTAATCAGTTACCCAAATTTGAAAAATATTGATGGTTTATTTGTTTAATACCTATCATCATCATTATTTGTGCCTTGATTTGGGAGAACACAACCTTGTGCCTTATGCCTTATGCTAACTAATCATGTTTATGTTTGATTTCATGTGTCAAGTCTATGTCAAAGTTGTTTCCAAACTTTTTATATTAAATCAAATCACATCAACCTTTATTTCAAGTATAGCTTTTGACACCGTTTGGCCAAAAGTCCTAGCATATGCCTATTTATTTGAGCCTAGATTTTGACTCCACACTTGGAAAAAAGACCTAGTAATTCAACTTTTCCCTTTCCTAGTTTAAACCTTGTTTGGAAAACTTTGACCTAGAACTTTGACATGTTGGTTTTATTCAGACACTTGACCTTTTATGCATATGACATTTGACATTAGACATTTGATGTTAGATTATTTTATGCCAAGTCTTATCCCAAATCATTTCAGAGATATAACTCCACTTTCAAACCCTATTGGAGATATAGCTCCACCCCTTTGACCAAGTTAGACCAAGCTTGAACCATTTGCCCTTTAGACATAGTTTTTCAAAGTTTATGGAACTCTAGGACTTTTTGTTCAAGAGCTTTAATCATTTACATGGATATGTCTAGCTACATTTATGGTGAAGTCACTTACAATCCAAATTATGATATAATGGCCACACAAAATGACTTTTATGGCTTTATTCAAGACCTCAATGATGTTAATATGGTTTGTGAGATATATTTCTATTCACCTCATATTAATCATTCATGGGAACAAAGTCATGAAATAACTTATGATCCAACTTGAGACCTTGATTGGTATGAAGAGGCTTGTGAGGAGGAATTTTAATACCCAACTATAGATAATGTTTATTGGGATATGGATCTATACCCTCTTTATAATAATCATTACACGGAATATAGTCAAGAACCAGGTTATGAGCCAACTCATGACTACGATGATATGGTTTATGAGGAAGACTTGGATGCTCTAGCTTGTGAAAGTAATTAGGGTCCACCACATCATACCATTTTTATTCTAGGACCATAATATCACACCATTCCCATACCAAGATCTCATACTCTAGTTTGTGCAAGGAATCATGTTCCACAATGCCAAACCATTTCTCTACTAGGACCTCATCCTTTGGTTGTGTGAGCAATCAAGGTCCAAAATTCCCCTTCATCATTATAAGACCTAGTCCTTTGGCTTGTGAGGGAAATAAATCCCCATAATTTCCTATCGTTACCATCTTAAGACTTTATACTTTGGCTCATGTGAGTAATCATGATCCCCAAAGCCCTACCATTATCCAACCATAAGTCATTCCTCATCCAATACCAATCCCATCCAAACCTCAAACCATCCAATCATTCAAAGGCCAAGATGTGTTTACAATAGGTATTTTTTAACTCATTAGAAACAAAGACCAAGAGAACCAACATTCTAAGATGTTTCTATTGAATCAACCATTTGTGATAAGTTAACTTGTGATAAATTGCCTATTAATCCTATACCAGTTGTCGAGGAGTCTCACTCTAATGATCTAGTCTTTGTTGAGTCACTTCTTAATGATTATAAATACCTTTGGTAAAATCATTACCTTTACCATATGCCTATTTTTCAAGAGCCTCTTATTGACAAGCCAGTCTTTGAGGAGTTGTCTCTTGACCTTTTTCCCATTATAAAAGAGACTCACTTTGACAAACTAATCTTTATGGATCCCATTATGCCATTACAAGCCATTACTTTTCTAAAACCAAATATTCAACAAGACATCATTATAACAAAGTACCCATCAGATGAAGAATCAGAGTTAGAGTCAAGTTTTACTCTTGGATTGACATTAGATTTAGCATCAGAATCTAAATCTGAATCAACATTAGATTTAGAGTCCCTTGAGTTAGAATTAGATTCAGATACAAAATATGTTCTTGACTATTACAACATTGGTTATGCATGCCTTGTATATTAGTTTGAATATATTTGTGATCCTTCTACTATTTTTTAAAAATGATTACTTTAGATTTGATTCAAGTTATCATAGTATCTTATATGAGGATTGTACAACCTCTCCCCATTCCATTACCATTCCACAGGCCATTACCATCAACTAAAATATCTATATCATTGACATTCCATCTCCCACAAGTTTTGATTGGGATCGATAGAATCACACTTTGTTGAACTACATCCATGGTGGCATAGCTATTGAAGAAGAGCAAGGAGGCTAAGACAACATTCATGTAGCAGAAGAACACTCTCGTAGTGAAACTTTTTTATAAGTGCTAGAAGACAATCAAAGTCAAAAGTAAACATTCCTTAGTGAAACCTTATTGAAGGTGTTATGGGACAATCAAGACAACTTCATTGGTGAAAACCTCATTGAGGTACCAATAGCTGAGCACAAAGTTTCTTCACTTCTTGATGAAGACAAATCAAAGATCAAATAAAAATAACTTCCTATCTATAACCTAATCAGATGGTAGCTACTCTCAGTCCCAAACAAGAACAAAATATGATGGTCTTATTAAGAGAATAAGTCTTCATCCCTACCACAACCAAAATTATGTCAAATCTAGCATTAACAACATTACATTTGACTGAAAGTATTGATCTTCATTTATTTCCCCACCATTACACATTCCATTATCATCTATCATTCCATTTCACAATCAAACTCATCATCCATTATTTTTCCTTTTTGACCATCCATGTCCACACTTTCTTTTGTAGAGGCTATAAAGATATCTTGTCTTAACATTTGAAAGAATCAAAATCAATGACCAATGAAGATCACAAAAGCATTCTTATCAACCAAATTTGTAGGCCATTTTTGATAGAGTAATCATTCTAATAAGGTTTGGGATATAAATTAACATGATCAAGTATTTTGTTTATATCAGTTTTTGATTAGGACATACATCTCCCCATCAACAAGAACAATAGAATCAAAAACCACACCCAGGCCAAAAACATGTACCATTCTATTGCCATTGTTACATATCCATTTTCCATTGTCTAAGTACCCAACCATTCACCCCATCACTTGGGGGAAATCCTCTTACCATTTTATCCAGTCTATCAAAAACCATCATTATCTTTAGCAAGATCATGCCATCCTATCATTCCATTCCTATCAAGACCAAAGCTTGTTTTTAGTCATCCTACCCAATCCTATTTTGATCTTGGTTCATTTGGTTATTCCTACACCTATTATGAGTGGATTCTAATCAAGTTTAAATAATCAATACAATCCATGTTTAAAATGACAATATTTGAAAGTAGTGTGATAGTTGATCTGGCAAGATATATTTCATCCTATATCCATGTTTGTTTATATAAGCTTGATTATAATCTCTTATGGTCAAATCAATGTTTCTCTAGTCTTGCTACTAATTATAACTGCCTATGGGAAATTTAGTATAATTGACCTATTTCATTGTCTCCTAGTTATAACCACCTATGGGAAAACTAAGGGCAACACATTTTTACCATACATTGTCACATCACCTTGCCATCGTTATTTTCATTTGAATAGCCATTTGCTAGATTTGAGAACTTGTTGGGACCTAGTTGGTTTTTACCTACCTTTTGTGTGGATGAAATTACTATGACTTGAGGTCATTTCAGGACTATGTGGGTCATGCTCAATTCATGTTAAGGTCACCTCAATCACCCCTTCCATATTCTCTCACTATTTTATGAATAACCTAGGCCAAATGCTCTCACCATTTTGTGAGTAGGTATCTTGTCATTCTCTAACAAGTTAAGATACCTCAAAATGCTAAAAACATTCATTATATTTCAAAATATAAAAATATTTGTCCTGTCTATGCTTAGTCATTTATCCTCAATCCACCTTATTGGGGTATTGTCATTGTTAGGATGTTTTCTTTTGATTTTTTTTAGGCATTCTATTTGTTTGTTTATTTTAGTTTGTTTGTTTGTTTCTTCACTTGCCTATTTGTTTACTTTCAGCCTTGTTGCCTCAAATCAATCTATATGTTTTCATTAGGTGATTCCTCAAGCACATTATTCTTGATTCCATTTATATTTCATCCATTAACATTGTCACTATGGTTTTTATCATTATTACATTATTTTTTAGTGTTTATTGGATTGGGAGTCAATCCTTATGCATATTTTATCCAAGTCTTTATGGTGTTCTATCATGAAGCCTACCATCACATGCTATAGAAAAAATCATCTTCAAGAAGGTCTACAATCAATGGAGCTATAGAAGTTTCTCCTTAGCACCTTGGAAAATCTTTTCACCCATATTTATTAAATCAACCCATTAACCATTCTAGTTGTATCATTGTTAATCAGGATGAGCATCTCCTTGTTAGTAGGTACAACTAAATCAATCACATTGATTAATCTTATTCCTCTATCCATCTCTTTCATCACTTTTTACCCACTCATCTTTAATCTGTATTCTAGGTTACATCCTTAAGTTATGCTTGTTAATCATTCCTAACTAGGGCACCATTAGTTTTAGCTAATTCATGTCTGCTTAATGATTATAACCGCTTATGGGAAAATCACATTTTTGACTTTTATTCTTGATTATAACCACCTTTGGGAAAATTAACATCCTTTTAAAATCAATGCATGTAGGCATATTCTCAACCTTAGGTTAATTCCACCTTATTCTTGTTTATTTTTGAGGGACCATCCATTAATAAATGTGACAACCACTCCCTCAAGGGGGCATCATCATAGGCTTCCCAAAACCATTTGGAGATTTTTTATTCAACCATCATATTATTTTTTGGCATACAGTCCATCTCTCATTATTTGAGAAGATATTGCTTTGCCTATGGTTAAAAACATCTTTCCAAATAATGGCAAACTATAGACACCTAAATTTGGCCATCAATAACCTCCAATCATGCTTTGGCCAATTTCCACCTAAAATGCACAATTTTGCCTAAAAAAATTAAAACATGTTAAATGATGTGAAATTGACATATTCAAGTGTTGATTTTGGTCAGGGAATCCCTAAATGGGGCAATGCAATTTATGGGCCAACTAACTTTGATCAAATCATTCTGAGACAAAATGCCAATTTTGCACCTAGGTGCTCTAAATTGCTCTTTTCTATGAAATCTCTTGCACAAGACACGTGAGTTTGTTATTTATTATTGGTAGCATCCTAAATGGGATAATGGTTCCAATGCATCTAACATGGACTTCCAATTCCAATCTAGTCAAATTTAGACCAATAATAGTGCATTCTAATCAATTTAAGTAATTTGTGGACAAAGTACTTAATCATGCTTAAGAGCTAATTAATCCAAATTAGAGCCTAATCAATAATTCCATGGAAACTTGTTGAAAAATTGTTTTTATAAATGAATATTGAATATTTTCATTATCAAGTGACCTCATTTCTTGGGAAGACATCCCTAGGCCATAAATGGCACAAATATCAAGATTTATGCCTCCCATGCCTCTTAATTTCCCCTTATTCCAATGTCATGATGAGGATAATTATAAACTTAATTTCAAAAATTGAATTAATCCTCAACCACACATCTTAATCTTGAGATGGACGATTGAGGTTGATTCTAATCAAATCCAAAATTTTATAAATAGGAGGCCTCACAAAATCATTTCTAAGCTTTGTTAATGCAAAGTTATAATGCCAAATTGGTTCCAAAAAATTCAATAAACTAGTGTTACCATGCCAAATTGATTACAATCTAAGCTAAACTATAAGCCAAAGGTGCCAAGGAGAGATGGAGGTAGCCAAGCTTCCATTGCTAAGGACTTCATGAGCACAAGATGAGCAAGCCACTACTACAAAGTCATTTGGAGCATCTAAGGAAGGTGAAGGAACTCTTGTATTTGATCCCTTGATTTTTAGTTGTGTTTGTCATTCAATTTTGTTAACTAAGCTCTCTCTCGTGTCTAGGCCTAGAGATGTTATGCTATTAGTGTGTTTATTTCATTTTGTTTTCATTTTGGAAATAACACCATACTAGCCATCCTCTCTTACACCAAATTCCTAGATCACATATATAAGGTGAAAGGATGTTGGAGAACTATATGAAAAATGGGGAGCTACTTTAAACAATCTTGAGGCATATTAGAATAGGCTATGTCATAGCTACAATAAGCATATTAAACACATAGAATTTGAACTTGATAATATTGTCCTAAAAGAGAACCATAAAAATACCAATGCCACCTATGAAAGAAAGGAAAATTTGAGCCTAACTGGCTAGGCCCATTCATCATCATAGCTTACTATGGATCTAGATCTATAGATTGGCTACATAAGATGGAGAAGATTTGGATGAGCCCATGAATATTATGCATCTCGATTATTTTTTCACTTTATTTGTTTTGAACATTGTCTATGAGGAACCTTTCTTGGGGGCATAACCTTGTACCTTTCCCTTCATCCCATTTCTAATTAATTTAGTCCATCTTGGTCTTATTCCCCCATCTTATTACCAATCTTGATCTTGATTCTAGTTAATTGGTATTATAAACATTTTTAGATTCTAGAGTTCACTAAAGGTTTCAAGAAGGTCATTCAAATTTGATCCTCATCAGCACATCTTCAAAGACAATATCTCAACATGCATGTGCATGGTTTCTTTGCATGGAAATTCCTAAAAATGTATCTTATAACTCATGTTAAATCTTGTACCATTTATTATGTTCCTATGCCATTCTTATTTTTCACCCTATTGTTGATTCTTAATATCTTTCATTATATGTGGAACTATATTTATGTGATTTCCATTTGGACTATGTAGGCAACACTAAGTTTCTGAGGCCATCTCAATAACCCCTTTCCACACTCTCACCATTTTTTAATTAACCTAAGACAACTCTTTCCATTTTACAATCCAACCATTCCTATAAATTCCTTGTTCTAAAAAAATGAAAAACCCTAAACTTTTGAAAATCTCTAAAAATAGCATAAAAATATAAAAATTCAAAAAAGGACTTAAAATATCCATGAGATATATAAATCCCCAAAATATTTGATTATTTTGTCATCCTATTTATTAGTGGTATTTGATTATGTACTAGATGACATGGTTTGCCACATTTTCCAAGTGAGAACCCCTTATCTAGTCATAATCATTTCCGAATTATAATTTCCATTATTTTATTTACACTCCCATTTTTGAGAGAACTACACCATCCTAAGGTCCATATAGACTATGTAGGCAACACTTGGATGCATGGGGCACCTTGGGTTAGCTCACCCAATCTTATTGCCATTCCACTTTTTTCCTAATTTCTTTAAAAAAACCTCTCATCATTTCGTGAGTATACCTTTTCTATTATTACTCTATAATCAAATATTGTATTTGTCATCATTTTTATTATTTCCCACATCCCTAGGAGAACTACATTTGTCCTAAATTCCATGGGACTATATAGGTAGTGTCCATTTGCATGGGTTATTTAGAGACAATTCAACCACCCCTTATTTCTTCTTTTATTCCCCTCTTTCATTCATGTTATTTTCCTATCATGTTAATTATCTTCTAGATATTAGGGGGAAAATATATAAGACACGTACAAATGGTTAATTAATTGTTTGATCATTTTTATTTATGTGTTTGTCAAATTTTATTTATCTCTGATTATTGTTATTGTATTTATTTACTTTTAGTTGAGAAACATGATGATTTATTTTATTTTGTATTTTGATTTGTATTTTATTACTTCTCTGCTTATTTATTTGTTTCTTTTTCTTTTTGATGTCACCTCGACTCAATATAATGTTTTGGTAGGATAATCATCATGGTGCTTCTTATCATACATTTGTACTTGATTCTATTCATTGGCATATGTTATGACTATCATCATGGTTTTTATCATTAGCATATTATTTTTAATTATCTATTAGATCAAGGTTCAATCCTTACACACATTGCAACCAAGTCATCATGGTGTTTCATATCATAATGTATACCATTTGGTGCTATATCAAAAATCAAGTATTGAAAGTCTAACAACCAATGTTGTAGCACAATATCTCCTTGTATACTATACTAAAATTAGATCATCGAATACCATGACTAAGTCATATGATACTCATGATACATATCAATAAATGAGTGTATACAAAAATTCATAACCATTTCTCAAGCATGATCACATTTTCAATCCTTTGAGTAATCTCAAACCATTATCCTCTTTTTAATATATTTGTTTATGGCCCCATTTAACCACATTATTATTATTCTTAACTTCTTCTACCAATGAATAGGGCTTTTCCTTCATTTCAATAGCCCATCTATTTTCAATGCTTCCCTAACCATTCCCTAAAGGGTGAATCTAGGGATAATCAATCACCCTTTTGGGCATCAATTAAATTTCACTAACTTGTATAATTATCAAAATATGAAGAGTGAAGACATTATTATTTAATCATTATCAAATTTATTTTTACTGACTTTTTCATTATTTGAAAAGACTTTCTTATGACTAGTGTCTTGCAATTCCTTCTCAAATAGGGGAAAATATAGACACTTGATTTTAAACACTTCCATGTCTAAATTTCAATCAAGATCTACTTTCCACAATGACATGTAAATTTGATAAAAAAATCATTATGTAACCCCATTTAACTGCATAACAACCATTTTAGCCCAAAATCACAAGGACCCATGCCTAATTGGGTAAATGGATCATATTTCATTATTAATATTATCTAATTAATCCTAAATTAACTCAACCCTTTACAAGTGTCTTAATAGGATAATTAAATAATTATTTTATTGACAAAGAAACGTTAAAAAAACCACCATTCTTATAATTATTGATTAATCCCACTTAATCAAGTCTAATCATTCTTCTAATGGGAAAATCCATGGATTTAGAATTATCATATTTTCTTAAATTCAAAATTGGAATATTGCCTCACAAATGGATGACATAATAAGGCAAACTATGCAAGTAATCAAATGTTATGACATGTATTACACTTCACTTACACACTCAAGACTAGTTATTATACCTCACATACAAACATGAAGGGGTTATCATTATAATATATTACACCCCTATTACATACTCTAGGTATCCATTAATAGACACTATAAAACTTTAAACCTCCCATATTGATGAGGGACATCATTAATTCTCAACCCTTCATCTTGAGATGAGATGAAAGGTTCATAATGATTTAATAAATCTATAAATGTAAACCTCACAACTCACATTTCATAAGATTCTTCATGAAAACTTACTCTACAAAATTATACAAGGAAATTCAAAACTGTAATACTAAGCCAAAGCCAAGAATCAAGTGTATACAGAGAGAGGTGCTTCCCACATCCAGAATCAAGCATTGCCAAATATTTCATAGCTTACAAGTCAAGCTCAACCTCTTTAGACTAGTTCTCAATCAAATCTTCTAAGGAGGTATAAACATTATTTTTATATTCTAGTGTGCATTTATTACTTTATTTACACATATCTCAGCTTAGGGGTTAGGATTGAGATGCTATGTCTTCAAGTTTGTTTTAATTTTATTGACTAATAAATTGAGTAGCCTCTCTTGGATTATTGATCTATAGGGACAAGCAAAACATAGGTGTTTTATCTGTATTATGATAAATTTGATTAATTAATCCTAATTAGATAGAATTATTTTAAATGAATTTAGATTATAGGATACACACACACATATCTGAATGTAAAATATCAAAACTAATTTAGCACTCTATCTAACTAAATATAAAAAGTGAAATAAAGGGATAAGATAGATAGATTTTAACTAGTTTATGTAAGACTGAGACTATAGATAGATGGTATTAAGGATGGAAAACTAGACTCTAAGTTACTCATATCAGGATCTTGACCTCTATGTACACCCATATGGTATCATTAGCCTCAAGTTAGTACCATAAGACATTGTGTTCTTTATCTAATATTTATGTATATGGATATTTTCTCTCTCTATTTTTATATAGGTAGGTGCATTTACTTCTCTTTCAGCTATGTTTTCAATCCTAAGGTTTGATTATGTGTGACTCATAAAAATATGTATCCTTCACTTAAAACCCTATTTCCACTTGTAATGATATACTTATGCCTAAAAAGGGGAAAGAAAATTGGTTTGAACTTACCCCAAACACTCCACGTTGAATGGTTGAGCATTACCAACATATATAATACTTTAAAGAGGGAATTCAAATCATATGTAGTTTTCCTTATTAGGTGAATGTGTTGAACTCATTTAATGTATGCAACCTATGATCTAGATATTAATACTTGAAAATTGAAAACTTTGGCTTTCCTTTTGAGGGTTTCAGACTTGGTAAAGACATACTCCTAGTGATTGACTAAAAATTTAGGAAGAATAGGGTATTCCTATTGAATATGCAAGTGTCAAGTGTGATTAATAATTTTTTGATAGATATTTAATAGGTATATAACTATTTTTAATTTATAAGAGAATCTATGTACTTTCTCATATCACTAAAATGAGAAAAATAAGGGTTGACCCATATTAATGATCTAAATTTAAAATTTGATTGTTGCTTTGTGGGAGATGAAACTAAGACTTAAATGATACCATTAAATGGTATGTTATGAGTCTAACGTTATAGTCTAGGCAACATGAAAATTATTAGGATGATCTAGATGTGTCTGAGTAAGGTAAATATTTGGTTTAACATAGACTATGGGATTTGTTATAGGTGATTCAGAGAAAATTGGGAAGGATATACCTAGAGAAGGCATGAGGATGTGAGAGAATGGAAAATGAGAGTCATGTATATATGCACAAATCATGTAGGGTGAAATCAAATCAATATTGACTTTCTCAAGTATCAATTACCATATTTTAGTGTCTACAAAGGCCCTCTTTTTATTTTAGTATTGAAATGTAATACAAATCCTAGAGTATAAGAACTAAGAAATGTATTTGATTTTTTTCAACACAATTATTTTGTATAATATTCTCCACACATGTAATATACTCCTAAAAAACCTACAATTAAAATTTATTAAGCAATGTCCTTGGAATAAAATATGAAAAATACATAAATTGGTGTTTGAAATTGAAGAGCAAGGAGAGAATATACTTGTATGTGGGTGAATTGTGTTTCCCTATAGCTTATTGGAGAGTATTCTTCCTTATTTAATCATTGGAGAATGGTTCCTCTTATTTAACCCATTTGAATAATTAGGGGTGATCAATCCCTAGTTTTTTATAGCTAAGGCAAGTGCCATAGATTAAAAAGGCAAATGCCCCTCAAACCTCATTAAACAAAAAGAAAGGAAATAGTTTTGGGCCTTTGAACATTGAAAACCATCAATTTCACTAACAATGTAACTAATTTTTATTTGATTAAGTAACCCCAAGGTTAAGGTGGGAACCAAACATTAGGCTTGTGGAGTATTGTAAGGTTATTTAGCATAAAAAACTACTCATTTAAAAAAGTATAAACTATTATAGATGGACATATAGATTCAAGGTTTATCACTATTCATAACAATGAAATGTGCTTGGAAATAATAATTTTCATAGGATTAATGTGTGTTAACAGCTTCGTGCCCCATAAAACTAGTGAGTGATAATACTAGTAAAATTTGATAATGTGTATGCATGAACCAACTTAATGACCCATAATTTGAACTACTTGGTGCAAGTATGATATATAATGTCTTGCATATATATGCCATTTATGTTTCATATCTTAAAAAAATTAAGATTTTTAACTCATGTTTAATGAAACGAATGCATATTCTCTAAATATGCCCCCAAATGTATCCTGGTGTGTATGTGTGTGTGTAATTGTCCCAATATGATATCTAAACCACTCTAAAATGTATGTAACATGTATATTTTATGTCAAAATATTAAATATGTGCTCACAAGTGCTTATTAATCTATAAAATTCCCACTAATATGCCCCTATTTTGAGGTGAGGAACATAGCTTGCAAGTAGCTCATTTAAAAATAATGATTTAATTATATCATGTTATGTCTAAAGATGTAATATTGTAAAATCATGTCAACATCTAGAGATCATGTCATGATAGTATATAATATATCATTTAATCATGTATGAAACATATGTAATACAAGGGAATATAATTATCTTATAAAGATGTATATATAAATTAGTCATGTAGAAGGAACTATCACTAATGAATATACTCAATAATACTATGCAAGAAAGGTGCATGATATGAATCATGGTACCACACACAAGGGGGAGGTGCATGATATGGATCATGACACACAAAAACTTAGAAATAATAATAATAATAATAATAATAATAATAATAATAATAATAATAATAATAATAATAATAATAATAATAATAATAATAATAATAATAATAATAATAATAATAATAATAATATGTACATGTTAGAGGACATAGTGTCACATATAAGACCAAGGGGCCATATACAAGGGAAAATTAATGTATCACAAAAAAGGCTAATGAGCCATTATGAAGGGGACATAAATTCCACTCATACCAGGATAAGTAACAAACAAGGGAAAAAATATCACACACATAAGGCTAAGGAACCACAAACAAGGCTAATGGATTTCATATAATAGACAAGCAATAACTCACCTATTATAAAATTAAACAACATTGAAGAAGCATAGAACATGTAATGGAGTAATAACATCCAATTATGCAAATGCAACAACATATTAAGTTAACATATCTATCTAACATTGTATAAATCATGAGCAATATCAAGGCATGTGTAAGTAATCAAAGTAGCTCAACATGGTAAATGGAGAGGTCATAGAAAGATATAACTTGTAATATTGTAACCTTTATAAGAATATGACCTAGCATTGGGATGGCCCCTGGGTATAGGAAAGGTCCATCTCCTATGCATTCATATATCATGTTTATTTTTATGTCATGCATATCACTCATATATCTCATGAAATTAATGTTTATATAGAAATGACATGTAATTTTCCAAACATGTGATAAATAATATATGTAAATAATGTAAACAAGTAATCATGTCATGATCATACATTGATTTTATATTTTATGGAATATTTTAATTTTTTAATTTTTTAAATATTTTAAATATTTTTTTATTTTTGAATATTGGAAAATCTAGCATACAAGGTAAATTAGAAATCCTTCAAAAATAGAAGAATGGGAGGGATATAAACAGTATAAAACATAGTGTAGTAGCATGGAAAAGTGGAAGGTAGGTAACATGCCCCCACTATATACATAAATCACCCCATCACAACCCAAAATATTATGCAGGTGGTAAAGGTGTATGAGGAGGAGTTCATGTATATGCTCATTAATGTGTATTTATAAAGGTATGTGATCATGTAAGCATAATGTAAGCCAAAATGAAAGAAATAATAACTAGTCATCATGTGGAAGTGAGTTATTAATATACCATAAATAAGGTGCAATATAATCATTGTATGATATGTGTGACAAAGGTTTATACTTGGTTAAATAATCAAAATTCAAGGACCAAGTGAAAAACAATTCCAGGGGCTAGAATAACATTCAATGCAATAATGTGTGTGTGTGTGTGTGTGTGTGTGTGTGTGTGTGTGTGTGTGTGTGTGTGTGTGTGTGTGTGTGTGTGTGTGTGTGTGTGTGTGTGTGTGTGTGTGTGTAGACAAACACACACACACACACACACACACACACACACACTCTTAAAAATAAAATAGGGGAGGAAAATATTAGGATGTTATGTAAAATAAGTGTCATGCTAATCCACTAAAAGAACCCATGTGTAGGACCTATATCATGTGGTGAAGATGTATCCAACAATGGAGACAAATCATCAAGTATATATGGTGTATCTATGTTAGTAATTATGATGTAATCATATGCTATATTAAGTCCATCATCATTATCATTCTCATTTTATCATTGTACAAATTATTTAACTATAGTATTGATATTATCATGTAGGGCCTAAAAATTTGTACATTTTATATGAAATTACAGTATATCATGCATGATGTTAGAACCATGGTATACTTATCATTTAGATATCATATCTTATTACTTGACTTGTAACATATGCTTGTAGGATGTCCAACACATCTATCATAATTATAATATGTATTACTATTTTACCCCTTAGGTGGATGTCTATTCATGTCTATATCTATTGGGGGAGGGAGATCAATTTGGTTGCATTTATGTATTTTTAATAGTATCTTATGAGGAGATTAGACAATCCTAAAAATTACCTTCTTTGGTGAACTTATCTAACATGGTGATAAGTGGTGTGTATTATAGAAAAAATACTATAAGGGATCATTATCTATCAGGCATTCATACAAATGCCCATCATAATAAATTATACACTCTCATTTAGTGTAGATAGTATTACATCCATATCATGTGTCCAAGTTTTCCCCAAGATAAAATTTTGTGACTTTAAATAAAGTATATATTGTCTTATCACCACAAGTATATTCAATGATATATATGGTTTTGGATGTTTAAAATGGTGTATCATTAAATCCCTTACTAAGTTGATTTGCCTTATAAATACAATTTTTATTATTTCTTAAAAGTTATAAGTATTTTATGGTGCACATGTTTATTCCCAAATGATTATCAATCAACACATGTTTGACTTCTTTCCTTAAGAATATTACATGGATATATAATGGAACATGTCATGATTATAACCTGACTAGACCCCTTCGAAGGAGAATCATTATTAATATGAACATCAATGGTATCATAAACATCCTATGGTGCCTTAAAGGATCGGTGTGTAAATATGTGCATCTTCTTTTTTTTTTGTTTCAAAATTTACTTATGAATCATATATGTATCCAAGACTTCTTCATATTTCAATAATATATTAGATAATAAGCTTAAGAATTACTTATGTATGTTTCCACAATAATTTTCCATTATATCCAAACTTTTATAAATGTTTTAATATAAAACCATATTTTTTCTAGTGATAAAGTGTGGGTAAGACATCATCCTTGATGAGATGCATCATGCATTATCCCATAAAAAGATATATAACATTTATAGAAGATTGAACTAGTTGATGTATTAGTAAATACATTTTCTCTAACTGAAACACCTAAGCTTATAAATCTAAAATAATCTACGTAATGGATCGTAAAATAGGCATGGATGATGATGCATGAGAAATGTCTACATAAGTACCCTAGATAGGGGTGACAATAAAAATATGAGTATGCACACTATCCCTATCACTTGACTTAACACTTTGCGTTATATGAAACTCAAAAAATGGAAGAAATACAAGAAAAATGCCTATGCATACTATGAGGATAAAAATTAGGTACTAGTATTTTAAGAATAAGAACCCTTAGAAAATGAGGGTCATGGAGGAAATGAAAATCATAAATTTTAATTGAAAATAAGGTTTATATACAAAATTATGAAATTGTAGAATGGAAGAATAAACCCTAAGGGAAACCTATATATTAGCTATGCTCAATAAAATATCTAGGTTCACCAATATGATTTATATATATTAGGATTAATATGATTGATTAACCCTAATTATCTATAATTTTTATAAAATAATTAATATTACAAGATATATAATATGAATGTAGAAACTCAAAATTGATTTGGCAATATAACTTACTAAATATGTAAATTAAAATGAAGGGATAATATACTTAGTGGTTAAATACTATATGGAAGACTAAGGCTATAATAAGGTGACATGAAGGATGGAAAACTAGACTACAAGTCACTTAGATTAGGATCTTGACCTTTGTGTGCACCCAAATGTTACTGTTAGTCTCGGTTCAGTACCATCAAATGTTGTGTTACTCGTCTAAAATTTCTATATATATAAATTTTATCTCCCTATTTTGATATAGGTAGTGGTGTATGAACTTATATTTTGTATTTATGTGTGATCCTTAGGTCTAATTATGCATTTAACTCACAAAAAAAATCCCTTAACTTGAAACCCTATGTCCACTTGTAATGATATAATTAGGCCTGCCAAAGGGGGAAAAGGTGGATTAATCTAACTCTAACCACTCATTGTTAAATGGTTGAGCATTACCTACATATCCAATACTCTGAAGAGGGAATCTAAATCATATGTAGTTATCCCCTTTAGGTGAATGTGTGAAATAATGATAATTTAATTCATGAAACTTGTGATCTAGCTCTTGATATTTGGAAATTGACAACTTTAGCTTGGATCTTTAGTGTTGGTACTTGGTAAAGACATCCTTCTAGTGAATATTTGAAAAATTGAAAATAATTGGGTAGACCTCTTGAAAGTGCAAGTGTTTGACTGTGTTTGGTAAGTTATGTATAGATAGGTAATAGTTTTATACCTATTTTGAATTCATAGGAGACTCTTTGGGTGATTTTTCATGCCAACAACATGTAAAACATATAGCCATACATAATAATGGTTTGAATTTTAAATTTGGCTATTTATTGGCATGAGACAAAACCATTAGACAAAATGTATAGTTAGATGATATGTTCTAATTTTGACATTTCTCTCCAAGTCACATGAAAATTGATCTAATAATATGGATATGTCTAATTAAGACAATTAGTTAGTTTAACAGTGACTGTGAGATTTCCTATAAGTGACTAAGGGAAACTTTGGAAGGATAGACCCATGGAATGCATGAGGATTTGATTTAAGAATGGAAAATGGGAGTCATGGATACATTAAACAAATCATGTAGGGTGAAGGTAAGTCAAAAATGGCATTTCAAAGTATAATTTACAATATTCTAGTGTCTACGTTAGGAACTGAAAGTTTCATATTTTGACAAAATTCAATTTTTGGGTTCCATAACAACTCAAAACTTCTAATTTCACCATGTGGAAATCAAAATTTCAAAATTTTGATGAATTCAAAATTTGGGTACAATAATATACAAGAAACATCCATTTCATTATAACATAAATCCCATTTAGCATCATAATTGATGGAGAAATGGATTATTTTTTTAATATCAACATATGGTTAAAATTTGACAAGAATTGTGTCAAACTCCTCATTAGATTTTTTTAGGCAATAATATTAGACATTAATATGTTAGCAAAGAGTCTTTTGAGGTTTAAACCAATTTTCATCAAAATTTTAAAATTTAATGAATCTTTAAAATCTAATGGAAAATATGGTGTCATAATTTGCATTAGATAACCCATGTTAATATTTTTTATGATTTTTCTAGAGGATTTTTTTCAAATTATGAAATGTGACAAGTAATTGATGCATTGTCATTTTTATTAGCTTTTGTGTTAGATAACATTTTACAAAATTTTAAATTTAATTTTCATTAGATTGTATTTTTGGCACAAAACTAAAAATATATATTATTTGAAATTATTTGTAACATTATTTGCTTTAAGAATGAAAAAATTATCAAAAGAATTAGATTATCAAATCATTTTGGTTAATTATATTATTATTGTGGTTTTCATTTTTGTTATCATTTATATCTTTTGATGAAGTTAGTGACGAAAATATCAAAGATTATTCTTAAAAAAAGGTGATATTGAAATATTTTACCTAACCAATGTCATTTTCATACAAAATGCACTTAAAATAAAAGGGTGTTGAACTATAGCACAATTTTGGTTGACATATAAAAATGGAACCAAACATATTTAAGTATATATATTTGAAATGTGTTTTATTGTAATATAATGTATTAAAGAACATGTTAAAAAAAAATGCATATTTTATAATATATTTTTAATTTTGTTATTTATTTTATATAGTTTTCACTATTAAATTATTTTTATAAAAAGTAAGTCACATTACCATGCTTTCAATTCTACAACACTTTAAAAATAAAATAATAATCAAAAATTTTAATTAAATAAAAAAATTAGAAAGTATATAACAAATATTGTAATACAAAATAAAACAAAAATTAAATCATTAATAGAAATTAAATAACAACAAATTATATATAAAACTAATTTCAACGTAATAATTAACATTTGACTTAAAAATACACATATTTTTTGGTAATGATAAAATATTAGTATAAAAGTGTTATCAAATGTATTCATCAAATAAGTTTTTTTAAAACATCATAAATGTTTAATAAGCATCATTGTTGATGTAGGTTTGTGCACCCACACTAATAGGTGATGCTTTTTCACCCTCTTATTTTAGGATCAATGGTTTTTGAATCTAGGGCAAGGGTTGTAGGTTATGACTCTCCTATGTAGTTTTGGTGGAGTAGGAAATTAATCAAGGTAGCTTTCTATCACCTAAGTATTTTTAAAAGGTTGCTCCAATTTATAGCTTATTAATTACTTATAAACCTATAATGGAATTTATTTTTACCTTTTAGGGTTTAACTATGTAAATCCTATGTTTGATTAAAGGGTTGAGTAGTCTAAATTAGTGAAATAATATGCATAAAATAACCATTGATTTATTACATATGTTGACTAGCTTTGAATTTTTAAAAATAATAATAAATATATGCAAATAAAGACTTATTTAGAAAATCCCTGATATGAACAATCTAAGTGTTGGAAACTTAGCTTAGAATAGGTCTGAGTGTTATCATTTGGATCCCTATGTTAGATCCCCTCTTGGATAGTAACACCACACTTGGACAATAGCACCATGTGGTTTTAGTGTCCTATGTGTAAGACTACACCAAACTTATAGGTGCACCTGTACCTATTTTTTAGGTTTTATTCATACACACATAAAGTTTGAAACTCTATATTATTTGTATAATAGCTGATTTATGATGCAAACCCTAATCTTCCTTGTAAGCAAGGCATGAGATGAAAATTTTGTTCATTATTAGGATAGGATAAACATGCTTAACACCCAATTATGAATAGAGTTGCCTACACACCAATACTCCAAAGAGGTATCAAACCTGATGTAGTTTTCTAGCACCTAAGTTCTAGTGAAAGTGCAAGTGATGCTAGAATGATAGTGGTCTTGAATGCCTTAAGTATGATTGAGATTGGAAATATAGAAAATTTAATCTTAGGGTAGTTGTAGATGGTAGTATGCAAAAGTAGGGAAAAATAAGGATTAATAAACTTGATTTTTATCAACTTGTTTCATGTTTGATCAAGAATTTTGCATCTAGTTTCCATCTAGTTGATAGAGGTCTAAAATTCATGTATTTATAGTGTTTTGTAGCTGGTGTGGAAAATAAATATGCTTAGGAAAACCTTAGGAGGGTTTTATTTTTAAAATTATATCCATTCAGGAAAGATAAGGTAAAGGAAATTAGCAACATCTTGGGGACACTAACACCACATGGATCTAGTGTCCTTAATGTGGTGTTAATGTTTAGTTGATAGACTATTGGGCATGAAGGGACAATATTAGGAAATTAGGGTCAAAGACTATATTTAACCTAACTAGGGACACCTATGATATACACAAAGGCTAAAAAAGTGTGATAATATGATCTAGGATAGGCCTAGGGATAATGTACAAATAAATGGTCTAAGTATCACTCTTACCACTCAAATACCACTTTTAGGTGATTACATTTGCCTATCCCCCCCCCCCCCCACTTTATGATATAAATAAAACAAAGTGGAATGACTAGTATAAAGTAAAAATAAGCATACCTAGACTTACTTAGGAAGTAAAGCCCATGAAACTGAGTTTGAGTATGTGAAGTTGGGTCTACATATGTGAAGCATGATCTAATGCATGACCTACAAATGAAATGTGCATAAATTAGTCCTTACTTAAGAGATATCAAAATCAAAAGACTATGTTGAATAAATAATTAAGTAAAACTAAGTATAGAGATGGTAAAGAGGAAAGCAATGAATATACCTCATTGGGTATGTGAACCAATGTATGAACCTAGTGATAACCTCTATGTGTGTATGTATATAGTGATAAAATCCTTGAATATCTTGGACTAAGCTAATATATTTATCAATACTTATGTGTGTGTGGCTTAAGATCTTAATTCAATTTTTACTCTATCATTGCCCACCCCTACTTGGTGCATCATGACTTGTGAAAAGCTTGGATTCGATAAAAAGTGTGTCTAACCCTCTCATATGGGTGGATCAAGAAATCAAGTAGGCTATGATTCTATCATCTACCACCCATGTGTAATATATGCATCTAATATTTAATTTTAAAAAGTGATATAAATATCTGAGTATATCTAATTGTGTATGTCAGTTCCATAGCCACTCGAGTACATTAGGTGGATCTAGGCCACTCTAGAATGATAACCATTGTAGATAAAGGCATGAAACCAAATATAACTTTTAATATTATGTCAAGTGTATGCATCATATATAATTACATGGAGTTTGTCATTCCATCTGATCAACCTATGTATAGTTGAGCATATAGAAATAATGTGTCACACACATGCCCCCAATTTGATATCTAAGTATATTGATTATGTACTAAGTTGTAATGAATGTATATGAGTATCTAAAATTAATATGGGAATGATCATCCTATGCATGATGCCCCAAATTTGAGAAATTGATATGAATCTAAGTTGAGCTAGTGTGAATATGAGAAAAATCTAAGTATAACTATCAAACTTATAATTGAATCTATGCAAACTTGTGTTTTACCTAGTGTGTTGTTTTGGCCAATCTAAACTATCTTAAAAATAGGGTTACTAGATAGTAACACCACATTTTAGATAGTAGTGACATGTGGCACTAGTGTCCCTATTTGGGTGTTAATGTTTGTCTGGTCTGAAATCAATGTCACTGTACTAATTTTAGTCAGTCTTTTCTTGTGTTTACCTATGTCTAATTTTTAAAAACTAAGCATGTTTGTTGAAAAATGTTTGGGGAATGCAATATAGGAACCTAATCTCTGTGACAAGCCCCTATGAATTCCCCCTCTTTTTAGGGTATTTTTTGAAATTGTGTAAGAACTATCCTTAAAATAAATAGCTCTACAAAATGTGTGTTAGCTGGAGCATATATGATAACTATGTGACAATCCAATACAATGTGAAAACATAAGATCAAAATGTAATATAATTTGAGCATAAGTATGTAATGTGAGATATATTTTATTTATAACATTACACAAGGGTTTCAAGATAGATGTAATCAATGTATAAAACAATAAATCTAAGTAAAACTAGGTAGCTACCTATGGGGTGGGGCATGATGTCCATCACGACACCCAAGTAGGAAGGGTAGATGCATGAGCTTTCTCATGGCATCAAGAATTGGTGTGTGGAATAATAAAATATAAGTGTCATGGCCATGATGCAACCAAGAAAGTATGCATACAAAACATATGAGGTACACAAATAGGCCATAAGGCTAAAATATAAGGAACATGGGCACATGTCATTAAATTTGAGAAAAGAAGACATACAAGGACATGTTCAAATGTCCACATACACACAAAAAAAAAATCTTAGATTCACATAGAAGGACATGTTCAAATTCTACATACATAATCAGGAAATCACATGCAAGGGACATGGGCACATGTCTAAGGCATACATGAATAGAAGTGGCATAAAGTCAAATAATAATGGTGTATTCAAATCCACTTGAATATAAGAAGAATAGAAATAAAATCAAGTCTAAAATATGAAATATATAAATGTTTTAATGCATAAATATGTAATATAAATCTATGTAAAAGCAAAGATGTACATATGTTGAGTCTAAAGTAGTAATAGTTAGAAAAAAATATGAGTATGAGTAGCAATGATTAATATCAAGATATAACAATGCAAAACATGGAATGTAAATAACGCAAGTAAAAAATCTAGTAATAGAAACCATGCATAAGATGTCCCCAAGTGGGTGAATGTGTTATATGAATAACCCTAAATTGGCATATATTCCCTTAGTGGATAGATGATAAAAAGTCTAGATCAGTGTAGTGGACTTGAGTCCTATAATCAATCTACAAACCCTCAAGAAGAACAATTGAATCATGTATTTATGATAAAACTGACTATACTAAGATATCTAGCATATGTAGTAACTAAAAAAAATAAGAAATGTAAACATAGTAATGCATACAATCTATAAATTTGGTATTTTCTAAGTAATATTTGAATGTTTTTGTATTTTTTGGATATAATCTATGTACAAATAATATGAAATGAACTATGTACATGGAGATAGAGAGAGGTAAAGTGTGTACAAAAAAAGAGAAACCATACTAAATGATGAGTCTCATGGGAGACTCACTATCATTATGGCCTATGTCAAAAATAGGAATTGTAATCTCTTGTGCAGTGTGAAGAAATGATGTAGTTGAATGTTGTAGTAAGAATCTAATTATTATTCATTATTATAATCATAATTTTATTCATCATTAGAATCATAATAACTTGGAATGATAGAGGAGTTGTTTCATACTGGAGTTGACCTTTTTGAATTATTCTTTGGGATATTGATTGCATTTTTTCCCTCCTAACTTGTGCTTATTATAGGCATATGGTGATGTGGAGGCTCTTTTTCTAGAGAACCTGTTTTGAGAATGCTAGTTGACTTAGCATGATTTTGACTTTGAAAGTGAGGTTCTTATTATTTTTGTAATATTTCCTATGTATCTAGATGTTTTTCCTTGATAAACTATATTTGTGACTAATTTTCCTTGGGATGTTCAATATATCCCAAACCTTGTTGACCAAAATTATCAGCTGCTATAATAGGAGTAATGATACCTTGGGCCTACTTGATAAAACCTTGACCATGATAATCAAATTATTTTAGATATTTATGACCAAAATCATACCATTTTGAAATTTGAGACTCATTTTGAAGAGGTATATTTTCATCTTTGACTTGTTTCAGCTCTGCTTGTTTTACTATTTCTTGTTTTGATTGTGCTTTGTAGACCTTTTGTTATTTTTAGTTATGCTTTGGTAGCCATTTTTTATTATTTTTGAATTTTACCCTTTTTAAATTTGTATATGTGTCATTTTAGATTGTGTGTATGGTGTGCCACTGTGTGAATCATCTGTATCCATTATTTGTTGTATGTTCCTTTTCAGTGCTAAACATGAATCATTATGGTGCCCATGCATTCTATGATATGCATGAAAATATCTAGATATCCTCATTGGTTATAGAGTATTTAGGCTGATCAAATTATCTTTAATCATTTCCCTAGTACCTCACTTGAGATCTTATTTGATCTTTAAATGATTTTTTAATCACTAGTTGTAGATGTACTTTATTGTGATTTATGTTTTGGATATGTAACATTATTTTCCACAAATTGACTAAGTGAAGATGTATATACATGATTTAAACTATTATGCCATGGAATCATTTTTATTATAAATTTATTTTCTAATGTTGTAATATTTTCATGTAATAGTTTATTATAATTTTTTAATCATTTAATTGTCTTTCTCATACTGATAATTTGATCACATGAAGTCTCACAAGTGTAAACTCTTGTTGTTTCTGATTGAATATGTAGGCACACACCCTAAAGGGAAGAGATGTGAATAGAGTGAGTATGGGGATTAGTGATAATGGTATAGCCTACTTTATATCATGGAGGATTGATATTATGGACTTGGTTATAGGTAAAGTAGCTATCACCCTCATGGAGATGAGAAGGAAAAGGATATTCTTTTTTATGCATAAGATATGACATTGAAACTTGAAGCATAGTTGTTAACTTATGTGTTAAATAATCTATGTGTGTATGCATTTTATTGTTAATGGAATTACATAAGAAAAATATAACATGATATGAGATATGACATATATTACAATTGATATAAAGCATCATCTATACATGTGTTTATGGCTTTTCTGATTTCATTCTGAATTAAAGGGAACAATCATGGAAATGAAAGTATTAAACTTCATAACAAAAAGTGATTATTTTATTATATCATTATGATCATGATTATATGATAAATAATTTAGAATATATATGGATCTAAAAGCTAAATTTTGTAAATGTAAACCCTAGGGTTTTTTAGGGTTAGGGTTTTTGCAAAAATTTAAATTACATTAAATAAATGAAACCCAAATGTGGGATCGATTAAATGATCTAGGTCATGCCAAAAATTTCTAAAAATATAATTTTGTAACCCTAATTTAGTGCACAAAAATTGGATGAAGGTAAACCCTATGTAAAACTAGGGGTTTTAAGCAATATTTGAAGTAAGTCGGGCTCACTAAATGTTTTGTCCATTTAGAGTTTAACTAATGTAAATCATATGTTTGATCAAAGGGATGAGTAATCTGAATTAGTGAAATAATATTCATAAAATAACCATTGATCTATTATAGATTTTGACTATCTTTAACTTTTTCAAAATACTAATAAATATATGCAAACAAAGACTTATCTAGAAAATTCTTGATAGAAATGATCTGATTATTGTAAACTGATATTAGAATAGGTCTGAGTATCAAAAATTATATCCATTTGTCAAAATCCCTCCTACATAGTATTTACACACTTGGACAATAACACCATGTGGCTATAATGTCTTAAAAATGACACTAGTGTCCTCTATGCAAGACTGCTATGAACTTTTGGTTGTACTTATGCCTATGATTATGGGTTCTATTTATATGTACATGAAGTATGAAACTCTGTATTATGCCTATAATAGTTGATTTATGATGTAAACCCTCATCCTCCTTATAAGTAAGGCATGAGGTAAAAAATATTTTTGTTAGTAGGATAGGTTGGACATCCTCAACACCCTGATGTGAAGAGAGTTTCCCACATACCAATACTCTTATAAGGAATCAATATTGGTGTATATATCCCCACCAAAGTGTTGGTTCAGGTTAAAAGGATGTTATATTGATAGTGGTCTTGAATGCCTTGAGTGTGCTTGAGATTGGAAATTTTGAAAATCTGAGCTTAGGGTAGTTGTAGATGGTAGTATTTATAAGTAAGGTAAAATAAGGATTAATAACCTTGATTTTTCTCAACTTATTTCATGTTTTAATAGGTATTTTTCATCTAATTTCATCTAGTGGATAGAGGTCTAAAATCCATGTATTTATAATGTTATGTAGCTTGTGAAGACAATAAAACATGCTTAATATGAACTTAGAATGGTTTTACTTTTTAAAATATATCATTTTAAGAAAGATAGAGTAAAGGACATTAGTGACATTTTAGGGACACTAGCACCATGTGGCTCTAGTGTCTTTAATGTGATGTTAATGTCCAAATGGAATACTATTGGTGATAAAGGGCCAAAATTAGGAAATTAAGGTCTAAGACTATGTTTAAGGTGATTATGTATGCCTATAGTTTGCATAAAGGTTGGAAAAGTGTGATAATAGGCTCTAGAATAGGTTCAAGGCTAATCTAGTAATAGGTAGTATCAAGTAACACTCTTATGACTCAAGTGCCACTTTTAAGTGATTACATTTCCCCCCCCACCCCCTTTATGCTAGAAATACAAAAAAGTGGAATAACTAGTATAAATGAAAAATAAGTGTACCTAGACTTACCTTGGAAGTGAATCCCATGAAACTAAGTTTGAGTATATGAATATAGGTCTACATATATAAAACATGATCTAATGCATGACCTAAAAATGAAACGTGCATAAATTACTCCTTACTTAAGAGATATCAAAATCAAAATACTATGTTGAATAAAGAAGTAACTAAGTAAAACTGAGTAAAGAGATGGGAAAGAGAAAATGAATGAATACACCTCATTAGATATGTGAAATAATGCATGAACCTAGTGACAATCTATGTCTATGTATGTACGTATAGTGATCAAATCATTGAATATCTTCAACTGAATTAATAACTTGTTCAATATTTATGTGTGGGTACCTAAAAAACTTAATCTAGTTTTGAATCCATCATTTCTCAGCCCTGCTTGGTTGATCTTGACCTATGAATAGCTTGGATTGGACTGAAAGTGTGTCAAACCCTCTCATGTGGGTTGCTCAAGAACTCAAGTAGGTTATGATTCCATCATTACCCACCCATGTGTAATAGGTTTATCTAAAATGTAACTAAGAAAAGTTTTGGAAATATATAAATGAGTATATCTAAATGTGTATGTCATATCCATGGCCACTCAAGTATATTAGGTAGCTTTGGGCCACTCAATAATTCCAACCATTGTAGATATATTAAAACATGAAACTAGTTATAACTTGGAATATGATGTCAAGTGTATAAAACATAGAGAATGACATAGAGTTTTTGTTTCCATCTAATCAACCTATGTGTAATTGAGCATATGAAAATAATATGTTGCACACATACCCCCAATCTGATATCTAAGTATATTAATTCTATATTGAGATGTAATACCCATATCTAAATATCTAAACTAAATATGGAAATGATAATGTCATGCTTGATGCCCCCAATTTGAGTAACTGATTTGAATCTAAGCTGAGCTAGTGTGAATATGAGTAAAATCTGAGCATAGATATCAAACTTGTGACTAAATTTATGCAAACTTATATTTTACATGGTGTGCTCTTATGGAAAATCTAAACAATCCTAAAACTAAGGCTACTAGATAGTAGTACCACATTTTTATAGTACCACCATGTTGAAATAGTGTCCCTATTTGGGTGTTAATGTCTATCTATTCTAAAATCTATGTCAGTCTACTAATTTTTGAGTCACTATCTTTTCCCATGTTTACCTATGTCTAATTTCCTAAAACTAAGCTTGTGTATTGAAAGAAGTCCTATAAATACAATGTAGGAACTTGATCTCTATGATAAGCCCCTATGAATTCCCCTCTTTTGAGGGTAGTTATTTAAATTGTGTAAGAACTGTTCTCAAAATAAATATCACTACACAATGTGTGTTAGCTAGAGCATATATGATATTTGTGTGATAATCTAATATAATGTGCAAGCATAACATTGGAATGTAAGGGAATCTAAACATAAGTATATAATTTAATATGTATATTATGTCTATCATTAGAGAAGGTTGTCAAGATAGATGTAATCAATATATAAAATAATAAATCTAAGTAAAAATAGGTAACTACCTAGGGGGGTGGGGCATGATGTCCATCATAGAACCCAATTAGTAAGGGTAGATGCATGAGGTCCCTCTTGGAATTAAGAACTGGTGTGTGTAACAAGAAAATACAAGTGTCACAGGCATGATGTGTAAAAGAAATCATACTTACAAAACACATGAGGCACACAAAATAGGCCAAGGGGCCAAAATATAAGAGACATGGGCACATGTCACTAAATATATTAAAAAAAGACATACAAAGACATGTTAAAATGTCCACATATGTAAGAAACAAGAAAATTGGCTTAGATCCATATAGAAGGACATGTTTAAATGTCCACATACACAATCAAGGAAACACATGCAAGGGACATGGGCACATGTCCAATGTATACATGAATAAAAGTGGCATAGAGATAAATAACAATGGCATATTCAAATGCCCTTGAATTGAATAAGTAGATAAATATAATCAAGTCTAAACTATGAAATATAGAAATGAAATCATGCATAACTATGTAATATAAATATATGTAAAATTGAAGACGTACATATGTTGAGTCTAAAGTAGTAATAGTCAAAAAAAAATCTAAGTATGATTAGTAATGATCAACATCAAGATGTAACAATGCAAAAACTTGAATGTAAAGAATGTAAGGATAGAACCTAGTAATATAAACTATGTATAATATGCCCCCAAGTGGGTGAATGTGTCAAATGAATAAACCTGAATCAGTGTATATGCCCCTAGTTTGTAGATGATAACAAATCTAGATCAATGCAGTGGACCTGAGTCATATAAGCAATCTGTAAGCACTCAACAAGAACAAGTGAATCATGTATGTATGATAAAACTAACTATATTAAGATCACTAGCATATATATTATTTGGAAAATATAAGAAATGTAAACATATCAATGCATACAATCTATAAATTTTGTGTTTTCTGAGTAATATTTGATTTTTTTTGTATTTTATGGATATATGTTATGTACAAGTAATATGAAATGAACTATGGATAAGGAGAAAGAAACATAAAAAGGATGTAAAAGAAAAAATAAACCATACTAACTAATGAGTCTCATAGGAGATTCACTAACATTGTGTCCTATATCAAAAATAGGAATGATAATCTCTCGTATAGTGTGAATGATATGTTTCAGTTTAATGTTGTTGTAGTAGGAATCTAAGTATTTGTTCATTATCATAATCATAATATTTTTCATCATTAGATTCATAATAAACTAGAATGCTAGAGGTAATTACCTCATACTATGGATTTGACCTTTTTTAATTGTGATTTGGAATATTAGTTGTGAGTTTTCCCTTTGAAACTATGCTTATTATAGGCATATTGTGTTGTGGAGGCTCTTTTGCTAGAGAACTTATTCTGAGAATGATTATTTATTTATCATGATTTTGAATTTGTAACTAAATTTATTGTTGTTTTTTTAATATTTCCTATGTATCTAGATGTTTTGCCTTCATAAAATATATATGTGACTGATTTGCCTTAGGATGTTTAATAAATCCCAAACCTTATTGACAATATTATCAACTACTAGAATAGGAGTAGTGATGCCTTGGGCCTGATTGCCTAAACCTTGACCATGATAATCAAATTTTATATATATTTATGACCAAAATCATACCATTTAGAAAGTTATCCTCATTTTGGAGACATATATTTGCATCTTTGACTTATTTTACCTATGCTTGTTTTACTATTTCTTGTTTTGATTGTGCTTTGTGAACCTTTTATTGTTTTTAGTTATGCTTTGGTAGCCATTTTTGTATTGTTTCTAAATTTTATCCTTTTTAAATTTTTATATGTGTAATTTTATGTTATGTAGATGATGTGTCATTGTATGAGTCATTTGTAACATTATCCATTGTATGTTCCTTTTTAATGCTAAACATGAATCATTATGGTGCCCATGCAGTCTATGATATGCATAAAAATACTTGGATCTACTCATTGGTTATAGAGGAGGTAGGTTGATCAAATTATATTTAAAATTTTCCTTTAATATCTCACTTGAACTCTTATTTATATTTGAATGCTTTTTGAATCACTAGTTTTAGATGTACTTTGTTTTGATTTATGATTTGGATATGTAACATTGTTTTCCATAAATTGACTAGGTGAAGATGCATATGTGATTTAAGAATTTGACTCAAGAGAGGATGGTTAGTATGGTGTTAGTTTCAAAATGAAAAAAAAATGAAAGAAACACACTAACTAGCATAACATCTCTAGGCCTAGACACTAGGGAGAGCTTTGTTAACAAACATGAATAAAATACACAACTAAAATATGAAAGAAACTCTCTTTTACCCTTATTATATGCTCCAAAATTATTGTTATAGTGGTTTTCTCGGCTTGTGCTCATAAAGTCCTTGGCAGTGGAAACTTGGCTACCTCCATCTCTGCTTGGCACCTTTGGCTTATGGCTTGGCTTGGTTTGAAATCAATTTGTCATGTTAACACTAATTGCAATGGATTCTTGAAGATATTTTTGCATTATAACATTGCACCAAAATAGCTTATAAATGATGTTCATGGCCTCTCTATTTATAGATTTTTGAGATTGATTAGAATCAACTTGAACCATCCATCTTAGGATTGAGATGTATGGCTAAGGATTAATCCAATTATGCAATTAAAATTGATAAATAAGATCATCAATATTTGGGATAGAGGACCAATTAAGAGGAATGGAGGGCTTTGATGAGGCATGGGAGGCATAAATCCTAATATTTATGGCATTTATGGCCTAGGAATATCTTCCCAAGAAATGAGGTCACTTGATGATGTATATATTCAATATTCATTTCCAAAACAAATTATTTAACAAGTTTCCATGGAATTATTAATTATGCCTTTATTTGGGTTAATTATCTCTTAATAATGTTTAAGCACATTGTGCACAAATTACTCAAATTGATCAGAATGACTTCTTATTGGTCCAAAATTTGACTAGATTAGAATTGGAAGGTGATGTTAGATGCATTAGATCAATTATCCCATATAGGATGTTACTGATAATAATTATTAAAGGCATGCATATTGTGAAAGATATTTGATAGGAAAGAGCAATCTAGAGCACCTAGGTGTAGAATTGGCATTTTGACTCAAAATGATTTGACCAAAGTTAGTTGGCCCATAAATTGCATTGCCCTATTTAAGGATACCCTGGCCAACATGGGCATTTGAATATTCCAATTTCACATCATTTAGCATGTTTTAGTGTTTTTAGGCCAAATTGTGAATTTTGGGTGGAAATTGGTCAAAAGCTTAGTTGGAGGTTATTTGTTGCTAGATTTAGGTGATTACAACATATACATGATTTACACTATTGTGCCCTGGAGGCCTTTGTCTTATAAATTAATTTTACAATGTTGTAATATTTTCCTATAATATTTTACTATAATTTTGTTATCTTACAAGTATCTTCATCATATTAATAATTTGATCACATAGAGTCTCACAAGTTCAAACCCTAGTTATTTATGATTGAACATGTAGGCACACACTCTAAAGGGAAGAGGTGTAAATAGGATGACTATGGGGATTAGTGAAAATGGAATAGGTTGCATCATCTCATGGAGGAGTGATAACATGGACCTGGTTATAGGGAAGTAGATCCAACCCTCATGGAGATGAGGAGGAGAAGGAGATTCTTTCATGTGCATAAGATATGACATTGAAACTTGAAACATAGTTGTTAGCTTATGAGCTAAATGTTTATGTGTGTATAGGTTTTCTTGTTAATGGAATTACATATAGGAGAAATATAACATGATATGAGATATGAAATTTATTGTAATTCATATAAATCATCATCTATACACATGTTTATGGGTTTTTTAAGTCCATTATGAATTAAAGGGAACAAACATGTAAATGAAAGTATTAAACTTTGCAACAAAAAGTGATTAATTTTTTCTATCATTATGATTATGATTATATGAAATACAAATTAGAAGATATATGAATCTAAAATCTAAATTCTAGAAATGTAAACCCTAGGGTTATCTAGGGTTAGGGTTTTTGTAAAAAAATAAATTACATTAATTAATTGAAAACCTAATGTGGGATTGATTAAACAACCTAGGTTATGATAAAAAATCATAAAAATAGAAGTTTGTAACCCTAATTTAGTGTAAAAAAATTGGAATATGGTAAAACCTATTTTAAATTAGGGTTTTTAACCAATATTTAAAGTAATTTAGATTCATTAAATGTTTTAACCTTTTAAGTCTTAACTAATGTAAGTCTTATGTCTGATTAAAGGGATGATTAGTCTAAATTAGTGAAATAATTTACATAAATTAGCCATTGATTTGTTACATATTTAAACTAGATTTGAATTTATAAAAATAGTAATAAATATATGCAAATAAATATTTATCTAGAAAATGCTTGATATGAATGATTTAAGTGCTAAAAATTGAGATTGAAATAGGTCTGAGAGTCATCAACTAGGTCTCTATGTCAAAACACCTCTAAGATAGTAGCACGACACTTAGATAGTAGTTCCATCTGGTTCTAGTGTCCTAAAAATGGTACTAGTGTCCTTTATGCAAGACTACTCTAAATTTTTGGGTCCACCTAGACCTATTTTTGGGTTTTATTCTTGCATACACAAAGTTTGAAACTCTATATTCTATCTATAATAGTTGATTTATGATGCAAACCCTAATCCTCTTTGTAAGTAAGACATGCACTAAAAAGTTTGTTTATTAGTAGAATAATCTAGAAATCCTCAAGACCCCACTATGAAGAGAGTTTCCTACATATCAATACTCTTAGGAGGGATCAATCCTAATGTAGATATTCCATCCTAAGTATCAATATAAGGGAAATTGATGCTAGATTAATAGTGGTCTTGAATGGATTGAGTGTGTTTGAGATTGGAAATCTAGAAAATCTGATCTTAGGGTAGATATAGATCATATTTTGTAGAAGCAGGGTAAAATAGGGATTAATAACCTTGATTTTGCTCAAATTATTTCATGTTTGAATAGGTATTTTACATCTAATTTCCATCTAGTGTTATGTAGCTTGTGTAGACAATAAAAGATGCTTAAGCTATCCTTCGGATGGCTTTACTTTTAAAAATATATCCATTCAAGAAAGATAGGGTAAAGGACATTAGCTCTATTTTGGGGACACTATCACCACATGACTCTAGTGTCCTTAATATTGCATTAATGTCCAACTAATAAACTATTAGGCATGAAGGGTTAGGATCAAGAAATGAGGATCTGAAACTACATTTAAGCTGACTAGGAATTCGTTTGGTCTACACAAAGAATAGAAAAGTATGATACTAGGATCTATGATAATCCCAAGGCTAAGCTAGGAATAGGTAGTCTCAAGTAGTACTCTTAGCACTCAAATACAACTTTTAGGTGATTACATAATTATTCACATATGGAATATACTAAAGTGGTTTGGATTTTAATTAAAAAAAGTAAGGTAAGGCATAAAATAAAACTATCATGTAAAATAAAGAAATGAAATATAATTAAACAACCAAACTTAATCAGACCAAGCATACAATTATAGTAATGGATACCCTATTCTATCTATCACTTAGAACAAAATAAATACAAGGAGTCAAAGGAAATTATTAGCAATAATTCTTGTAGCATGGACCCAAATAGATAGTGATCTATGATGAATTTATAACTCACACATATATCATGAAATCAAAAAACAAATCAAAATATTTTCATAGAGAATAGTTAGTGTATTATGCAAAATTTGAGCAATTGGATCAAACAAGCACAATTTATTATAATCTACTCATATTTCAGCATAATCATCAAAATTTTGAACAATAAGATCATAATATAAACAAATCAACATTAAAACTATAATTATACTAGCATTACAATCCTTTAGATAATTATCATGCTCCAAATTGATAGGATTTTTCTTAATGGATTTCTTGAATTTAGACTCAGACCTTGAAGTAATAGTAATGGAGAAAAGCTTGACAATGGACTAAAATGATAGCATGGATATTCAAAATCTCATAGATCATGTCTTGTTTTTATAGTTAACATGGGTTTTCCTCACACTCCAAATATTTCCTTTTAATGGAGGATGGACTATTTATATAGAGGAGGGAGGGAGATTTCTAAGGAATTTAAAATTCCTTAGAGCAATCTAAAGACGAAATCTCTACAAAGTGGGTAGGTGGTAGAGGATTATAGAGGATAGAATCCTCTGGATTCACTTTATGATGACTAAACAAGATTAGTATATAATTATATGAGGGATTAGATTAGAGTTAGTGGCTAGGTTTCTAGGAAAACCTAGTAGTAGGTAGATAGGGGGTAGTGAGTATTGGAATTTTAGGTCCTATGATGACCTATTCAGCTCTTTGACACTTCTCCTAGAAAAATAAAACATAGGAAAACTTAAAAAATTCATGGACCCATTCCACATGATCTATAGGTCCTATTTAAGTTGCAACAACCATCACAATACCCTTTCACCTTAAGTACAATTACCTCAAATACCTCTTTGTACACACAGTCACCGTGAACAAACACATAATCAAGTCTTAAACCTTTGTTCACAATACATAAAATTTATAAAACCTTAATAATACACACATATCATCCTAATATATTCTAAAACATGCTTAAAAAGTAGATTCATCATGAGACATCAAAACAATAATAATACAAGCTCGAACAATCTTCTTAGGTTACTTGCATAACAAACACAAACAAATAGTCAACTTTGGAGCTCAATATATTTATTTTCTATAATTTCAAACCTTCAAATTTATATTTTTATATGCATCTTTAATTTTTATACAAGTTTTATTTTTAAACCATGAGAAAATTTTACATAGATCCAAAATATAGAGCACTAATTTTTCCTTTGCAAATTCAAATATTCGAAAGCAAATGCTCATAGTTAAACCTCAAATACTATGCTCGCATATTGTGTCCTCATTACTTAGATAAATCACATACCATCAATATTATTTTAAAAAACTCAACCTTTACTTTTTTCTCCTCATCATTTGAACTTCATCTTGATTATTTGCCTTAGTGCTCTCTGTCAATCTCCTATATATAGCTCAGTCTTTATCTATTCTTGACATTAAACATCAAACACTCATCCTCATCTTTTTGTTTCCAAAAATTTTGGACTAAATGTGATATATTGATCCTTTTTTAAGGAACTCAATCTTTACTCATTTTAAGTGTCAAAAACTTTGACCCATTTGACTTACTATGCATCGTAGATCTAGATGTACGAACTCTTATGAACCATTGATCCTTAGAAGAAGCTAAACTTTTATCTCTACTTAGCATTAAACATTTAAACACTTGAAATAATCTTATTTCTTCCTAAATTCTTCAATCATTATGTACCATCTATATTTCTCAATCTTTAACATGTGAAAAAATGACCAAGTATGGGAACCTTTGCAATTTGTTTATAAGGTCAACTTTGCACTTTCATGTCTTTTGCTTCACTCAAGCACATGTTCTCAAATTTTGTACCATATGATCTCCTCATAGATAATCCAACCATGTGTCAATAAATTCATAGAACCTTTTCATGTGTGATATATAATTCCATTAATCTTCTCACTCAGATTTTTCTATCATAGAGCCAACAATGCCAAGAATTACCTAGAAGGTCAACTTTACACAAGCATAACTTTTGATGCACTTCAATGCATGATCTAAAATTTAGCTTAAATAAAATAGGATAAAAAATAAACAAACCAATATTATCATATTATTTTAAAATTTCCACATGTACAAGATATACCATCACCAAACTACTTAATTGGCTTTTTCCTACCTCATGTAAATTTGGCTAAGTATGGGAAAACAATGTCAAACTCCTTGGGAGCCCAACTTTGCACTTACATGTCTTTTTTCATGCTTAGGAACATGACCTAATATTTATCACATAAAAAATAGGAACAATAATAAACAAACCCATGTTACCATTTCCTCTTGAAACCTTCATTCATGTGAATGCTGACATCATCAACATGTTTACTCAGCTTTATTTAAACATAGAAAATACTATCAAAATGTCTGAGATCCCAAATTTCCACCCACATATCTTTGAATACACTTAGTTTCATGAACTAATACTTCATTCATAGTAATTATGTACTAATTTGATCATAACCATATGACCAACTCCCCTAGACTCATCCACATATGTTAATTATGATGTCATCAAACTGCCTACTCAGATTTTTTGCCATTGGACTCAAAATGTCTAGATGAAAAAAATGATGAACTAAATGAAATACACTCATGAACACAAGATCTCTAATCATATTTCACCACTCATATGACCCCTTGCACATTTTCAATACCTCATACTCATCCCTAATCATCCCAAATTGTGCCAAAATGGAAGATCAAACACATTACACACTTTGTCATTATTACTTAGAATATCAAGGCACTTCATCCACTCATTAAGACACCTCTATGACATCACCATGACATCATTTAAAACTCTCCAAAAATCACCCCCTTTGTCATTGATGTCAACACACATCATATAACAATATAACTCATCTTCTTTCTCTCTTTTCAAGCACTCCCACAAGAGGAACTTTCTTCCCCTTTGACACATTGATAAATTGAGCACTATTTGATCCTAGGGACATGAAAATACTATCAAAAATAAAAAACCATACTAAAAATATGATACAAAATCCCCCTTACCTTGAGCCTACCTCTTCTTATCTTGACAACATCCTTCTTGTTACATGTCAACATTTTTCTTCAACCAAGCACTATAACCAATGAAGACAAGACAAAAAATACTAGCATCTAATGGAACTCACCAAGAAACATCTGAGATGGAATCCCCTTAAGATATCTAAGATATATCACCTCTTTAGCATCTTCAGATCTCCATACACCATGATGACCCACTATACATGCTTATTACACTTCTCTTTGAAACCACCTCAAGGACTACCAATAGAACTCCATACCACACACCAAATAGGAAAAATTATCTAAAACAAAATGATAACTTATCTTGAAATACTCATACCTTGATATTTTGGAGAAACTAAACAAAAAGCACATCTCCAAGACTAGGCCTGTCTAGACTCCTTGTAACCCTACTTGGAACTTGTAGAGCCTAAAAAATTCAATACACACATCTTCAAGACTTAAAACTTCAAATATAGAGCACTCTCATATACCCCTTTAAGCACACTAATTTTAAACATCTAGCTCATCTTATGCAACATACATCCTTCACAAACCTTCTCCTAATTAGGCCTCCAATTTGACAAAAACTTGAATAACTTGAGAAATAAAAACCTTAAAATATCTATGAAGCTTGATTTGACAAACCATTTTGGCCCATTTAACATATTAAGAATCCTTAGACCTTTTATTCACAACTCAAACTACTTTTCTATCAAATCTCAAAACCCTGGAATCTCAAAATAAATGAGGTCAACAAAGCACTTTTGAATCAACACACACTCCTAAAACTTATTTCACACTTGGAGACACCCATCACACACTTTGAGACCAAAATTTGAGCCTCCATACCTTTGTGAACATAGAATTTCTATAACCTAATTTAGGACCTGCATACTCTTAAGCACAAATTGAGAAACCCAAGAGCAAATAAAAATCTCCAATTAAAATTTAACATACCTTCAAATCATAATACCACTTTGAGCATGATATAATAAGGTTAATAACCCTTTATATGAAAAAATATAATCTTTAAAAATCATAAATCCTCTTTTTCCACTTGAAAAAACCTTCAATCTGACCCTATAGACTGACCATATATAGTTATGACATCACCATAGCATATCTTCCACCTAAACATATCTAATCTAACATATCTTTCACCATAGCATATCTTCAACCTAAACCTAGGATGTCTCTAGAAAACTTGTAGAGGAATTCAAGGTGGATATAGAAACATAAATTTGAAGGTATTAATATAGTTATATATAAATATATTGATCTCCATAGTTTACTATGTGTTCATGTTTATTTTGCAAGAAACCTGAGAAGATTATTTGAGATTGTATTGGTGTTGTTTCAATGTCTCATGATGATTTTTATATTTGATCATGTTGTAGAATCCATGAAGATGATATATGTTCATTATAAAGGTTTGATAAATTGTATTAAATATGACCAAAGGTTTAGAATTTGACTATGTGTTCATTAATGGTGGTTGTATGTACAAAGAAGTGTTTGAGCTAATTGTGCTTAAGTAGAAAGGGTATTGTGATGGTATTTTGCACTTAAGGAGGACTTATAAATCATGTGGAATAGTTCCATGCATCTGGTGAGTTTTCTTATGTTTTATTTTTCTTAGATAAGTGTCAAATATTTGAGTGGGTCAAAATAGGACCTAAAAGTGACTTAGGTCTATTTGAAAGTGGATTGTGCTTAAGTGTGACCATGTGAGATGCCTTAAGGATGAAGGCATGTATTATAGATGAGAATAAAAGTATTATAGAATTGATGATTCATGAATGATCTATATATATTAAAACTAAATGTGTTAGTTTTGAGGCTTGTGGAAGACTTGTGACTGAGACAAGTGCAAGGTGTATGTGGAGCGAAGGAGAGCTAGAGTTACCAATTGATGAATTGATGAGTAGAGTATATTGATGAATATGTGTATGACATATAGGTTATATTTATGATGTCATAAAAGTGATCTTGTAATTATAGGATATGCAAAGAGGTCTACGTGTGCATATGAAGATAGTTTGAGTGAAGGAGAGAGATTGTGGCATGCCTATGTGAGAGGCCTATTTGAGATAGAGAAAGAGTTTGTGCATGGGTAAGATAAATAGATATCTATAATTAGGTGTTCAGGACATCATTTATAAAGTGGAGGTGTTTAATTCAAAGGAGGGTTTAAAGGAGTTAATTTTACAATCAGAGGCCTACAAGTTAGAATAGGTTTAATCAGGCTCCTAGAGTGCAAGGAAGAAGGCAAGTTAACTCATGAAAGCCAAAGGTGGTAAGTAGGATTATGATGAGTTTGCAAGTCTAAGTAATCTATTTGGTATGGTGGTGAATGCTAAAAAATTTGAAGAGTACCAATGGCTCTCATTGTTTGCTCATGTTGAGAATGAAGACACCAAGCTCAAGGAGAAGACCAAGGTGTTGGTTGAGGGAAGATCTGAGATGTGTATAGATCTAAGTGAACATCATAATGTTATTGAGAAATTATTATTTAAAGTAAATTAATTATCTATGCCTAGTGATGAGGTTTCAAACTATAAGGTTGATACTTCAAATAAAAAGGTATGTCAAGATTCCATAGTTGTTCCATGTGTTGTCAATTATATCTTTGAAGACAAGGAGAGTGATTTAGAAAAAGTAACAGTTGTCATAGTTTAAAATAAGAAGAAGAAGAACAAGATAAAGAAGTCTTATAGCTATAAGAGGATTCCTAGGGTTATTGAGGAGATGTGGGCCACTCTTAGCTTCACTTTATTTTAGAACTTTGTGGTGTAAAGAATGTCTCTATATTTTCATCAATTGGGAACTCTAGCTCTCCTCCGCTCCACATACACCTTGCACTTGTCTCAGTCACAAGTCTTCCACAAGACTCAAAACTAACACATTTAGTTTCAATATATATAGATCATTTATTAATCATCAATTCTATAATACTTTTCTTCTCATCTATAATGCATGCCTTCACCCTTAAGGCATCTCACATGGTCACACTTAAGCACAATCCACTTTCAAATAGACCTAAGTCACTTTTAGGTCCTATTTTGACCCACTTAGATCTTTGACACTTATCTAAGAAAAATAAAACATAAGAAAACTTACCAGATGCACACAACCATTCCACATGATTTATATGTCCTCCTTAAGTTCCAAAGACCATCACAATACCCTTTCTACTTAAGCACAATTAGCTCAAACACTTCTTTATACATACAACCACCATCAATGAACACATAGTCAAATTCTAAACCTTTGGTCATATTTAGTACAATTTATCAAACATTTATAATGAAAATATATCATCTTCATGGATTCTACAACATGATCAAATATAAAAATCATCATGAGACATTGAAACAACACCAATACAATCTCAAATAATCTTCTTAGGTCACTTGAAAAATAAACATCAACACATAGTAAACTATGGAGATCAATATATTTGTATATAAATATATTAATACCTTAAAATTTATTTTTCTATTCCACCTTGAATTATTCTACAAGTTTTCTTTTTACACCATGATCATATTCTACATAAATCAAAAGATATAGCTAAAATACAGTGCACTAGGTTTTCTTTTGCAAATTCAAATATTCAAAAGCAAATGGTCACAGTTAAACCTCAAAAACTATGCTCACATCTCATATCCTCACTAATTAGATCAATAATTCACCATTGATATTAATTTAATAAACTCAAAATTTACCTTATCATCGTTCATCGTTAGATCTTCATCTTGACTATTTTACTTAATGCACTCCATCAATCTCCTGTACGTAGCTCAATTTTTATCTTTACTTGACGTTAAATGTCAAACACTTATCCTCATCTCACTTCTTCCAAACATCTTAGATTAAATTCACTCCATTGATACTTTTTTAAGGAACTCAATCTTTACTTAGTTTAAGCATCAAGAATTTTGACCCATTTGACTTACTGTGCACTATAGATCTAGATATGTACAAACTCCCACAAATCATTAATCCTTAGAAGAAGCTCAATATTTATCTCTAATTAATTTTAAAATTTTAATACTTGGAACCATATCACTACTTCATAAATTCTTATATCAATTTTATTCCATTGATGTTTCTCAAACTTTAAGTTGTGAAGAAATAAGTATGGGAACCTTTATAATCTGTCTATAAGGTTAAGTTTATACCTTCATATCCTTTACTTCACACAAACACATGTTCTCAAACTTGGACCATATGATTTACTTACATAGGAAAATCTAACCATATGTAAATATATTCTTATAACCTTTGCATGTGTGAGATATAATTTCATTAATTTGCTCACTCAGATTTTTTTGCCATAGAACTAACGATGTCAAGAATTACCTAGAAGGCCAACTTTTCACAAGCATAAATTTTGACTCACTTTGGAAAATTATCTTAAATTTATCAAAAATAAAATAGGATCAAAATTGAATAAACCCATATGATCATCTTATTTTTAAACATCCACATGTGTGAGATATGGCATCACCAAACTACTTATTGGGCTCTTTCTTACCTCATGAAAATTTGGCTAAGTATGGGAAAACAATGTTAAACTACCTTGGATCCCAAATTTGCACTTGCATGTATTTTGTCATTATTAGTCACATGACCTAAGATTTAGTACATAAGAACTAGACATTATAATTAACAAAACCATGTGACCATTTCCTCCTGAGACCTCCATGTGTGTGAATGTTAACATCATCAACATGCTTACTCGTCTCTATTTGAACATAGAAAACATTGTCAAAACACCTGAGAGCCCAAATTTTCACCCAAGTATCTTTGATTACACTTAGTCAAATGATCTAAGACTTAACACATAGTAACTAGGGGCTAATGTGATCACAACCATATAACCAACTCCCCCTGAGTCATCCACACGTGAAAATTATGACATCATCAAACTACCTACTTAGATTTTCTACCATTGAACCCAAAATGTCTAGATGAGAACAATGATGAACTGGATGAAATCCACTCATGCACACAATATCTCCAATCGTCCTTTACCATTGATATTACCCCTTGCACATGATCAATACCTCAAACTCATCCTTAATCATCTCAAATCATGCCAAAACTGAAGATCAACTAAACATCCTTCAAGCATACTAGGATAAAAACATTGCAAACTTTGTCATTGTTACTTAGACTATTAAGGAACTTCATCCACTCATCAAGACACCTCCATGACATCACCATGACATCATTGAAAACTCTCCAACATAATGTACCCTACACCAATTAGGAAAATCTAAGTCACAAATATTGATTTCAAGTAGTTTGTTTGGTGAAGGCTCAAAATTATTATTTAATATATTAAAGGGCTTATTATACCATTTAAATGTATAATTTTGATTTTTCTTTCCCCTAAATTATTCCTAATATATTTCTAAATATTTAATAAATTAGTACTCAGTTTTTAAACCATGTGTTAGATGGTGTCAAGTTCCCCTTTTGAGGAATATGAGTTGGTATTAATGTTGATTGGGACCAAGGCTTGGTTTTAATTATATTTTTTAGTATCAGTGGCTTGATTATTTAGGATCCATATATTCTAATTTGGAACTACGTATCTCAAAGGTAATTAATTGAATACCCTAGAAGGGTTTGTCGGAGGAGTGTCTGGTTTACATTTGGAAATAGATTTAGAGTTGGGAGATTACGATTAACATTTAAAATATACAAAGCATGGTATCCTTGTGGATTAAATTATGCATCTACATTTATATCTTCCTCATAAGTGATGATACTATAATGTGTCTCATCATAAATAGGAAGTAACACTTTTTTCCTTCCATAAATTAGTTATAAAGTGGATTTTTATGTAGTTTTAGAAACTTACAATTTGTTTAAATTAAAATGTAAGATATATATTTAGTATATTATTCAAAATTCATTATACTTTAATATTTTTAAAATTCATAATATTTATTAAGATATATATTCTAAATTTTGTGTATCTAGGACACTAAATCATAAATGCAAATAGAAAAGTTTTGAGCATCAGGATACAAGACTAATTTTTTGAGTTGGCTCCAAGGTATTTTAAATATAGAGTATAGAATTCCATAGATTAATTAAGCTCTGGTGTGTTTATTTATAACTAGTTGTGGAATCTTTGAGCTGTAGACTTTTCATTAAAAATTTTCTTTGAAGTCTTTCATCCCAAAGTACTACACAGCCAGTTATGGAGAATATCATGGGCCTCATTTTGAAGAAAATTTATAACACTATATATGTATTATAGCTATATAAGTGTGTATTATATATATATATATATATATATATATATATATATATATATATATATATATATATATAGTCTCCATAAGTATGTAATTTATTTATGTTAGTCTAAAGTGCTATTAATATCTCTAATTATAGTCGATCTAAAGATAGATGTGAAAGATACATGATTCTAAATGGTTACAATAAAATATTGTAAATCCTCATATCTATAATTATCCCAATACTTTCCTCTAAAAGAGTGGATATGAGTTATATTTTTATAATTATTTTAAAAAATATATCCATAAACATGTACACCTAATTTATTAGGATAATATTTAAGATTAGGAAGTTGGTTGAGGACATCATGATATAAATATCACCTCATAGCTCTAGCCAAATAAATTGATATGGAATAGAATTGAGAAGAAAAAAAGGCATTTAATTTTGAACCTTTGTAAACACTTTATTGATTAATGATAATTTTAATTTGGATCATATGTATACTTTTATATTTTATTATTGACTATTCCCAGTTCTATTCCAAGGGAGCAGCAAGGGGCCTCTCAACCTGAGGAAGAAGCATAACTTTATTGGTATTTATAGATTAGATTTATTTTTATTTTATTTTTAGTATAAACATTTATTTTATTGTTGTAATATTATTTCATTATATAATCTACATGAATTTAATGTTTAAATATTGACAGTCACCACTACTTTACTTGATTTCATTCTTAGATTCTTTTAATTTATTTTTTTACTTTCATTGTTGTAATTAATATTGATTTAAATTCAACAAATAGAATATATTTTATTTAATAAATAATATTAAATTTGATTTGATATCAAAAGTTTGAAATTGATTGTATTTTATTAGAAAAGGTTTGATTTAGTTATTTTCCATGAATGTCATCTCAATAAAAAAATTATTAACCAAAAGCCTTCTCTTCCATAGCCTTTGGGAAATGCCTTGGATTGACATTATTAAACTAAGTGAAGAGGTTTAATAACCCTCTTTAGTAATACTTAATAATAGTCTAAATATTTAGAGTTCCACGTAATAAAATGTAAATCATAGAATCTAAAGCATTTTTGTACATTTCAAGTGCTAATGCAATGTTTGGTCTGTATGGTGGGGTGGCATGACTGTACATATTTTAGAATATTATGTTAAAATATTTGATTGGTTAATTGGATTTTATATTAATAATAGAAAAAAATTGGTACAACACATATAGGTCAACAACTTATCAAAATTGGGCTATAAAAGTGTCATTGAATTGTAACCAACTAATAATTCAATCTTTAGGGAGGTTTAGAAACCAATCATATGTATCATATTGTAAGGTAAATGGGAATAATATGCATGCCACACCCTTATGGATGGCATTGAAAAATATTAAAGAAGATTTTAAATACCTTATTTGTTCATCAATTATTCATCCTCCAACATGAGTAAAAAAAGGAAGATACTTCACTTGATTTCTTGGAAAATCATGAATAACTCTGGGCGCATGAATAGTTGATCCTGCAAGCTATGACATTACTTTGTATTAATATGGATTTAAGTTGGTAGGTGAACTAGTTTGTGTTATTTAACATCTTGGGGTGTCTCTCTCTAATCTAGGTCTACAGTGATCCTCTAAAAGTGGCAATAACAATAGTCTAGACTCATAATTAGACTTGGCAAGTCTCTATGGAACATCTAGTATGCTTGTAGCTTAGATGATTATAATAAAACATTTGGCCACCTTATAGTGATAGAGTTTATATTGATAAGTATTTATGTACCCACTCTAATAGGTTATGGGTTTTCACTCTCTCATTTCAGAATTAATGGTTACCCACTCTAGGGCACGAATTATAGGTTGTGACTCTCCTATGTAGTCATGGTGGAATAATGGTTTGAGAAAGGTATATTTCCATTTATTAATGAGTTATAAAAGGTGGATCCAATTTATGTCCTATTAATTAATTCCAAACATATGATATATTTATTCACATATGGACTATACTAGAGTGGTTTAGATCTTAAAAAATTTTAAAAATAAAGTAAGGTAAGGTAGAAAAGAAGGTTGTCTTATGAAAATAGGAAAAAAATATTCTTGAACAACACAACTTAATGATACCAACAATGTAATTATACTAATGTATACCTTTTTCTAGCTATCACTCTAAAGAAAATAAACATAGTAAAGAGTCAAAGGAAATTATTTGTACATAATTTCTGCAACATATATGCAAAGAGATAGTGATTTGTAATGAATTACTAACAAATACATCTATTATGAAATTAGAAAACAAATCAAGATCCCTGCAAATAGAATAGATAGAATATATTCTAGTTTAATCCAACTTTTACAAAATGAATACATGCATAAATATAGTAAATTAAATCAACTTAATTAGTATCCATTCGTGCACACACATAGCTTGAGAAAGAGAAGATAAACATAAGCTCATTAGACTTTCCTAAGAATTCGAAAGCTTGTGTTGATATTGAAAAACTATTCATCTCATTGAAAAGTGAATTATAGAGTATAAATAAGTTTATCACTACCATGAAAAGAATAATCTTTACATGAAATAATTAAATATTCATAGATAAAATTAGAATTACACTTTAACTTAAAATTGGTTTATTGTTGTAGACACTTAAAATCAAATGCTTCATGTCAACTTTAACCTTTTAATATTCATTAAATAATCATGATAAATGAACCCTAACCCTTACCCCACATTAAATCAATCATGTTCTATCTTGAACCTTTCCAATCCATATAAATCACCCCACATCACCTATTTAATTAACCACTACTAATTAGCTATTTCATCCATAATACTTAAATTCAAGGAATTTGGAATATCCATATTTTACATAAATTCATAAATCCATTTATCTCACATCAATTCATCAACCCAATAAATTAAATAGTCCTCCAAATCCACATAAAATCACACCAAATCTAATGCAAGGGATAAACTATGGCATGCCCATCACTATCCATTCTTCATATTACACACACAACACTTTTCATTTATGAGTCACCCTCCAACCTTGACTCATCCTCAACTATTGATCTTGGATCAATAAAAATGGCTCACCTTGAACCTAAAATCCTATAAATCCAACCATCCTCCCTCACTTCAAATAAGTCTTCAAGGCATAACAAATTTCTATCAATTTGAAGGACAAATCCTCTCCTTATCCTATCATGCATCGAACCAATCAAGCATCAGACAAAGGGAAATGCTACTTATATCTTTACACGTAGTTTATTGAGAACCTATTGATATTTTGTCCTTCTAGGCTAATATTCAACCCCTACCACCTAAAAATTAATCATTTCATTAATTTCCCTTTCAAAATAAGTCTTTTGCAATTTAGTTTAGCAAAATTTAAGGTAACTTTGGAAATATTAAGGTTAGTTAGTGAAATTCAAGGTATAAGTGATCCATGGAGGAAGACAATGAGGTGGACATCATCCAATAAAGCATAATGCTCCATAGTGTAGATTAGATTAGAAGTAAAGATAGTGAAATAACATTTTATCTTCACGATAATTTTGAGGATTCTAAGGTAATTTTGGAAATTTTAATATTTCATTTGTCTTGTCTTCTATTACTTGTTGTAATGTTTGTAGTGTAACCCCTTGACGAGACATCAAGTGTGAAGATAAAATATCATACATATAAGTCAAAGGGGTCAATTTCAGTCATGTGACACGTGAAAAGGGGCACATTATACTCCATTATGTTTAACACCTAGCATAGAGTTTAATTACACCATTTTATAAGATTTATTCACTCTTAAAACATATTTGTTCATTATTTCAACTCTAAATATAGCATAATGGTAGGAAAATAGATAAAATATATTCTTGGAAATTGTCATCATCATTGACACAACAAAGAAAAGCTCCACTTGATGTCTTATACATAGCTACAATAACTACATCAAGGTTTTGTTCCCAATGGACAAGTTTCATGGCAAGAAAATCCATGTTTTGGAGATATTTGTAGGTTTTCATAGTGAATCAGAGCATGTTAAAATAAGATAACAATGACACAAAGTGATATATATTATCCAAGAACTCCCCCTACTCTTCAATCTCAAAATATTGATTAGGTATAATCTACAAGTCTAAAATAAGGTAAAATTCACTTTAAAACTCCATCAAGTCATTGACAAGGCCAGAAGAGTTATTTTTATGTGATTATTTCATGAAGGAGGAGAGGAATCGATAAAAATGATATTATAGTACGTTGACCACCCTTATTTACTAAGAATCCATGGAAAAACATTTGAGTCTAAGGGAATGTGCTTTATGAATCATTGTTAAGAAATTTACTACCTTTTGAACCCTACTAAACCCTAATGTCTCAATTTTCTCTTGATTGAATGAATTTGGGATCTTCTTGATGAAAATTAAATACTGTGAAGACTCTTTCAGGGCCTACTAATCCCTCCTACACCATCATCAATCAAATATCCAATGTATGAATGGGTCAAATGTGAAGGTACCAAGGTTTGTGAAGATGTAAGTTGTGGGTTAGTTTAATAATTTTGAGAGTTTTGGGGCCTATAAAAAGAGGTAAATCACATTATAATCATTGGTTATAATACCTCATATCTCATTCCATGTTTCCTACTCTTGACTTCATCTCCTTAGAATATTTCTAATACTGGTTCAAGTACACAGGCCTCAAATGAGAAACTATTTTAACCATTTAGGACTTAGATGTATGTAAATCCTATTATAGACATTAGAAAAATACACACTTAATTTATAGTTATTGAAATACCCCTAGATTCCCGACATACCATTTACACCCTTTCAACTATAAACTTGAGTCAAAACACTCTTTGACAAACTCACCTTCTAACCCACCTTAACCAAACTTAACCCTTTGACCTTTGACCCTCGACTGTTGATGGTCACTCTAACTATTGATATTCAACACTCTGGCCATTGATGATCAACACCTTGATGGCACTCTGATCATTGATGGTCAGCACATTGACTATCAATGGTCAGGTCTTCTTGATAATAACACAACTCTAGCTCTGTGTATTTAACATAGAAAAATCTTACCTAGATATCTAGTTTCTCCATTTTCTAACACATCATAAACCTTGAAATCATGACCCAAACATCCTATAGAACCTTTTACCTCCATCTTTCTTTGCCTATAAAAAGAGGGGAGTAAGAGGTGAAAGAGAACGAAAGAGGATCCATAAACAAGCATGTTTTCATTCTTCCATCAAATACAATAGGGACCTAAACCTCTACCAAAATTATGCTTCAGCAAAGTACCATTACTCAACCCAAATAATTCTAGACTTCAATAGCATCACCTAACCATTACACTACTAAAATTTCTCTAGACTCTTCAACAGGTCAAACAACCTTCTATCATGAGCTAACTATTTGTTTTCAAGTATTCATTTATTTTGCTCCTATATCAACAACCTATTGTACCTATCTACCATTTATCCTCTGACCTCTAAACCTATAGATCCAAACTTTTACCTTATCTAGACCTATCAATAGTAACCACTGATGATCATCCTGACTATTTACAGTTGACTATCAAACTATTGACAGTCACCTTGACTACTGATGATCAACTATCAAATTATTTTTATCCACCCAACCATTAATGATTACTCTAACCACTGATGGTCACCCTGACCATCGATGGTCATTGTGTGAACCCAACCTAACCAAAGCCAATAAGCAACAACTAACCACCAAACTCAACCAAAACCCTATTTTCTTGGTCCCTATCACCTCATAGACAAGAAACAACAACTTGAACCTACTTGAATCATTCTCTAACCATTTAAAATTTACTTTATTGTTATTTTGTTAGAACTAGTATTTCTTTTGTAAAGTATTTATTTCTTTAGATCTAGTACTTTTATGTTATGTAACCTTTCTTTTCAACATTAACTTGTATCAAAAGGTGAATTGAAAACCTCCTAGATAACTCATGCTTATTAGATCTAGCTCATGCTAGGAAATCCACCCAACCTACTTAACTAACCAACCCTTTTCTAGTTCTATCTTATTTCAAGTCATCTTCCTAAGCCAAAGAAGAGTATCCACAACCATCTAGATCATAGAGTGCACACCATATCTAGGTTATACTAACCTCTACCCTTATTTTGGTTTTACCTTTATTCTATAATAGATAAAAAGAAAAATTTGAGTAAAACATTCTAGCATGCCTAGTGGGACCCTAGTTACATCTAGTCCCCTTTTCTTTTGTATTCTATGCTCATACAATGAAATCAAAATTTCTTTTGGGTATAAAATTAATTGCATACATTGATTGCTTGCATGTTTAGCTCATTTAGTTAAATTAAAAGGAAAAGTAATCAATCGTAACTTCACCTCTTTTTCACACACCATACCAAACCACTTATCAATCAACACATCTTAACACCTAACATAAGGCCTTACTAAGATTTCATCACCTTATGATAAACCTTCACCCTTTGGCTATATTAATTGGACTTCACTACCAAGAAGAGAAACCAAAACTCAACTCTTTGGTTGAATATAAACTTTAAAAATTAGTATATCTTTGCTAAGCACCTGACACCCTTATTGCTACAGTGTGTGAAGTGAGGGGGTATGTCCCATTATCAAGCCACATATTAACTTTCAATAAAAAAATTGAGATCCTTAACTAACCTAGAACCAACCATATACTTATCTTCTAGTACCCTCTCTACAAGCTAATTATTCCAACATTCTTTCTAGCTTAAGGCATAAGCTGAGACTAAAAGGAATCCTATGAGGTAACATACTTTAGCATGTATTTTAATTATTTGAATTTTTCTTGTCTACTCTTTATTTTGAGTTTTGAGAAACCTACCTTCCACCACCTTACCTACATTTCCTTTTCCAATGGGGACCCAGCTTATATTCTCTTCTAGAGATCCTAACTTTACTAGGATCTTAGAGAACAACCATCTTTCCTTAGAGTTATACCTTACATCATGAGTTGCTTATGCTTCTAACCTTACCTGAAACCAACCTAACCTCATCAACAACCAACCCAACATTACCAACAATAAATAAAACCTTACTTATAACAATTCAAACCTCAACTACAACCAACCAACAAACTATCAACTAACACTTAAGCTAGTTATAAAGTTAATAGACCGAATAATCAAAGTAGAGTCATCTATTTCTAGTTAACCCATGACCAATCAACCCTCACCTATAATTAATAAAATCTCAATGTAGACACTATAATTATGTCACACACTTGCGTGACTCCCTGTGTAGAAACCTCCCTTGATCCCCTTTTAATAATTAACCTTCCTAACCATGTTTTCACCTTAAAATATTTAATTAAATTAATTAAAACCCACTTATGCCACCTCACCTAGCCACCTCATCCTAAGACTAATTCTTACCCTCTGAGTCACCTTGAGACTTAATCTCCTAATCCTAACTACCTATGACTTATTCTCACCCCTAACATAAATTCATAACTAACTATGTTCTTCATAAGCTCACATTTTTACCATTTTATAACAAACACCACAGTTAGAAAGAGAAAGAATAGAAAATGGGATAAAAATAGCCCTTTTACTTATTCTCATGCCATTGGCATCGGTCAACCCTCAACTGACGTCGATCACAAAAATAAAAAATTCATGCACAAGATTTTGGAATTCAGAGAATCCTACATCACTTTTGACATCTAGACTTACCATTACTCTACATAAATTGATCTAGATCAGGAATTGATACATTACATAAAGCTTGAACTCTTGAGGACTAGCAGCACAAGCTTGCCTTGTATGTTCACCCATTGGTTCACTAAGCCTCATTAGAGTCATCTATCTAGTAGTCATAGTTCACCTATTTCACCAGCTAAGTATATCTCAGTGTTTTATAAGTCTTTAAATAGTAATTTTATAATTACTCTACATTATACTATTTATTATTTCATACACCCTGACTCTTTTTGTGGAGGAGTTCCCCACACACTTCTCTCTACCCTAACATGTCAACCCTTTATCCAGACTCCCTTGAGTCTTACCCTCCTTACTACTTTTCCCAACCTCACATCCAAACCATATACCCATTATCCCTCCCAAAAAATCCTTTTCTAACTTATTCTAATTCTACTACCCCAATCAACATCGATGAACCCAAACTAACATCAGTGACCTCGACTGATATCAATGACCCAAATGACATCAGTCCTTTAACCAACATTAGTTACTATATTTATAAACTAGTAACCTCAAATCACTTAACAACCTTCCTAAAACATAGACTTGACTTATCAACCTAGACAATATTATCTTCTACTATTCTCAGACTTGTAACATGGTAAATAGAAATCTAACTCTCTTTATCTTTACTCTCTTGCATTTATTTTAAACTTTTTTTTAAAATAACAGACTATCATCCCAAGGAAGTTTCACACTTCCCAGAACAAGCGTGTAGCTTCACAGTCTACACATATCTTCACTAACAACTATTTTGTGTAGTGTTTTCTTATTTACAGGTTTCTTCCTCCATAGCCAAAGAGGGGAATCTACAAAGTCTAGAATAGTGTGCACGTATATGTGTTTTAATCACTTATCCCTAACTCTCTTTCTTTTCTATTTCTCTCTCTCTCTCCTTAAATATAAAATAAGCTTAAAACATAGTGAAACATTTTGGCACACCCAGTGGGACACTGGAGTTTTCTTAGGTTCATTACTTGTCTAGCTATTCATATAGGTGCACCATAGTGAAATTTTCATTCCTTACACTTTCTCTCTTTGTCTTTCTCAAAAATAAAATTTTGAACTCTTTATTTTCTATTTAAGGAAAGAACTAAAATTTTCCTTCCCTATCGTTCTCCTCTTCTTTTGCCTCTAATAAAAATTCATTATTTTCCTACAAGCTAAAAATAATACCTTGTTTTGATTTCCTCTTCTGAGCATTAAGATAGTAAAATTCATCCTCTTCTCCTATTCACCATTATTTTCATCTGAATTTAAACATTTTTGATTTGGGTTTAAAACTCACTACATTTCATTTTTTTGCTTGTTGCATTTAGCTCACCTAGTTAAATAAAGCATCATGAATAAATCATAGAACACAAATGTTACATAACTAGACCACTCTCACAAAATTAAACATCTAAATTCACTTGAGACAAGGCCCATTCAGATTTCATCACCTAGTGGATCACCTTACCCTACCCAGTGATCTAACTTGGATTTCACCACCAAGGAGAGGACCCACTCCATTCTCTAATAGAGTATAAAATCTAGATAGGAGGTATATTCTAGCTAAGTGGCCTAGCTTGAATTTGAGACCATAAAGTATGGGGAGCAAGCCCCTATAATAAGCCATATACCCAATCTAATACAAATTTTCATTGAGCACCGAAACTAACCTAGAACCATCTTTAGATTTCTCATTTAGTACCTATTTCACAAACCAATTTTACTCTCACACTTTATAAGGCATAAGCGATCAAGAGACTAAAATTATTTCTTGTGAGTTAACATTTAGTGGCTACATGTTCCTTTTCTACTGCCTTTTGTCTTCCACATTTTTAAGTTAGTGAGGATGTTTCCTTTATCAATGTATAGAATCTAGGTGTTTTTACCTCTCAGATTATATTAACCTCTATTTTTAGGTTTTTTGTGTCCTTTATCCTTGCATAGACCTATTGTATCCTTTGTTTTACCTAAATTTCACCCCTAGGTTGCCAAAACATTAGATTTTTTTACCTTTCTAGATTCCACAATAATTGACATCAATAAGGCAACCAACATTGGTGGCCTTGTTACCTACTGACATTGGTCAAATAATCGATATCAGCGACTAGGTGTTTTTATAATTTATAGCTTGCTTAAAATAATAAGCTAAAATTACCTATGTACCTACACTCAAACCTAGTTTTTTGATGCTCTATCACTAATACAAATTTTGAGGCCTACCTTTATCCCCTTTCAATGGTCTTGACATGTAGCCAAGCCAAAATTTTTACCAATTATGCAAGATGACAACCACTCCCACCTTCCCCTTTCCTTTCTAATTCTACCATGGAGTATACTTTGACTATAGAGAATAACCCTATGACTACTAGTTCTAAATAGATCCCCCTTATACATAAAATAGATCTTGAATTCATAAAATTTATTGATCATAACACTGTAGCCCTTCAACATTATCTTGCCATGAACTAAACCTGTAACACTAAAGGAGATCCCCTTTATGGCATGCCAACTTCTTTGATGGAAATAGCTATAGTCTTGGTGGTTTCCACCATTCCATCTATGGTCACCCAAACCACTACTTTAATAAGTGACCCAAGCATCAATAACCTCAAAATTTAACCACCCTAACTACTTAGTCTCATCTTCTTAACCCAACTCTGTAGCAGCTCCCTTAGCTTTACAGCCACAACTGGCCCAACCAAGTCAAAAACCATTTCAAAAATTGGTATTTCCCATCCCATCAACTCTTCCACTCATAATTACAAGAGTTTAAACTCACCCTTTAACCCATGTAACCATGCCAGCAACCCAACCTCCAATGATGGCACCTAGCCAAGGCATTGTCTCTAACCCCATAAGATAAGGCTCTTTCATTTCTACCCTTAGCCTATGACTCATTACTAGTATGTTACATCTACACTACCACAAAAAGGTATGTCATATACCGCCTCTATCTCCCTTGAAGCACCTTATAACTTAGGGGGTGATCTTCACATCAATCCTTCTCCCAATCTCCTCAAGATGTTGATTGATAAGATCTCTAACCTAGAAACTGTCAGGTTTGAAGAATGTTCTATCTTATGATCAAATATGTAATGAACCCATCCATTATATTGTACCTATTTGACCCTACTCAATTCAATGGGAACTCCCTAAATTTATTCATTTATATAGTAACAAGGATCCACAATAGCACTTACAAGCATTTCAACATGCGTATTAGCTAAAAAGACATGATGATGCATTATTGCTTCACATTTCCCCTATGTCTCTTTTGGGGATAACTTGGATTGGTATAGTTCCATAACCTAGAATTCCCTTTTCTTTTTTACCCAGCTTGCTCAACTATTATTAGACCACTTTTCTATCAATATTTCTAAAAAGGTCTCTATTATGGACCTTTATTCCATTAGATAGTTTGGCGATGAGTCTATCACTATTTTTGTCACTTGTTGGAGAGGTTTAATCAATTTGATCTCCTTTTATTTACTTCAACTTGAGCTTATCAATATTTTATCAAGAGCATGTGCCAAACACATCTCTTCTACCCTCCACATCTAGACTTTATACACATTTGATGAAGCTTTTACAATGGTGTAAAAGTTAGAGATTAAGGCTATAGATGAAGATAGGGTTAAGTTACATAATAAAATACCAACTCTAAACCTAATGACTCTTATTCTAAACCCTCTTCTTCCAATCAAAATTCAAAAGGATCCACCAATGTTGTGGTGATTAAATAGGCTTCCTATACCATAGCCAACTAGTTTAGGCCATCCACCTCACAAAATCTGACCAAACAATTCTAACAATGGTATGAAAAAATACAATACACTCCTATTAGAGAGTCATTTACTTCTATTTTGGATAAATTATTGTATCAAGGAGCTATTACCCTTCCTCAAATTAGACCTCTTATATAGTTTGATCCTTCCCATCCAATCCCAACTTAGTACAAGGAGGATGAGTTTTATGGTTATCATCGAGTTAAAGGCCACAATTCTAACAACTATAAAACATTCAAAAACATTATTCAAGATATGCTTGATAAAGGTGAGATTATCTTGGATAACCCTAACATTCTTGCTAACCAAAGCATGGATGTGTTCAAATAGTCTTTTCCTAACAATTCACTCAATAAAACAAATGTTCAAGCCACAATCGACAACTCACCTGATCATGATATTCATATGGTCAATATGGTCTTCTCTTTACCTCCAGTCTAACCTCTCCCATAAATAGAAGAGCCTATTTTACCTAATCCTCTTCCATGATTAGAGGAGCCTATTTCACCCATCCATCTCCCATGTGTGGAGGGGCCTCCTTTAACTATCCATTTACCATGTGAGTAACCCATAATGCCTATTCCTCTTGTACCTATTTTTCCTATTCTCCTACCTTTGGAAGAGCATGCCATGCCCACTCCCCATCTACATGTTAAGGGGATCATCATTCTTATTCTATACCCTCTTTAAGATCCTTTTTCACCTGCTTCTCCTCCACCAATGGAGGATAGTTCCCCATCCACTCCTCTTTCACATATAGAGGAGTTTGTATTATCTATCCTTGCACTAATTGAGGGACCTATTTTGCCTGTACCCATTGACCTAATTTTACCCCTTATTTTACCAATAAAAGAACACACCTTGATTGCTCCTCATATATATGTTGGGGAAGAAATCATACCCATGATTTATCCACTATAAGAATTGACTTCACCAGTTCCTCCCCCACCTAAAGAGGACCATGCCTTTTCTCCTACCTCAGTTGAAGAAGACCCAATTGTGGTTCTTACTTATCTTTGGCCTAAAATAATAGAATATAAAACCTACCCTCTTTCCCAATCACCTAAGTCTTTTACTAAAGCAACTATAAGGCCTATGACAACTTTATCTAAACCCTTCTCATGGTTGGTTAGAAATCTAGACTTTTTTGATTCCAAGAAACTAAACCACTCAACATTTTAGGACCAACTTAAAGCTCCCTATCCTACACAAATTTTTTAATTCTCTATCACCAATACTTTCACTACCATTTAGCTTAAAGTTTTTGACAAAGATATAACTTCTTTTCCTAGACCATCAGAAGCACAACCCTCTACATCAGAACCATCACCATCATGGGAATCTACTACACTAAATCAAATCAGATATTTGGGTATTCACCTAATGTTTAATCCAATTCATCCATAGGTAAATTTAGATTTGAATCCTCAACCAAGAGTTGGAGCTTCATAGCCTGAACCAAGGAAGAATGTTAAGCTTCCTATAACTCATCATTCTACTCCTCCTCCACTCTCAACTTTGCCTTTAATCTTGGGACCCCATCCTTCCACTTTAATTGGAGTGTTTTCTTTCCAAGTAGGACAAAAGGCAAAGCTACCTCCTCTTTTTCCTCTACCACTTAGTGTCCCTTACAATTTAGCACCTCAACATCTATGACTAAAAATGTGTCAACAAAACCATTGGCTATGCCTTCACCCAAAAGGGTGCCATGAAAAACCATATCCATACCTCTTAAATCAAAGGTGTCCATCCTTATTGTGATAAGTGCTATTTGACTAGTAGTATCTTAGGCCTCTCTACTATGCTAGTTGTTACAATCCTCCACCATAACCCTTATTTTGATCAAAACTTATCATCCTCTTAGACCAAAACCACCTTGGTTCGATGACACACAAATTTGTTTATATCATCGCTCACCTGGACATGATAGAAAAAGCTATAAATATCTCACAATTATTCTCAAAAAACACTTTGATATGAATAACCTTTTCATTAAGGAGCCTCTTTCAAACATCACAATCATTCCACTAGTTACATCCTAAACTCTACCTACTACCTCACCTAAGTCCAAGACCAATTACGAGGTTGTGCCTCCTCCACCACCTTCTCCACTTGTGCTCTAGATAAACATAGTTAATGTGGCCACATGGTATCAAAATAAAAAGGATAAAAGTAAATAAAATGCCACCACCCTTTGGGATCATCCATTCTCAAAAGATGCTCCTCCACCAAATCTTAAGATCACTATTCTTGGTGCCCCCAACCCACATCTTCACAATTCATTCAAGCCTCAATGGCAAAACAACTTCACCAAACTATTGTAAATATGTCTTTATATGAGTTAATCCAAAACTCACCCTAGCATCATCAAGCCTTGACAAAGGCTTTACAAGCTATTGAGGTACAACCTGATGATCCTCAACCTCTTGTAGCTTTGGTTCATTCTCTTAACACTATTGCTGTGGTTACCTTCAAAGATTCAAAAAATTTAGCTCTTCACCTTGGAGACTAGGACCCTACACCTTTTATCACCACATATATAAATCAAACTCATGTTAAGATATTCATTATTGATAGAGGTGTTAGTATTAATATTATCTCCACTCATTCCTACAAATAACTATCACTTGATAATTATGTGTCATAGTTTGATGCCATACTTCATTCTTTCAATGATACTATAATGACTACTATGGGTACTGTAGTCTTGCATATATGTGTGGGTCCTTGCATAATCCCCAAATTATTATATGTTATCAAAGGAAAGTTATAATATAACATATTTCTTGGATGGCCTTGGATATGTGCCCTGGCATGTGTACCCTCAACTTCACTCTATTGTGTCAAATTTGAGCATGATGGGCAAATGCATGTTATTCCCACTGACCCACCTCCTTTCAAAACATGTAACATGACTTATCATCCCAATGATATCCTCATTATATTAAAAAAATCTTTCTCTTCACATTCCACCATTGAAGCCTCAACAAGCTTGACTACCTCGGTTACTCAAATATTGGTGACACAAATTATTAATAATGACCCCATGGAAGACACTTTCAAATGCCTTTCACTCATAGAATATCACTTGTTGACACTTGACATGTTATATACTCCACAAGAGTATGGAAAAATTCACATTAACTCTAATTATGATCCCCATATTAGGATGGTCATCCCGTATGGTCGCCCTAACCTTTAGACTAATCTCACATATGGGGGAATTGATTAGGCTCCTACTATCAAAAATCCCTCCTCTTCAGCATAACCTTTTACCTATGACTTCTCCTTCCTACTCAAACCTAGTTTTTCTCACACCTATCTTTATAGGTGCACCTAGAAAGGATTTGGGTTTGGTCATTATGAGTAGGGTGCTCATACACCCATTGAATACCCCACCAAAAAGACCATTAAAGATGATACAAAGTGGTATGGTGTGGGTTTTGATGAACCAATAGAACCCACCATGGTCTCTCATATCAAGGAGCCACTCTCTCCTTCTCCATCATCTCCTCTTCCCCTACCATCACCTATAGAATCAGAGGTATCCATACCTCCTAAATTATTTTTTAATAAAATCCATTCATTTAGGAACCCTGACTTAACATTTGGATGAGGAAACAAGGTCCCTTCCTCTCATTCATCCTAAAATGATTGATGAAGATTCTCCCACTATTATCACTATCTAATGTTAAGATGATGACTCTATTCTCACCTAAATGGGTGAATATGATTCCTATATCCAATGATCACTTCCTTTTAAAACACAAACTATGTTAAATGAATCAACCATTGATAGTAATTTACCCTCTTTAGATAACACTTGAATCCTCAAGACTGGCCAATATTTAGATTCCTTTGAACAAGTCAATTATACCACTTTCCTCTTTGATCATAGTAAAGCATTTGCTTCATATTATCATGGCATGCCTAGAATTGACCCCTCTATCATCACCCATAATATTTAACTAATAATGATGCTAAACCTATTAAGCAAAAGCTTCATAAGATGAACCCTGATGTTACTCTCTTTGTCAAAGAAGAGCACTTATGCCTCCTCTCTATTAACTTTATTCAACCCATTGACTATCCATAATGGGTTTCCAATATCATTCCTATCACAAAAGTGAAAGGGGGAATCCATATTTTCACCGACTACCATGATCTAAACCTTTCTTGTCTAAAGGATGACTTCCCTTTGCCAAGCATCAACCAACTTATTGATTTGATGGATGGCCATGAGATTTTATCTCTTATGGATGGGTTCTTAGCCTACAATCAAACCCTGATTACTCCTAAAGATCAATACAAGACTTCTTTCATCACCCATGGGGAAATTTTTATTATTGGCTCATGTATTTTAGCCTTTAGAACACTAGCGCTACCTACCAATGCACCAGGACTTACATTTTTCATGACCTCCTACACAAAATTATGGAATATTATGTGGATGAATTACTTATAAAGTCTAAACATCACCAGGATCACTTGGCAATTCTCAAAATCATATTCACTCATCTCTTCCAATATAATTTTTGACCAAATCTAAAGAAATGCATCTTTGGGGTCCTTTCAGGTAAGATTCTAAGCTTCATTGTCTTCCTCCATAGTATCGAGGTTGACCTTGCTAAGGTTCAATCAATACTAAAAATTCATCTGCCCACTAATCTCAAGTAGCTTCACAATTTACAAGGCAAACTTCAATCGATCCACCATTTCATCTCTCAATTATCAGATCCATGTCAACCTTTTCATCATCTACTTAAAAAGGATGTCTCCTTCCATTAGAACATGGATTGTTAGAAATCCTTTAACACACTTAAAGGTTATCTCCTTTCCCCATTATTTCTTCTTCCCCCTAAAGAGGATCAACCTTTCTACCTCTACATTTATACAATATACCATTCTTTGGGTGTTATGATTGCACATCAAGATGATCAACATAGAGAGTAAGATGTTTACTGCATAAGCTAAATGCTTATTTATTATGAAACTTGGTATACTCATATCATAAATCTTTACCTCACATTGGTCTTCACAACTTCTTAACTTTGCCATTACCTTTTAAATCACAAAACCTACATTGTCACCCATATTGACCCCCTCAAATACATGCATTCTAAGCCATACCAAAACCAATGTATGACTCATCAGCTCATGATCCTTATTGAGTTTGACTTGGAATTCATCTAATAAAAGTATATCAAGGGGTGAAAAATTACTAACCAATTAGTTGATGCCCCTTTACCTGAAAACTAACCTTATAACCTTGAATTCCCTGATGAGTCTATCATAATGTTATCCATCGATGACATCTCCTATCAAATTATGATTTTATTTAACATGTCTAAATATCAACTCGATGGGGGTGTGAGGTTCATCCTCATCCTTCTTGATGGAGAGCCTATGCATTTATCATTTAAACTATATTTTAAATGTACTAAAAATATGGCCAAATATGAAACTTTGGTCTTAGGGTTTCAAACTACCATTTTCTTGGGTGTCAAATCAATCAGCATCTTTGGTGATTCTTAGCTAGTGATTAATCAAGTTAATAGTTCCTACCTCTACAAAAATGAAATTCTAAAATGATATAAACATTATGTAGATTCATTACTAGAATCATTCAACCACTACCTCTTGCAAACTACTCCTTGATCTACAAATAAGTTTTCTGACATGATGGCTTCCCTTACCTCACACATTCCATCCTCACCCTCTTCCTCAAAAATCTATGTCACCATGCATCACCTCACATTGCCCTCCTATGTGTCAACTAACATCCTATTTGTGGGCAATGTTGAATTTGATTCACATGATGTCTAGTACAAATAACTTGTTGACTATCTCACTTATGTTATCATTCCATCAGATCTTTCTAGTAATGGGAGATGTGCTTTCTTTAAAAGTACTACTTACTACACTATGTTGGGGGCCTTCTCTAAAAATGAGGCTTTAATGGTCTCCTCCTTATATTCCTCACTCATGCTAAAATCCCCTTCACCATTAATGAAGTCTAAGTCATGATTTATGGTGGACATTTTAGTGATAATTAAATTTCCAAATGCATCCTTCAACTTGGCTACTATTAGTCAACACTCAACCAAGACTATCAAAATTACAATTAGCATTGTGTCAAATATCAACAAAATGCTAACTTATTCACACTTCAATCCATGCCTTACAAGTTGCTAGAGACATTTGGCCCCTTTCACAATGGGGTCTAGATCGAATCGATGAGATCAATCCCATTCATCTCTCTGGCATCATTATATCATTACTACTACTAAATACTTCACCAAGCGGGTTGAGGTTATTCCTCTCATCTCCACTAAAGCTAAAATAATTATTGGCTTTATCAATCATCACATCATCTACCATTTTTATGTCCCCCATAAGATTATTATAGACAATGGCAAATCTTTCAAGAACAAAACTATCCAAAAACTCTGTAATGCTTTTGGCATCAAATTAAGTTTCTCATCACCATATTATACACAAATAAAATGATAGGAAGAAGATTATAACAAAAAATTAATCAAAACCATCATGAAGGTAGTTAATGATGTTGGTAGGGATTGGCATATGCACATCCTCTTCACCTTATGGGCTTACTGCACTAACATTCAAACCCATATGACTGCAACACCTTTTTCACTAGTCTATGGGATGAAAGTAGTCTTGCCTCTCGAGATCCAGATTCCTTCTCTTTGTATCTCTCTACAAGAAATAATTACTAATGATGAATTTTACCAAGAATATTTGGCCCGGCTTGAGTTACTCAATGAACATTGTCTAGCATCCCTCAATCACCTCCAAATCTATCAAGAGCATATTAAACACACTTACAATAAAAACCTCAAGGAATAAGATTTCAATATCAAAGATCTCATCTTAAAGGAAAATCAACATGTGATGAACATGGAGAAAATAAAATGGGGTAATTTTTCTCCTAATTGGCTTGGATGCTACATCATAACCCACAAGTATGGCTTAGGGACTTATCGCTTATCTTCTCTTAAAGGCAAACTAGATCTGAGCCTTAAATGCTTTACACCTATGACCATTATTTTGTTAATCAAGTGATGCTTCACTTCATGTCTAACTTGAGCTTGTCCCTTGAAAAACCTTATTACATCCACCTCCCTTCCTCTTAACCCTTGTTCCTACATACTTAGTTAACCATCTAAGTGTTATGTTGTTGCCCTCATAAAGGAAAACCTCTAAGCCTCTGTAGTCCTATCCATGACTAAAGTCATATGTAAAAAATAAAAAATAAATAATAATAATAATAATAATAATAATAATAACATAAATTGGGATATATAAAAAAATTATTATCTCTCAAGTCATGACTAGAAAAAATATTTGTTATCAAGGAAATAATGACTTAGAATCTTCGCATATTGATTAGATTCACATGACCTCAAGGCACCAATAATATCCCAATGAAGGTTTCCCTCATTGATCATCCTACACAAGAAAAAGAAACAAAAAACTTTAGTCATGGACTTGCCTATAGTAGCTCTCAAGAGACCTACAAAAGGGGCATATCATCCCCACTAAGAAGGTTACACTACCCACACACCCTAATTACTTTTACCTTTTTCCTCTCTTACTCCCTCACAATCAAGGGACTTTGAACTCACTTGACATAAGGTGATCATGACATTTCTCTACCAATTGAATGATCAATACTATAATGCATGAATAAAGTTCATACTCCCGTGTCTATCCATATGTTTTTTATGGTCATTATGGTCCTCACCAATGCAAGAAGGTCACATCCCTTTCTTTTCTATCACGTTTCAATTTCTCTTTTAAGGTGGCATCTCACAATAATATTTGCTTAACTTCTCACCTACCTACTAATCTCTATTCTTACATCTTAAAGTTATGTGTTTAAGAATACTATTACTTACATATCCATTTCAAACAATGATGTTAAACAATATAGACAAACATCATGCTGTATTAACAATACATTCTTCAATCATCACACTTTAATAATACTAATAAACCATTTGCCAACTAATTTATTTCATACAACCTCATGTGAAATGCAACCAACATAGCTTCTCTAAACATTAGTAAATCAAGAAACTATAAAATCAAACAACTCATTTTTAGCATACACCATCACATATATGGAAAAATGCTACAATGAAACCAACTAATCAACTATGCATGTACCATCATGAATATGGGAAATGCTAGCATAACATACTAATTATCACTAACATAACCACAAATAACATCACATAAACCTCATACATAATATAAAATCATAACATCTCATAATACCAAATTCTCATATCTATATACTAAATATGAATATACATCAATGAATCATATCAGTATCATCTCTCTCTCCATACATCTCTCAAATTTAGACCATAGGCTAGAATATATATTAAAAAATCACAATACATCTAGTCTTTAGAATACTCAAGGCTATGGTCGTGGTCATGAAGAGGCAGTATCATCACCACCCTCTGCCTATATGTGTTTACATGAACTAGATTTTATGGTGCATCTCTTTGATCTCTCCTACTCTCTATCCTCAAAATATCTCAAAATCTTTGGGAACTACCTAATGGCTCTCTCATAATTTGTAATCTCATTTAAAGTAGTGTTGTACCTTGCTAGTGGCATAGTCTCCAATGAACCCATCAAACCTACTATAGGACCCTATGGTGGTACTTATAGTGGATCCTATATTGGTCCCTATGGTGGAGGATGGGGGGTATCCTCCCTAATACTCTAAAACCATATCTCTTTATTTTTAGTATAGAAACCTATCCCTACAGTGTCATCACTCTCTCTGATACCAATTGTTAGTACCTTAGAGCTCAATTGATTACTATTGTATAAGCAACTAAACATAGAATTAAACCAGAAGTAATAAGTAACTAGAAATCAGAAACAGCAAAGAATAGGAGATATGAGAAATAATACAATCTGTATTAACACTCTTCCAGAAGGAAATACAATGAAGAAATATCTCTCTTTTCACACCTCTTGGGTGTACAGTAATTCTCCCTCAAGAGTTCTCTCTCTCAATCAATCAATTACAACCAACTCAATAACCGAGTTGTTCCCTCTTATAGTGACAATCAACCCAATGGTTGTTGTTGCCTACTTCCACTAGTGACAATCAAATCAATGGTTGTTTTGCCTACCTTACATCCAGCAGATCTCCTTGATCTTGCACCTTGCAAATCTAATTGAACTTACTTAATCTTGTGTTGCAAATATTCTTGATCTTGCTACCCCACAAATCTAATTGATCATGGACACAACCTTGGCACACTTGCAGATCTCCTTGATCTTGCTACCCCACAGATCAACTGATCTTGCTCTTCTACACACATTACAATACAGCCCCATGGGTCTCTTAAATAGAACCCCAAACCAAACAATAATTAGAAAAGTGGACTCAAGACTAAAATTAGTCTTTACATGCAAACTAACTATTCATCCAAAATTATAATAGTTCTGGAAACGCATGCAAATGCATAAAAGTTGGTGTCAATCTACAAATGACCGATGTCAGTCGACCATTGACTGATGTTGGTCGACCCTTAACTGGTTCTAACTAATGCCTGTCGATGCCAATCAACCCCTAACCGATGTTGGTTGGATCTGATCAACGTCAGTTACTGTGTAACCCAGCAACCTTCACATTTGCACACTAGTAAAGCTTTTAGCTCCACAACTTAACAATCTCCCACTTGGAGATAAATAGCTGCACCTGTACCTGTACCTATATAGAAACGTCCTCTAATCTATTTTTGGCTTGTATCTCCATCTTCAAGTTTAATCTTGAAGACCAAAAAAAGTTGAATGAAGATTTAACTTCAGCTTTGTTAACATATCAATAGGGTTCTTATCCTTGCTAGCCACCATGACTGCAATAACCTTTTGCAACTCTGAAATCTAGCTAACCGTTGTTCCACCAATAGTGAACACATATCCTGTGGTGCTTCTCCTACCATCCAAGTCACCTACCATATTTGAATCTACATACCCATGTAGAGAAGTGTTTGACCCTGCATAGCATAAATACCTGCTACTGGTCCCTCTCAGATATCTGAGAATCCACTGAACTGCTTTCCAATGCTCCTTTCGTGGATTAGCCATAAACTTGCTAACAACTTCCATTGCTTGGGTAATATCAAGTCTAGTACATACCATGTACTCAACCTCATTATGCGATTTAGGTCACTATTCTGTGCTCAACTTAAATTGTCCAACCATAGGTGTGCTTACCGGTTTTGCATCCTATAAATTGAACCTCTCCACTACCTTATTCACATAATCCTCTTGAGACAAAATCAACCTATGATTTTCCTTGTCTCTAGAAATACTCATGCCAAAGATTTTTGCTCCTAAATCCTTCATGGCAAACATCTAAACTAATTTTACCTTTAGCTTAGTAATTCTCTGCATGTGTGAACCTGCAACAAGCATATACACTACATACATTAACAAGATAATGTAGCTAATATTATCCAACCTGGTAAAATAAACACAATGGTTACATTGACATTGACTAAAGCCATGCTTTGTCATAAACCTGTCAAACCTCAAATACCATTGTCTTGGAGCTTGGTCAAGACCATATAACCTAGCCTTATGTCTCACCTATCCATTCTCTCCTTTCTTTAACTTGTAAATCCATTCATTTTTCAGTGCTTTCTTTCTGTTTGGAAACTCTACCAAATCCCATGTTTGGTTCTCTTCCAAGGAATCAATTTCCTCATTCATGCCATGCTCCCATTATTTCCTGGATTCTACCTGCATTGCCTCTTTAAAATTTCATGGTTCTCGACCATCAGTAGCAACAAGTAGTATAAATAAGGGGAATAATGAATTTGAGGCTTACTTACCCTTTCAAACCTCCTCATGGGCATTTGAGACTCATTGACAACTTGTTGTCTGCCCAAAATTCATTCTAATAGTGATCGATCTCGGTCATCTCTAGCCGACCTCGGTCTGCACCTGATCGATGTCAATTCCACTTGATCACCAACGTCAGTTTCCTGATCGACGTCGGTGTCCACCTAACCAACATCATCGACTTTGGTCTCCACCAGACCGACGTCGATTCCTTCTTGATCGACGTTAGTCTCTGCCTGATCGACGTCAGTTTTTGTGTTTTCCTGTGAGTGATGATTTTTACCTGTGAGCTCATTTTGGATCATAACCTTGTCCAAATCAACATTTCCCTACTCAAAATTATTTAGCCTCTTGAGATAATCACTATCCATCACCTTTTCCTTGAAAACCAAGGCTTTCCAGTTCTTAAATGTGTCAAAAACATCAGATTTTCTCTTTATGCAATAAACCCATACTTTCTTATCGCATAACACTATGATCCTCCAATAGAAGCTCCCTAAGCTGGTCCCCATATGTCTGCATGAACAAGCTCCAACCTGTGCTTCTTCTTTGTTGACCCAGTTGTGAGAAATCTCACTTTCTCCTGTTTCCCAAAAATACTACATCTAAAGTAGATAAAACAAAAGGAGAATCAATAATACAAGTAGATAGATAAAGTGTACCTACTTTCTTACCTCTAGCTAAAACAAGTGCACCCTTGGAAACTTTCCAAGATTTCGCTATGAGAGTTACTGTGCAACCCTCATCACCCAAATTTCTTACAGAAATCAAATTCTGCTTCAAGACGGGTACATGCATGACATCCTTCAACACCCATGTGTTGCCATTCTACAATTTCAGCTACACTTTCCCTTTGCCAACAATTTGACAAGGCTCACCATCCCCTAAATAATTTTTTCCAAAGTCTCCATGGACATAATCATGGAAAAATTCTCTATTTGGGGTTGCATGGAAAAAAGCACCAGAATCTAAAACCCATGATTCTACCTAACTATCCAAAGAAAATATAAGAGCATCCTGTGCAACAATACTTGCAACATCTGCTTCTTTATTACCTTCATGTTGATCTTCTTTCAACCAACAATCTTTCTTTGCATGTCCTTTCTTTTCACAATTCCAGTAAGTTATACCTCCATTTCTAGATTTGGATCTACTGCCTATCTTTGACCTTGATTTCCCTTACTCAACCTTCTCTCTTTGCTTTCCCCTACTTTCAACACTTAAATCATTACCTAATGTTTCCCCTGTGCTTTTCCTACAAATTTATTCATTCAAGATTACACTAACAACATCATCAACTTTCAAGATATTTGAAGCAGACACAGTATTCATAACTACCATTACCAAACTATGCCAACTTTTAGGTAAAGAGCATAAGATTAAGAGAGCCTTAATTTCATCATCAAAAACTATTTTGACTAAAATTAACTGATTTATTAATCCATGGAAATCATTAAAATGACTATATACTGATCCATCTTCCTGCATTTACAAATTAAATCATTACTTCATAAGAAATACCTTATTCAAAGCTGAGGGTTTTTCATATAAATTTGCCAAAGATTCCATTAACTCTATCATTGTCTTTGCCTATGATAAGTTGGAGATCACAGATGATGCCAGGCTTAACCTTATAGATCCAAGAGCCTAACTATCAAGAACATTCCATTTTTCATCTTGCATATATGTGGGCTTACTTAAAACCCCACCCAATGGTAAGTATAGATCTTTTTGATATAGATAATCTTCTATCTGCATCCTCCATAATTGATAATTCTTGCCATTGAATTTCTCCATTCTTAGTTTACTTTCTTTTGTCATTGCTTTACTCCCACTCAATCAAAAACCCCTGAGAGTGAACCTATAATCAACAAACACTAACCTACTCTGATGAACCTGGCTCTGATACCAACTATTAGGATCCTGTTGCTCTCTCTCATACCAATTGTTAGTACCTTAGAGCTCAATTGATTACTATTGTATAAGCAACTAAACACAAAATTAAACTAGAAGTAATAAGTAACTAGAAATAAAAAATAGCATAAAATAGGAAATACGAGAAACAATACAATCTATATTCAACTCATCAATAAGGAAATATTTCTTCCCACACCTCTTGGATGTCCAGTAATTCTCCCTCAAGAGTTCTCTCTCTCAATCAATTACAACCAACAATCAACTCAATAATCGAGTTATTGTTCCCTCTTCCAGCAGATCTCCTTGATCTTACACCTTGCAGATCTAATTGACCTTGCTTACTCTTGTGTTGCATATCTTCTTGATCTTGCTACCCTGCAAATCTAACTGATCTTGCACACAACCTTGGCACACTTGCAGATCTCCTTGATCTTGCTAGCCCACAAATCAACTGATTTTGCTCTTCTGCACAAATTAGATCGACCCCTAACTAGTTCTAACTGATGTCTATCGATGATGGTTGACCCCTAATTGATGTTGGTTAGATTTGATCAATGTCGATTACTGTGTCATCCAACAACCTCCCCATTTGCACATTCAATGAAGCTTTTAGCTCCACAACTCAACATATCTCTTAGGGAAATGGAAGGGGTGCCTCTATACCATCCCTTCTATATCAAGGAAAAGTATGAGGTATGTCTTGTAATAACCTAAACTATCTCTTAACCCTAACCATAGGTATCATCTCCAACTCTCTAGCTGAACTCCCCCTCACCCATATCATACTTTGTAAGCCTAAAAGTTGCTTTGCCTATCCTCTAAATATAAGATATGTCAAGTAAGGCCTCTAAACAATATCTGATTGAATCTTTCCATCCATCATCTACTTTTAATCATAAATATCCCACATAATGCCATCTACTCATGTATGTGCCGTGATATCTCTCCATCATCTAAAACCAACCCTAAAATTGATCAAAATCATGATTGGTATCCCTAGTGGTCATGTCATTATAATGTGTTCATATGCCCAATAATGAAGTAAATGTTTGATATAAAGACTATATCATTGTTGCAACCTCACACCCCATAACTCCCTATATAATTATGTAAGAAAAGTTGGCCCCTATGTAAATATTGTCCACTACTCAAAAATCTATGCCCAAACTCCAATCATCATGATAGGGAATCTCCCTCCATCCACATTAGGTAGTGCATACACTGTAATGTCTATCATCATCAAGATAATCAAGTGATGTTACTCCTCATATATAGTGTACAACAAATCATATGTAAATCTCATTGAATGATATGTCACCTCATTGACATCCTCCCCAAACAATGTGGACATATTAATATCATGATCCTCCCTCAAACATGAGAAAAGATCCTCACCCTAGAGTGGTAGCCATAAAATCTTGTATATGTCCTCCTACATCACTTTCAACTCTCTAGTAGGAAGATGGAAGGTGTTGGTGGTGTGATCCCACCTCTCTATCAAGGCTACCATCAAGCTAACATCTCATGCAATTCTGCAATATTATCACACTCCTCCTAACCCTATAGTTGTCATGTGCTCCCACTCATCTATGATCACCTCCCTCCTCATCCTTGTCATCAATGTAGGTATTCAATCTTGTAATGTCAATTCCTACCTAGCCTACATCCACACACATAAAATCACTTCATCAAGCCACATACCTTTAGTTATAAACCTCTTATTTTAATCCATTTTCCTTTAGGATAACTACATTAGCCTAAGGACCTAATTAGGGCTATGTAAGTAGCACTCAGTTGACATAGGGTATTTTGAGGCTAACTCAACCATCTACTCACCTACTTATCTATCCCATTCACCTACTTAAACTTTAGGCCCCATGGCCTATATCTTAAACCCTAGGCCAACTAGCCTATTTTAAACCCTAGGCCAATCAACCTATTCTACACCTCTAAGCCCCATAGCCTATATGTTAAATGCTAGGCTAACCAACCTATCCTACACCTCTAAGCCGCATGGCCTATATCTTAAACCCTAGGCCAACTAGCCTATTATAAACCTCTAGGCCCCATGGCTTATATCTTTAACACTAGGTCCTATAGCCTATTTCGACCAACTTTTTCCTAACCACTTTCATTAATAATTTTAACCCATATTTAACCCCTTATTCCCTTCCCTTTGGGAGAACTACATTATCCTAAGGCCCTAATTAGGGCTATGTAGGTATCACTTAGTCAACATGGGGTCTTTTAAGGCTAGCTTGACCATTTAGATCATCCACTAATGCACCTATACCAATTCAATTGGAGATGCACAATTGGCCCTAAATCATAAACTTACCACTTTGGGTTTTCTAGTGACCAACATTGGATATATTTTGATTGACATCGGTCTTATATACCAACATTGGCATAAATTGTTAACCAACATTAGCATCGATCATCACTTAACATCATCACACCCATTCGATGTCAATGACTGGTTCAGCACTAGGGCTAAATAGTCCATTCCCAAATTTAGGTTTTTTTCCTAAAAACTACCCCTAACCCCCCCATAAATCCCCCTAAACCTACCCTTACCCCATCCACTCCCCCCTTAATTACCCTCTATGCCCCCACACACTCACATTAACCTAATTAACAAATTTTGATCAAAACCTAAAAAAAAATAAAAAATAACCAACTCAAAAAAATCCTACCTCATCTCTCCATCTCCTCTAGGTTAGAATGGTTGGCACTTATTATGGATCACCTCCATATGCATACCCTCATCCCTCTACCATCTCTATCCACACCAACACTCCATCAATCAAAATACATCCCACCAAGCATTAAATCACATCACTCTCACACACTCTTCTCAACTAATCACCTCTCACCACCTCACCATAATAGGACAAGCTCCAAATGTTTTATGTCGCATGACACTTAGATCTCTATTTTCCTCCAATCCAATGTCATAAATGAATTTTTGTGGGCTACCAAACCCCTTTTATTTGGTTTGGTCACCCACCAATGTCGATAATCCTACCCAAGGCCACTGATGTCAACATATTTCCTACTAACATCAATGACCTAACTGATGTCAGCCACCTTAAAATTAGGGTTTCTAACCCTAATTACATGCCTTCAGTGGTTCACATGAACTCCTTTTGGAGAAACTTAAAGATCACATATATCTTCCCACCCATGATAACCAACCTTGGAAATCACTTAAATTTCTACCCATGATGACTCTGACCAGAGATCAAAAATATCTCCTTGACCAACAACCCTTTTTGAGTAAACCTTACCTTGATCATTCTAGCTAGTTATGCTACTATGTTATAGTTGGTTGTTACATGCACATGTGTATATTAGGTGTTTTTAGATCATCACCTTATTAGTTTCATCACCTATCACCCTTTTTTCTTTCTAAGAGCACTTCCTACCTCATATACCTGGAACACATGGACCATTAGAATTACAAATTTGATCATTTTAACCCTATTATCTATCACTAACAAGTTGTGGTTTAGTTATTTCTATCCATGTCCTCCTCACCTTTACCAACTATTGATTATGTCATCTATAACTAGTAGTATTATCCATGCAAGCAATGATCTTCCCACATTCGTACTCAACCTTCACCCATACATTAACTACCTATCAAATTGGTACCCAATTTTAGATTCTCCTCTATTGGTTCTCATTTTGAGGGGGGAATATCTCATCGCATACCTGGAGCATCCAACTCTTATTTTTGTCTCACAACTTGTCAATACAAGTTACAAGATAAAGAGAGGCAAATGTAGACACTAGAATTATGTCACACACTTGCATGACTCCCTGTGTTGAAACCCCCCTTGATCCCTTTTTAATAATTAACCTTCTTAACCCATGTTTTCACCTTAAAATATTTAATTAAATTAATTAAAACCACTTATGACACCTCTCTTGGCCACCTTGTCCTAAGACTAATTCTTACCCTCTGAGTCACCTTGAGACTTAGTCTCCTAATCCTAACTACCTATGACTTCTTCTCAACCCTAACATAAATTCTTAGCTAACTACATTCTTCATAAGATTGCTTTTTTACCATTTTCTAATGGACACCACACTTGGTAAGAGAAGGAATAGAAAATGGGCTAAAAATAGCCCTTTTACCTATTCTCATGCCATCGACGTCAATCAACCCTTGGCCGACATTGATGGGATTGCTGATGTTGGTTACTTAAGAAAAATTCTAAGTTGGTATTCATGTCACAAAAAATCAAGAATTCATGCATAGAAATTTGGCAATCAGAGCATCCTACATCACTTTCAACATCCAAGCTTACCATTACTCTGCACAAATTGATCTAAATCAAAAATGGATATACTGTATAGAGCTTAAAATCTTGAAGACCAATATAATAAGCTTGTCTATTCACCCACTGGTTCACCAAACCTCATTAGATTCATCTATCTATTAGTCATAATTCGCCCATTTTACTAGCTAAGTATATCTCAATGTTTTTTAAGCCTTTAAATAGTAATTTTATAATTGCTTTACATTATATTTTTTATTGTTTCATGAACCTTCACTCCTATGGAAGAGTTATAAATCTCCCCACCCACTTCTCTCTACCCTAGCATACCAACCCTCTATCAAACTCCCCTGAGTCTTACCCACCTCCTCATGACTCTTCCTAACCTCACAACCTAACCAAACTCCCATTCTCTCTCCCAGAAAATCCTTCTCTAACTCTTTCTAATACTACTACCCCAACGAACATCAGTGACCCCAAACTGACATTGACAACCCTGATCGATATTGGTGACCTAACCAAAATAGGTCCTTTAACCAATGTCAGTTACTATGTTTCTAAACTAGCAACCTCAAAATCACTTAACAACCTTCCCAAAACATAGACCTGACTTATCAATCTACATTATATTATCTTCTACTATACTTAGACCTGCAACATGGTAAATATAACCTCTCTCTCTCTCTCTCTCTCTCTCTCTCTCTCTCTCTCTCTCTCTCTCTCTCTCTCTCTCTCTCTCTCTCTCTCTCTCTCTCTCTCTCTCTCTCTCTTCACCTGCATTTATTTTAAACTTTGTTTTAAAATAGCAGACTATCATCCCAAGGAAGTTTCACGCTTCCCAAAACAAGCATGTAGCTTGGTAGTCCACACATATCTTCACTAACAACTATTTTGTGTAGTGTTTTCTTATCTATAGGTGTCTTCCACCATAACCAAAGAGGGGAATATACAAATTCTAGAATGGTGCACACTCATCTAGGTTTTAATCACTTGTCCCTAACTCTCTTTATTTTCTATTTCTCTCTCTCTTTGAATATAAAATAAGCTTAAAATGCAGTGAAACACTCAGCTACAATCAACCAACAGCCTATCCACTACCATTTAACCATCAGCATACCGAACCAACAACCCATAAACACTAACTTAACAATTATCATAATCAACCTCAAATTCAACCTATTTTACCTCATCAACCATTGGGTTACCTACCCTAAACATCATATCAACTACCCCAACCCACCTTATGGTATTCCTCTTTATTTCAACACCAAGATTTGGTCTATCCTCTTTTCCATCCAACTAACAACTATCAAACCAACTTATCAACCTTACCTAACCTAGAAAACCAACCCACCTTATCAACCTTACACAAGAAATCAAACCCACCCAACCTATCAACTCAACTAAGCCTATCAAAACAAATAACCTCATCAAACTAATTGATTAACTTGAAAAATCAAAATCAATCCATCATTGAACCTCTTTTTACACATGTTATTGTGCACACCAATAACCAAAGCCCTCAACATAACGAGGCACATCCATTAGATTTGGTTTTTAGTCAAACTATAACTAAGGAAACCATAATCCAACCATTAATCAAACAACTTATTAACTAAGTAGAACCTTCTCAACTTTCCTTTGAAATCATAATCAAGGAAACTGACCCACCTTTCACACTTACCCATGTGGAACTAACCAATCAACCTTTTCCACTCACCCATGTGGAACCAACCTACCAACCTTTTCCTATCACCCATGTGGAACCAACCTAACAACATTTTCCACTCACCCATGTGGAACCAACCTACCAACTTTTTCCACTTACCCATGTGGAACCAACCAACCTACCTTTTCCCCTTACCCATGTGAACCAACCTACAAAAATTTTCCATGTGTCCATGTGGAACCAACCAACCAACCTTTTCAACTTACCCATGTGGAGCCAACCAACCAACATTTTCCACTTACCCATGTGGAACCAACCAACCAACCAAATAACCTCATCCACTTCACCTTTTAGTGGATCAACCAACCAATCAACCTCATCCACTTCACCTATTATTAGATCAACCTCAAACAACTAACTTACCTCTTCCACTTACCCATTTTTTGGAACCAATATCTAACCCTACCCTAACCTACCTAAATCAAGCCCAATATAATTTCCCTCACCTTGGTGCAATAGAAGAAATCCCACCCAAACCACCACCTACAACTTGAACCAACTAACCACTAAAACCTAATAACTAACAACTAACACCCTTTTTGGGATGTGGATTAAGTCATCTTCACCCCTCCTAAACCCTCTTATTAACCAACACCTCACCTTGAGATCATTTTCCCATCTTCAACCATTCATGGAAAAATCAAACTGGGGGAACTCTCTCCCCATAAGGTTTTGACCATTTATCAACCACAAACCTTACCTTAACAATTATCCAAACTAACCACTGGAATTTTTTATTCTTAACCTATCAAACCAAATTATCAACCTTACCTAACCTATCAAACCAACCCACCTTATCAACCTTACCTAAGCAATCAAACCCACAGAAACCTATCAACCAACCAACCCTAAATTGTTGGAGATTACCTTTCTCCTTCACCCAAACACACTTTTTAAACAATCACCTTCTCCCCATACCTAGTGGCGTCACCTTCTCTACCAACCTCCATAACCTTTAGAGACTACCCTTCTCCACCTTACCAACCCAACCAACCACCTTACATTAACCATGACACCATTGGAGATTACCATTCTCCATCAATCAACCAACCAACCAAATAACTTTAACCTTAGTCATTATAGGCCACCTTTTTCATGTTTTAGTAACCACCAACCATTTGGAAGTCACCTTCTCCCCCAGCCATTGGAGATTACCCTTCTCCACCAACCTATTTGGAAGTCACCTTCTCCCCGAACCTTTGGAGAGTACCCTTCTTCATCAACCCAACCTGAACCAAGTGGTATACCAAATTGGGACAACCCATTTAGACACCACCCAACCTATTTGGGAGTCACACTCTCCCCCAAACATTGGAGATTACCCTTCTCCACCAACCAACGAACCATTGGAGATTACCTTTCTCCACCAAACTATCACCTAACCAACCTCACCTTTTTGTCAATATAAATCTTTTCTATATATAATCAACTATTAAAATGTAACTAGGGGATATATACTCTCCTGATTGACATCAACCATTTATCCAAGTATGGATATGGGGCATATAAGAACCTCAACCTCCTCAAAATACTTTTACATTTGCATTCATATTCTTTAGTTAAACCAAGTTCCTAATCATCTTGTGTCTAACTTAAGTTCATCCCTTATTTTCAATCACCTTCATATCCTTATCTTTAAGGACAATGTGTTAAAATGGGATCATGTGATTATTCATCATAAACTTAGCCTAATCCTAAGTATGGATACCATGGCTCTACTCATAACATGATCCTCATGGTACTTTTCAACCTTTTTAGGATGGATTCCCATGGTCATTGTCACTTAAATCAACTCTTTTACCCATCATCAACCTCTTTATGCTATTGCTTTGCCTTCATAAAGGAAAACCTTAGGCCTATATAGACATTCCATGTCTAAACCAACATAGAAACAATTTGGGGTACCAAACTACTACTTGGGTCAACATCTCTAACATGTAGACTGATCCCTTGAAGGATAGATGCCCAAAATCTAAATTGCTTGAACTTAAGGTAGATTACTCCCTTGAAGGATAGATATCAAACATGAATAAATATAAACTTAGACCTCTTCCTTGAAGGATGGCTATGTGAAATTTGTCAAAAATAAATCATTTGAAGCTTCTCGCATTGATCATCTTTCCAAAACCTATCAAACAAAGTAATAATAGACCCTATATCAAAATAAAAACAATCAATCCCAAGAAAGCTACAATCAATTTTCACAATAACATTAGTAGAATTCTTGCATCAATCAGTCTACACCTAGCATATGACATGGACTTGTCTATTATGGTTCCTAGGTCACCTATAAAAGGGGCAATTTTTCCTCACAATAAGGTTACCCTACCTATCACCCACAACCTATAATATATCTCCCCTTTTGTCCATCATAAATCAAGGGATTTTTTAGCTTATTTGATGCCATTTGATCAAGCTACCCTTTTTTAATAATCAAAATAATAATAAATTAAAAGCATGGCATGGGTTTATGTTCATAAGCCTGCCCATCTTGCCATCATGGTCTTTATCAATAGGAGCATTTATTCTCCTCCTTATACTTTCATGACCACTTAGGAAGATGTGTCTTCCTCTTTTGTGAGCCATTGACCCAACCTTTGGAGATTACCCTTCTCCAACCACCTTACCTTAACCATGAACCATTGGAGATTAACCTTCTCCTACAAAACCCAAATTGAGTGGTACATCAAATTTGGGTGACCCATTTGAAACATCACCCAACCATTGGAGAGCACCTTCTCCATCAAACCCAGCCTTTGGAGATTAACCTTTTCCAACCTACACTTACCTTAACCACAAATGATTAGAGATTACACTTCTCCTACCAAACCAAAACCAAGTGGTACATCAAATTGGGTCAACCAATTTGAAACACCACCTAACCATTGGGGAGTCACCTTCTCCCCCAACCTTTGGAGATTACCTTTATTCACAAAAATTTAACCTTTAGAGATTACCTTCTTCTATAAACCTTCAACCAACACAAACTAAGTGGTACACTAAATTGGGGCAACCCATTTAAACACCACTAACCAAAATTTAGAGATCACTTATTCTATGCAAACCAACCATGAACCATTGGAGAACACCCTCTCCAACCAACCAACCAAACTATTTGTGACCCAAACTATTTGCATATTTTACAATGATCTTACCTTAGTTATTTTGACTATATCAATTACTTTTCCATGGTGAACATTTGAATTTGTGCCACCTCATGCATAACAAACCTTTTTTATCTTCCAAAGATCACATCCTACCTTGGATACCTATGAGACACTAACCTTGTCTATGAGACTTATAAAGTAACCTGATTAGCTATGCCTTATGTTGGGGCTTGGATACCCTATCACTTGTTCTTCTAGAACCAAATTTATTTTAACCAACATTGGAAACTTAGTCTATACATGATCTTGGCTATCATACTTAGTCATATTTTATGCACATGTTTATGCCTCAATGCCCAACCTCACCAACCACCCTTATCAACTACCTTTTCACCCATGTAACTACTTATCAAACCTATACCTAATTCTACTTCACCTCATTTATTCCTAAATTGAGGGGGAAAACCTTACCATTATTAGGGAAACCAAACCTTTGACCCATAATCCATTTTTTTATATCTTATTGATACAAACTATATAAAAAAATGGGCAAAATGTGGACACTAGAAAACTATACACTATGGTTCTAAATGTTGAAATACCCATAGATTCTCAACCTATCATTCACACCCTTTTGACCATAAACCTAATTCAAAACACTCATTGACCAACTCACCTTATAACCCACCTTAACCAAACTTAACCATTTGACCTTTGACCCTTCATCCTTTAACCCTCGATCGTTGATGGTCACTCTGACCATCGACAGTCAACACTCTAGCTACAAATGGTTAGGCCTTCCTAATAATAACATAAATCTATCTCTATGCATCTAACATAGTAAAATCTTATATAAATGTTTGCCTTAGCTATTTACTAATGTATCATAAACCTCAAAATCATCAACCAAACCACCTATGATCTTCCTCTATCTCTCTTTGCCTATAAAAGGAGGGGAGTGGGAGGTGAAATAAAAGGAAAGAGGATCCACAAACAATCAAGTTTTCATTCTTCCAATAGCTACAATAGGGACCCAAATCTCTAATAAAATTATTCTTCAAGCAAAGTACTATTACTGTGCTGAAATCATTACAAACATCACCAACATCACCCAGTCATTACTCTACCAAAACTGCTCCAAACTCTTCATCAAGTCAAACAACCTTCTATCATGAGCTAAGTATTTATCTTCATGTATTCATTTACCTTGATCTTATTTTAATAACCTATTTTACCTATCTACCATTTTTTGTCTAACCTTTAAACCTATAGATCTAACCTTTTACCTTAACTAGACCTACCAGTAGTAACCACTGATGATCATCTTGACCATTGATGATCGACTGTCAAACTACTAATAGTCACCCTAATCATTGATAGTTAGTTATAAAAATACTATTATCTACCTAACTACCAATGGTTACTTTAACTACTGATAGTCACCCTAACCATCGATGGTCACTTTGTGAACCCAACCTAACCAAAACTAGCAAGCAATAACCAACCACCAACCTCAACCAAAAATATTAACTTGACCCTACCTAAACCATTCTCTGACCATTTAGAAATTAATTTTATGTTATTTTTTTGGAACTAAAATTTCCTTTGTGAAGTATTTATTTATTTAGATCTAGTACTTTTATGTTATGCAACCTTTTTTTTTATATTAACTTGTATCAAAAAGTGGATTGAAAGCTTCCTAGATAGCTCACACTTAGATATATCTCATTCTAGGCAATCCACTCAACCTACTTAACTAATCAACCCGTTTCTAGTTCTATCTTATTTCAGGTCATCTTCCCAAGTCAAAGAAGATTATCTACAACCATCTGGATTATGGAGCACACACCATATCTAGGTTCTACCAACCTCTACCCCTCTTTTAGTTTTACCTTTCTTTTATAATAGATTAAAAAAATGAAATTTGAGTAAAACGCCTATGTTTTTAAATATCTTAGTACAATATGCAATAAATATAGCCACTAATTTGTTACATAATTGACTAAATTTGGCCTTTCTAAAAATATAAATAAATAATGTAAATGATAACTTAACTAGAAAATGACTAAGAAAATGATCCAGAGGTTGAAAATTTAGGTAGAGGTTGGTTTGAGTGTCTTAAATAGGATCCAAGTATAAAACCCCCTTCCATATAATAGCACCCTAATTAGATAGTAAAACCATGTGACACTAGTGTCCTTTTTTTGGTATTAGTTTCCTTTGTGGATGACTATTCTAAGATTTTGGGTCCACTTGTGTCTAGGTCTGTCAATCCTGTTCCTACATGCATGAGTTTTAAAACCCTATATATGACCTATTTTAACTGCTTTTATGAGTAAAACTTAATCTTTTGTATTTCTAGGTAATCCATTTGATAAAATTAGTAAAGTGTGTTTGTTATTAAGGCAGGGTAAACATCATTAACACTCCATTGTGATGAGAGTTGCCTATATACCAATTATTTGAAGATGAATCAAGCCTGATGTACTTATCACCACCTAATTATAAGTGCAAGTTCAAGTGAAGCTAGTATGATTATAAATCTAAGTGCTTTAAATGTACTTGACACTAGAAATTTGAGTATTCTAAGCTTAGAAATGTTGCATTTTGTAGTATACAAAAGTAGGTAATAATAGAGATTGATAACCTTAATTGTGCACAACTTGTTATGATTTTCTATGTGTAATTTTGCATCTAATTTCCATCTAGTGGTTGTAGTGCTAAAATTCATGTATATATATTATTTTAGTGCTTGTGTAGGTGTTAAAATAGGTCTGGGTTGACCCAAGGAGGTCTAAGATTTGAAATCATATCCATTTTTTGAAAATATAGTAGTGCAAAAATTGGGACACTAGATCCATGTGAAGCTAAAGTCCCTATTATGGTGTTAGTGTCTAGGTGGCAATTTCTAAGGCATGAAGGGCCAAGATGCAAGAATGAGGCTCTAGGACTACTTTAAGGACTAATATGGATTCTTATGGTCTACACGAATGTTGAATAAGTGTGAAAATAGGCCCTAAGATAGGAATAGGGATAATATAGGGATAGGTGGTCTCAAGTATCACTCTTAGCACTCAAGTGTCATATTTAGGTGATTATAAAAACACAATCATATGAACAAGCACATTTGATGTTTTGAGGGGTAATATATATGAAATAGGGTTTGATAAAATAATTTTTAAGTGTATGAGACACTCAAATATCATCCAAAAAATTATTAAACACTCCATTATCATCCTTAATATGAAATTATAGGTGGCAGGCTTAAGGCCATTTAATAGAGTATTCTTGAATAAGGATTTAAGTATGAGGAGAAAAGTGCCAAACTTGCATTCATAAATTAAGTATATGATAAACTCTTTAGTTTATTACCCTAATTTATCTAACATAAAACCTAATCCAATCATATAAATATAAAAAAATGGTAAGAAGATAGTTGACATATGCATGCATATGTAGACTATGTCAAGTCTGCAGGTAGAGGTGAAAGGTTATTGATAATTTATGTATGGATTTTACATGGGAAAAGTATTAAATGAATTAAAACAAACTAAAATTTTACCCAATATAATTCAAGGTCATAAAAGATAGCGAATTCAACTAAAAAACATGTTTAAAATATGTTTTGAACTTAAAATGCATACCTACATGCATACATACAAGAATATGGAGAAAATGTTTTTTTGGTGTTGAATATGAAGCTTAAGAAGGTAATTTAGAGTGTGATGTTAATTAATGGATATGGTTTAATTATTTATATTCCTTTAAATGAATATAAACCATTTAAAGAAGAGCTTTTCTCAAGCTCTGGTAGGGTGATAGGTTTAAGAGAGAACACACAGGATACAAGTATGAACATGAGTAGAAAGGTGAAAATATTGCATTGAAAATGAGATATGAGTTTTAATACAAGTTTGGTTAAATTTTTATAAGATATTATAAATTATTATACTCATTTTAGAGATCAAAGAACACCATAGGAAGGCCATTAAGGCTAAAATAGTCATAATGCCTACAAACCCTTGACATGGGCTAAAATAAGTTTCAAGACTTTTAAGGAAATAAAATCCTTTGGAAACAATATATAGACCTCATTTTTAATGTAAAAATACTATAATAAAAATTTATAGCCATAAATAAACATTAAAAATTCCTCAAAACACCTACCTCAACCTTCATCACATAGGCCTGCAAGCCCGAGAAGGTAAACTTTCTCACGTGGGAAGTTGGCTGAACAGATGCATGGGGTATAATGTCTTTAAGGGGTATTTTAAAGGTTTTTTAACTCTAAATTCATGTCATTTTTTAGTCTATTAAGGGTATTACCTCTATTAATAATTGTTAAGAAGATTGGAGACCTAAAACTACCCTTTTGCCTTTAAAGAGCTCGATGACTATAAATGACTCTCTAATAGAATCCAATGAACATTTAATGTCTTTAAATCACATTTATGACATATTCACACCTCATGATATCATATTTTTTAAATAATATTGGCACGTGTTTAAGATAAATACAAGAAAATAACCTAGAAACTATATTTTCAATCTTGTTTGTAGGTGTTTAAGAGAGTAATGTATTTTTTACTAATTGAATAGGTCTCTAAAGCTTGAACAAAGGTATAATTACCTTCCAAAATCAATTTTATATATCCCCATGGTGATATAGTAGGTTTCAAGTCTCTAGACCAAGCCAAGATGAATAGTTTCTTTGCTTGAATTGAGAGGTTGAAGTGGTAGACCTTCCTACAGTAAATTAATGGCACAATAATTTTCAAGCACCCATGTAGACATATAATACCAGTCTAGGATGACTCTCTAAGTCATAATAAATTCCATATAAATTTATATAAGCATATATGAAGATATAAACACATATGCATTTTGTTATCTTGAAATTAATATGAACTCTCACAAACAAATATACTCATTTATCCATTCTTTCAAGTTTGTATTGGGATGTTTCCACTTCATAATATGTTTGTAAAGGTAGTGATGTATGTTATTACTTGTGAAATTTATTTTTAACCTTTTATAAGCCTATAAAATAGGCATAGAGAAGTCATAGAAGTTAGTTATATCAAGTGTCTCTCGTAGAGACCTTGTTGTAGCTAAATCTGTTCTTGAGGAGTCCTAAATAGGCCTAATACATACCCACACATTAGTTCTTGAAGATTACCAACCATGAATTAGGTTTCAAAAATATAAAAATGAGTTGTATGTAATAGAGAACATGAATTATATGTAGGAAGGAGGTGGGAAGTCATGATGACAATCAAAGAGTCAAGACCTACTCTTGTAACTATGCTTCAATAAGTGGACATGTAACTCCAAGACAAAAGAGTCAATTTAAAGAAGAAGCAAGTCATCCATGATGAAATTATATGCCATCCCTTTTTTATAACTTCACCAACACTTGGCCTAGTGCATTGAGAAAAAAATATGACACCTTTTTGGCATGCTTGGTAAAAAGAGACTTATGTTTTGTAACTAAAAAGAGGACTGTGTCAGCATTCATGAGATTCTTGGTCTCTTCCCCTTCTCTATCACTCATTATTCTATATATTTGACCTTGAATGTCTTACAAAATTATCCTCGAATTTATTATGCTGAAGGCATAATCAAATTAAAACTTGGTTCTTGCCTTTAGAGTGAATATAAACTTATATATGCCTTCTCAAGTTTTCATCTAGTGTTTTTCTAATGGATTGTGTGATGAATGTTAATGATAGTATCTTGAAATTCCTTTCATATATCCTTTTAATTATCACATATTTACAAGTAGGTAGTCTTATTTTAGTTCATATTGAGTGTGTCAAATTATTTCACAAGGTTAAGTGTGTAAAATCTTCATGAGTGTCTTTGATCATAGCCTTCATATTGAAATACTTATGTTAGGAGAGATATTTTTGAGTTATGTAATAAGATTTTAGTATTATTTTAGTTCATATTATAGTCATAAGCAAGTGGAGGAGACTAATATTTAGTGCATCTCCCCTTATTCCATTGTTTTCAACTTTTTTTATCCCTTTTCCTTGCATTTGAGTAGGTATAGTGTTAGTATATGTGTAACATCAAGGGACCTGGCCTTATATAGAGGTTCTCTCTAGTCATAGGCCACCCATAGCCTTAGATAGTTCCCATTTTATCAATTGGGTGAGGAGACCTAAAACACCTACTCAAAGGGTGAAACTTAAAGTGACAACAACACCCACATCTACCCACCAAGAAGGATAAAATAGACAACATGAAAGATGAGTATTCATATTGGTAGGTGAAGCTAGTGTTTCCTAATTTATCTTTCATGATCTTATTTGAGGTATATTTAATTAGTGTAGACACTCAATTCTCATCACCTTCATGTCAAAATTGTAATTGTAATCAAATTCTTGTAATAATGCATAAAGTCATTGAAACACCCAAATTTTCCTCCATAAATGACATGCATATTATAATACATATTAGGGAATCTTTGATTGGTTCAATGCACATTAACCAACTATCAACTTCATCTAATTCACTCTAAACCAAATTTTTATTTTATAAGTGATGTTTTGGGGTAATTAACTAGTAAAAATATTAAAAATTTGATATTACATAAATCACATGGAAGCTAATCTGGATTAATTAGCGTATCAAATCAAATAAAATGGATAACAAAAAAAATCCATGTAAATTGGCCAAATTTATAATTATGAAACATTCAAATAATATTTAAATTATGACATCATCATGACATCACATAGAAAATTATCAAGCATTAGCATATATACAAGAAAATATCAACATAAATGTATAAATACAAGCCATGCCTAATAAATTTAGACTCAAAACCTAAATATTAATGAAATTTATTGACCAAATTGGACTAAATTCTATCCCCTCATCATGATCTTGATCCAATAGTTGGAATCAATCTAAAAATTCTATAAATACAAGGTCCATTTGACATTACAAATAATATTTTTGGTGTAAACTCATAACGCAAAAATCTTGAAAGAGTGTCAACAATTATTCACTTTAATTTATCAAAACCATTCAAATAAAAGGGGATATGTCATCAATATCAATAAGTGACACTAATAAAGACTCCTAAATCTATAATCTGGGCAAAAACACACATATAATCCAACTTGGAGAATGAATCCATTGGAAAATTATAGATTTGTGGTTTATATCTTTCTATTTGTTTGCATCCTTTTAGACCTTGCCCCTCTAAAGGACCATGTTTTATATGTTAGTTTTGTTAATTTGTGGTGTTTTGAATAACTAACCTATATCATACTCTTGATCTACATTTGGCATGCCCATTGGGGCTAACTCACCCAATAATCCTCTTAAGATTAGCTAAGCATCCTCTAAATTCAAAAAAAGATCATTTTTGATATTTACTTCTTATTTTTCACTATTTTTTTCAAGTTTTAATTTTCTACAAATTGGTGGCAATTCTCTATTTTTTGATAGGATCACTCCTTGTAATCGATGACAATAACCTATGTAATGGTAATTATTGACCAAATTTGACTTTTAGATCAAATTAGGGCACCCCTAGGTAAAAAATTGGTCTTTTAGGTGTTTTAAGGGGTTTAATATGTTGTTATAAGGTGAATTATAGTTTAATTGATGGAAATTAATGTTATATGAGCTTTGGTTAATTAGTTTTAGTTCCATTTATCATTTTGAGTCATTGTAAGGGTCAATAAGGGTGAATTTAATGCTTTATATAGGTTTATTGGGAAATTTGAAGGTTATAATAGGTGATTTCATGTAACATGTGTCCTTATAAGTCTTAACCAACTATAAATAACTGAAATATGGTAGGTTGTTCAGAGAAAAGTTAGTTTTCTTAAAGAAAATGAAGAAAATAGCACTTATACAGCCTCTTTGGAAAATGTTCCACTTGGGTAGGGTGGAAATGTGACTATTAATATTCCATAAACTCATATCACACTTTAATTATTTTGGAAGTGTCATTTCTTGCTCAAAACCATTATACTCTTTTCTTAGCTTTTTAGACACATAAAAGTGACTTGCAGGGTTATACTTGGTACAATCAACACAAAGAGTTTCAGGACAAATGCCTTTGGTAAATTATATTATGATTATATACCTTCATTTTAATATAAATATTTTGAATAATTATCAAATTTATTTATGAATCATTTGTTTGAAGTTGACTATGTTTTTGGACTTGCAAATCTATGAACCCTATAGGTTTTTGGTTCATTCTAGGCAAGCCCGTACAAACCACTTACTGATGTTGGTTCTTTAGTGTGTTTAATTTTCCTCCCTAATGTTCCCCATACCTTTTTAAATGTTCCATGGTGTTTGGATAAGAAAATTTGTCTCATGTTGTAAGAGGAGCATAAATTTGTGTTGTGAGTAGTTTTTCACCATTTACAATATCTTCTTGTTTTGATAATTGTTTTAGAGGATCAATTTGGGTTTGTTTACATGTCTATAATGTTATCTTATCCACATTAATCTCTCAACATCTTTTTCAAAAGTAATCTATGTGGAATTTTAGTCATATGTAACTTGCCTAGTCTGTCATGAATATACATACACATGTGTTTGGAAGGTTTCAAACATGAAGTGTGGATTCTTGTATCAGGATATTTGATATCATCATATACCACTTTAACCTTTTAATGGCATAAATTTTATCATAAATATGCATTATTTATCAATTAATTTCCTAAACTCACTATCTACTTGTATACAACTCAGAATATGCACCTACAGGTGGTGTTAATAGAGCATGAAATACCTTTTGGATGTGTTCAAATAAATGGACAAGCTCATATTAAGACCTCACAAGTTTAAAGAAATAATAAAATGTATAACTATAATGATATATGGTTAGATAATTTGAAAATCAACCTCTAAGAACTTAAGGATTGTTTCAAGTCCTTTGTCCCTAAAATGTAGAAATAGAGGTCTAGAACTTTTGTCAGGGTCACATTAGAATGGTTAGAGAGACCCTAAGTACATAAAAATGATCATTCCTTGTAGCATTTATGAAGGAAAGGATCCTTTAAAAAAATGGAGTCAAGAGAGTTAGTGAAAGGTATAATTTTTAGTGTCCAATGTTGTGTTTTTATATACTAAACTTAGTGTTATCTATAAATCTAAACCATAATAGGCATTTTCATCCAAATTGGTAGTATGAGATCATGATTCATGATGGATTAGTTTTACATGATTTAATATATCATTCATGATATAACGGGCCACTCAAGGGGAATGATTCATTGGTTCTTGTTTCTATGCACACCTCAGTCTTTACAAACCACTAAATACTCACCTATAATTACAAATAGACATAAACCTAGACATGATAGTTTGGTTTTGTCTGAGGACATATAATTGGAATAAAAACATAATAAATTACATTGTGACCTTGAGGAAGTTCAAGATATGACATAAAATCATCATGACTAGGTTAAATTAGTTAATGGTCACTTATAGGTCAGGTAAGGAGCATAATGTTTCAGTCAGGTAGTGAGGACTCCATGAACTAGGGTTCATTTAGAAGGATAATGAGAAGGTAACATGGTGAAATAAACCTATAAATACTTTTATCCATATCTTTAATATACATAATTAGATACATTCAATGCAAAACAAGTCTATATTGACCTTTTGAGACTCCAAGCTCACCTACAACCATTGTAAATGACTGTATAAAATAGTGAGCATGATTGAAGTTCAAAGTAATGGAGAAGGACTAGGTAGGTGAATATTTTGGTTTAAATAAGTATATGTTGATTCAAAAGGAATTAATGGAGGTTGATAATCACCTTTATAAACCTAAACCAATCATAACCACCTATAGGCAGGATTCCTAAGGTAAAACAAAGTCAGTTATAGGAGACAAAGACGGGTAGTTATCTGAAACAATAACATCTATATTTTTGTATTGCATAAACTCAAGGAGAATAATGAGTATATTCATTTTTAATTCTTGCATGGAATATTATATAAGGATATGAACACTATCAAAGGAATAAAAAGATAACTTGCACTTATAGAACCCAAAGAAGCAAAGGACATAGTCAACTTTGACTGTGACAAGTAGTGATCAATTTGGGGTTTGTGAATGTGGGATAAGACAATGGTTGTAAAAAAGTTTGAAGTAAACCATGGAGACTAAAATTATGTTGGAAACATTGAATTTCAAACTCAAACCCATCAAGCATCACTTACAGGTGTAACATTTCAAGGGTACACAGTTAAGGATTAGAAGGTAGCCTTAGGAGTTTTAAGAGAGTGAGGAGCTCATGAAGATTTAGAGAGATGATTGAGGATTGGGATTCCTTTAATACAATAAAATTATCCTAAAAACAACCTCTTAATTTATATACCATATAAGGGTAAGCTCTAAATAGGAAATATATAGTCTAAGGTGAATTTATTACACAGTCTCTGCTAGACAAGTCAGTCTTGGAATTTTGAGAGTTTGAGAGGTCATATCTTAATTTCAAGATCTTAATTTTTGTAAAAATCATCCTTAGGAATTTAATATCCTTTAAATTAATTATATTTGTCTATGAAAATAGGGGATTTCCCTTTATTTTGTCTCAGATAGAGGGAACTATCTTTGTATTTGAGGCCTACAACCTTGAGGAAAAGAGAGGAGATAGTGGACCAAGAGCCATAGAAACGTTTTAGAAAGGTATGGAGAGATGGGAAACATCAAGATCATTAGGATAAATCATGTGAAAGAGGATTGATTTCAACAATGTACCTTTCATCCTTAAACTTGTAGATAGGGTCATGAGGCATGGTTATGCCTAAAGACCAAAAAAGAGGTCATCCTCACTTTTGGATCTAAGTGAGATTCTCAAGTGGCTAGATCATGTCTTTAGGACCATGAAAAAAGTGTTAAAGCATATATTTTGTAAGGGATATCACGAAAAATTAATCTTGGGTCTTGAACCATTATAGGCCTATTAAGCATGGCTAGGCCTAATGCCCAATTAGGGAGACCAGTCACACTCTTAGCATTATTTATGAGTTATATCCTTTTTAAGCATGTTCATATGGTAAATATATGTGTTTTTAATCTTATATCCTATAGATAAAGCATTAGGAAAATCAATTTTGTCTTAAGACCAGCATTAGGCATGTTAGAATGGAAGGAAGAGCTCGAATAGGTGACTTCAAGTGTTCATGTCTCATTTGAGGCTTTGCATGGAGACCAGATAGGTTTAAATAAGTTAGAGGGGTATTTAACAACCAATTTTTAGAATTTTTTTGTAACTCTGGTGTTAGGCTTTTATGAAATAACCTTAAGAGGTCAAACTGCTCAGAAACCCTTAAAACCCCTTGTTAGAAACCTGATTGGGAAAATGGAGTTGGATATGAAATATAATGTACCATTTTGACTATAATAGATATTGGATCTTGGAAAGGATTGTCTCAAGTTACTGCACAATCAAATTAGCTATATAGACTTGTACAGATGGGTGAAAAACAAGGTTTATCTCACTATTTTATGTGTTTTATAGGTTTTATGAGGTTTAAAGAGATAAAAATCACATTTATGGAAATATTAAGACTTAATATAACTCCCCATATCACTCTCATGCTTTTAAATAACACCTAAGTGTCTAAACCAAGTGCTTCAACTTAGCCAGTCAAAGTTGGCCTAATGGACAAGCTAGAGAGAAGTGCTAAAAATTCAAGTGAATGGATATTTAAGGCATAATTGGTTATTATAATTCCATGGATGGTATTTATAGTTGTAATTAACTTACCCTATGGATTTTCATGAACAACAGATGCTATTTTTGAGGCCAAGTGTGCAAGGCACATGGAAAAATAGTTTTTTAAGCAATAGATGATGATTTCTCCTTTCCAATTGATTCCATAAGACCAAGCCTATAAATAATGCATGGAAATTCATGTATAATTCCCATAAAATTCATCCCAATCATTAGACTTTGTCCTAATTATTTATGAGGTGTTCAAATAGGGTTGATCATGAAGGTAATTTTGTTAAGCCATAATGATGAGTTTCTTGCCACTTTTAATGAAGTTTGTGACTTGTATTGACACTTGTATCTATTAACCTTGCATATTTCATACCATATCCTCTTTTAATTCACAATTAACTTCTTCTCTCATCTTGACAAGTGTCCTTGTGACCCTTGGACTTCTCTCTTTTTCTCTCTCTCTCAAGTTCTATAAGAACTAGCTATTTTGGCCATTGTATTCTATGTTCCACCTAAGTATGGCAAAGCCCTACTCAAATGTATACCTTTTGATCAGTAATATAAATAATGGTTACTTATTCCATGACTATTCTTATTGTGTTCATTTGTAATTTTTTATTTTGCATAAGTGAAGACTATGGATTCCTTACCATGTTTTGTCATTCTTTCATCCTATTTACAGTTGGAAATCTTCTTCTTGAAAGGCATGTGAAGTGTTTTAGGATATGTCAAGGATTTATTGAGTTATTATTTTATATATTTCCTTCATATTCCTCTTATTTATTCCTCCTAGTTTTTCACATTCATCTATAACCTCATAATGCAACATTGATATGAGAAGATGAAGATTGGAGAAGTGTATGTTCAGTTTGTCCTTTGATTTCAAGTGTAATATGCATATGGTTGGATTTAATCATGTTATTTTATATATCACCTCCCTTATATTAGTTTTATTTTAGTTATCCTTCTCCCTTTTCATCCCCCAAGTTTAGTATTAGTTTCAATTCAAAGTGGTACATCAAGGGAGCTAGCCCTATCTAGTAAATCACCTCATTCCTTAGGATGCCCACAAGCCTAGAGGTGATTCCATTGTGCCACTTAGATGAGGATATGTTTGAATATAATAAAATGGTGAAAATAAAAGTGAAAATAATTTTTGGCATGGCTGATGGGACTCTTGTTCTAAGAGATTGAGAGATTTTTGGTGTTGTCTCTCAACAATCAACCTTTAGAGGCATCTATCAAAGCATCAATGGCAACTCCAAAGTTCTATCTGCTAGTCAGGTAGCCTAGGTGACCCTTTGAGTATTTTTGATAAAATTTATATTATATTATTTCTTTAATGAAATTTCATGGTTGACTTTGGTTTTCAGTTTTGTTCTCTACAAGTTGGTGAAACCTTCTAAACTTTTGCCATTCCCCATCAATATGAACAAGTCCTTGGTCAACCTTGTCATAATCAGTGCCAACCTCAATATGACTTTCATCATCTCCAATATTATCATTGTTATCCAATTCATGAAGTGTATTAACCCTATGAGCCATGGAATCCATATATCTCTTCATTTCCCTCTCTATATGAACATCAAGTTGTTGGACAATCCTATGAGAATTGCTACCAAGAAACACCTTTTTATCAACCGCAATATGAGCCCTATCTCCCATATAATAATTCCTATCAACCTCAAGGGTATTAATATGAGTATTTTCATATGAAAACAAATGTTTCCATGGATTATACACAAGGATATCATTGGCAAAGTGAAACTCCTACTCATGTAGATGTTACTCTTTCTAATTAGCCCAAAGATTCACTTCCATATGAGCTCACTAGTGTTTTCCTCTTTTCCAAATCCATTACATCTCCAACTCCTTCAACTTCCACTAAATCTCATATTATATCTTCTTCACCTCAAATCTATGAGCCTATCCATTAACCTTTCACATCATTCCTTTTCAAGAATCAACCTATCCTGAAAGAAGTAAGTAAAGAAGAACAAATTCAATTCATGGCTGATCAAGATGCTCTCATGAGTGATTATGAGGAATAAATCACCATAGGGAATCCCATTAGTGAAAAAAATGACAATCCACTAACTAGTGTCTCTATATTTGGAGGTATGTGTGTCCATGAAGAATCCCCTACACTTCATTCTTAAGCTGAATTTGAATTTTATGTGCCACCTTCACCAACTAGCTCATCTTGTCCTCACCCTATCACTATTTTCCTTGATGTACATATGGTATGGGAACCTAATAAATATTATCTGGTTGATAAATAAATAGGAATCTTTCTTGAAAAAAACCTACCTCCTTGATAACCTCATTGGGCTAGGTCTCATGATTTCAAGTTGCCTAGTCTTGGCATTACCAAGAAGGAAAAAGAGATGGAAGATCTTATAGCCCTTAATGAAGACTCTACAGCTGATCAAAAGTTTGTAGATGATCATATCAAACATGAAGTGGTTTTAATAGGAGAGACTCATGAGACTATGATAGAGGAAATAGTTCTTGAGGATGACATCCATGAAGAAGAAGATTTATGTTAGAAGTTCAATGTTATTTGTAAGGAATTTGATGAGTTGTGTAAAACTTCTCCTTAAAAATATTTCATAGCCAATGATAATACTATTAATGAGTCTAATTAACATAAGCTTGAGTGTTTAATTATACATAAATATTAAGTTCTTCTTGCTGGTCAAGAACCTACTACCATGAAGCCACTTGGTGATGTTAGCATTCAAGAACTTGTTGACAGGGGTAATTAGAAACTACAAATTGAGTTACTTCAAGATCTTGAAGATATTTTCCAAGTTGATGGCCAATTTTGTGAGAAAGTAAAGGAATAGGTTTCCATATAATACAATGATTAACATTGGATAGAGTTTAAAAATCTCTTTGATGATCTAGAAGATCTTGTAATTAATAAGAAACCCAGTCCTATTGAGAGCACTATGAAAGACAAGAAGGTATGCATTGTTGAATCATCATTTGAGGTTGTAATGGAGGATCCACATGACAAGTTTGAATATGTTTGGATGAAAGAGGAATAATTTTACATTGTAGATCTATTTGAAGATGGTCTACTTGAGAGCATGGTAATTGAAGTGCCAAAGAATAGGTCTAATCCACAAAATATCCAATCCAAAGAGAAACATGCTTTACACCATGTTCCATCTCATGAAGAAGGTGATGATTCAAAAAGTTTATTTGATCTATGAGGGAGGTATGATAATATTTATTTGTACATAGTATTTTGTTCTTTGCTTCCCCTAAGTTCTTTGAGTACATGTCTTGTTAGTTGTTCTCTTTATTGTGTGTGTCATTTGCTTTCTGTGGTTCAGTTAGTCATTAGTAGTATTTGTCTTGATTAAAGTTTTTATTAAATGGTCAAGGTATCCTTTTTTTTATCAGATTAAAATGACTCCTAATCTCAATGGACTAATATGGTTACTAGTTTAGTTAGTATAGCAAGCATACTACCCCTTTGAGTCACTAATTTGTTGACCAAATTTGCCTTTTAGGTCAAATTGGGGCACCCCTAGGTAAAAAATTGGTATTTAAGGTGTTTTATGGGGTTTAATATGTTTTAATAAGGTGAATTATAGTTAAATTTATGTCAATTAATGTTATATTGACTTTGGCCAATTAGTTTTATGTCCATTTTTCATTTTGAGTCATTTGAAGGGTCAAAAAGGGTGCATTTAATGCTGTGTATGGGTTTATTATGAAATTTTAAGGTTATAATATGTTATTTAATTTCAAATGTGTCATTATAAGTATTAACCAACTGTCAGTAACTAAAAAATGGTATCTTGTTCAGAGGAAAGTTAGTTTTCTTAGAGAAAAGGAAGAAAATGGCACTTATACAACCTTCTTGAGAAATGTGCCAATTGAGAAGGGTGTAAATGTGAATATTAATATTCCACACAATCATATACATTATTTAATTTATATTTAAGTGTTATTTCTTTCTCAAAACCATTTTTCTCTTTTCTTGGCTTTCTAGACACACAAAAGTGACTTACAAGTTTGTACTTGGTATAGTCAGCATAAGGGGTTTCAATAAAAATGCCTTTGGGAGATGATTATATGATAATATACCTTGATTTTAATATTATTATTTTGAATAATTATCAACTATGATTTATGAATCATTCATTTGAAGTTGACTATGTTTTTATGCTTGTAAATCTATGAACCTTACATGTTTTACTTCATTCTGGGAAATTATTTATAAACCACTTGTTTATATTGGTTATATAGGATGTTTAATTTATTCCCAAATTTTACCCATAATTTTTTTAATGTTACATGGTGTTTTTATAATCAAATTTGTCTCATGTTGTAAGAGGAGCATCAATTCATGTTATGAGCAGTTTTTCACCATTTGCAGGATCTTCTTGCTTTTATAGTGGTTTTAGAAGATTAAGTTGGGTTGGGTTATATTTATCCAATGTTATATTATCCATATTAACCTCTAAACCTATTTTTTCCAAACAAATCTATATGGAATTGTAGTCATATGCAACTTGCCTAGTCTACCATGAATATGCATACATAGGTGTTTGGAAGGTTTCAAACATGAAGTGAAGTGTGGAGTCTTACATCAGGATATTTTATATCATAATTTACCATTTAAACCTTTTAATGGCATGAATTTGATCATAAATATGCATTATTTTTACATTACTTGCCTAAACTCACAGTCTACTTGCATACAACTCAGAATATGCACCTATAGGTGGTACTAACAAAGCATGAAATACCTTTTGGAGGTGTTGAAAAAAATTTACAAGATCATATTAAGACCTCAAAATTTATTATAAATCATAACATGTATAGATAAAAATATATACAATTAGACAATTTGAAAACTAACCTCCAAAAACATAAGGGTTGTTTCAAGTCCTTTGTCCCTAAAATGTAGAAACAGAGGTATGGATCTTTTTCTAGGGTCACATTAGAATGGTTAGAGAGATCCTCAGTACATAAAAATTATCATTCCTTTAATTATTCATGAAGTAGAGTATCTTTAAAAATTTTGAGTCAAGAGAGTTAGTGAAAGGTAGAAGTTTGAGGCTCCAAAGTTGTGTTTGTATACACTAAACTCAGTTAGTGTTATCTATAGGTCTAAGCCATAATAGGCCTTTTCATCCAAATTGGTAGTATGAGATCATAATTAATAATGGATTATTTTTACATGATTTAAGATATGATTAATTATATAATATTCCACTCAATAGGTTTGATGCATTGGTCCTTATTTCCATTCACACCTCAATCTATACAAACCACTAAATACTCACCTACAACTGCAAACAAATAGAGACTTGGACATGATAGTTTGGTTTTGTTTGAGGACATATAAGTGGAATAAAAACATAATAAGGTAAATTTTTACCTTGAGTAATTTCAATATAGGACTTAAATGTATCATGACCAAGTTGAGTGAGTTAATGGTCACTTACAGGTTAGGTAAGGAGCATAAAGTCTCAGTCAGGTAGTGAGGACTCCTTCATGAACTAGGGTTAATTTAGAAGGATAATGAGAAGGTAAAATATTTAAATAAGCCTATATATAATTTTATCCATATCCATAATATACCTAATGAGATCCATACAATGCAAAAAAAGTCTATATTGACCTTTTGAGACTCCAAACTCACCTACAGCCATTGGAAATGACTATATAGAACAATGAGCATGACTGAAGTTCAAAGTGAAAATTTCAGTTCAATAAATTATATGGTTATTAAAAAATATTTAATGTAGGTTGATAATCACCTTTCCAAACCTAAACCAATCATAACCACTTACAGGCATAATTCCTATGGTAAAACATAGTCAGCTATAGGAGACAAAGATGGGTAGTGATCTAAAACAATATCATCTATGTTTTTGTATTGCATAAAATCAAGGATAAAAATGAGTCTAATAATTTTTAAGTCTACCATGGAATATTATATAAAGGATATGAACACTATAAAAACCCTAACAAGACAACTTTCACCTATAGAAGCCAAAGAAGCAAAGGACACACTCAACTTTGAATATGATAGGTAGTGGTCTATTTGGGGTTTGTGAATGTGGGATAAGAAAATGGTTGTAAAAAAGTGTGAAGTAAACCATGGAGACTATAATTATGTTGGAAACATTGACTTTAAAACTCTACCCATCAAGTATCACCTACATGTGTCACATTTTAAGGGAACACAATCAAGGATTGAAAGGCAACCTTAGGAGTTTTAAGAGAGTGAGGAGCTCGTGAAAATTTAGAGAGATGATTAAGGACTAGGATTTATTCAATATAATCAAATTATCCTAAAAAAAACCTCTTAATGGATATACCATAGAATGGGAAGATCTAAATAGGAAATATATAGTCTAAGGTAAATTTATTGCACATAGTCTCTACTTGGCAAGTGAGTCTTGGAGTTTTAAGAGTTTGAGAGGTCATATCTTAATGTCAAGAACTAAATTTTTGTACAAATAATCCTTAGGACTTGAATATACTTTTCAATTACTCATATTTGTATATTAAAATAGGGGAGTTCCCTCTATCTTATCTCAGATAGAGGGCACTCCCTTTGTATCTGAGGCCTACAACCTTTAGGAAAAGAGAGGAGATAGTGGACCAAGAGCCATATAAATGTCTTATGAAGGTATGTAAATTTGGGAAACATAAAGATAATTAGGATCAATCATGTTCAATAAGATGGAGTTCAATAGGGTACCTTGCATCCTTAAATTTATAAATAGACTCATGAGGCATGGTTATGTCTAAAGGCCAAACAAGATGTCATTCTCACTTTTGGATATATGTGAGCTTAAAAAAGAGATGGATAATGTTTTTAATACCATGAAAAAAATTTAAATCATATATTTTTTATGAGAAATCATGAAAAAGTCATCTTGGGTCTTGAACCAATATAGGCCTAGTACCCAAATGGGGAGATCAATCACACTCTTAGCATTATATATGAGTTATATCCTTTTGAATCATGTTCATAGGGTGACTAATATTATGTTTCATATTATATCTTGCATAGAAAGCATCAGGAAAATCAATTTTGGCTTAAGACCAGCATTAGGCCTATTGAAATGAAAGGAAGAGCTTGAATAGGTGACTTCAAGTGTTCATATCTCATATGAGGCTTTGAATAGAGATAAAATAGGTTTATATAAGTTATATGGGGTCTTTAAAAATCAATTTTTAGAATATTTTTGCAAATCAAATGTCAGGTTTTTATGAAATAACCTTAAGACGTCAAACTTCTCAGAAACCCTTGAAAACCCTTACTAGAGACCCAATTGGTAAAATGGAGTTGGATATGAAATATAATGGCTGATTTTTAATATAATATCTATTTTAACTTATAAATCACTCTCTAAATATACTCCAAAATAAAATTATTTGTATGAACTTGTGCAAATGGGTGTAAAAATGAGATTTATCTCACTATTTGATGTGTTTTTTAGGTTGTACAAGGTTTAAAGGGATTAAAATAACATGGATGGAAATATTAAGACTTTATATAACTATTAATATCACTACCATTCCATAAAACAACTCCTAAGTTTCCAAACTAAGTGATTCAACTCAGCCAATCAAAGCTGGCCTAATGGACAAGCTAGGGAGAAGTGTGAAGACTTCAAGTGAATGGATTTTTAAGGTGTCATTTATGATTATAATTCCATTTAGTGTCTTTAAAGGTGTAATTAACTTCATCCTATTTATTTTCATGATAAATTTATTATAATTTTGAGGCCAAGTGTGCAGGAGCATGGAAGAGTAGTTTTCTAGGCAGCAAATAATGATTACTCCTTTCTAGTTGATTACAAAGGAACATGCCTATAAATAATGCATGTATAGGAATTTTTTATGTCCCTAAAATTCATCCAAATCATCATACCTGGTCCTAATTATTTATGATGCATTCAAATAGGGCCAATCATGAAGGTAATTTTTTTTAGCCAAAATGAGGAGTTTCTTACAACTTTTCATGAAGTTTGTGACTTGGATTGACACTTTTAGCTCCTTACCTTGCATGGTTCATCCAATATACTTCTATAATGCACAATTAACTGATTCTCTTAGCTTTAAAAGTGTCCTTGTGACCCTTTGACTTCTCTCTTCTTCTATCTCTCTTAAGTTGTACAAGAAATTACCATTTTGGCCATTGTATTCTATGCTCCACCTGAGTATGGTGAATCCCTGCTTAAATGTATAACTTTTTATAAATAATATGAATTATTTTTACCTCTTCCATAAATATCATTGGTGTGTTAATTTTCAATTCTTGATTTTTCATAAGTGAAGACTATGGATTCCTTAGCATGTTTTGTCATTTTTCTGTCTTATTTATACTTGGAAAGCTTCTTATTTATGGGCATGTGAAGTGTTTTAGGAGATTTCAAGGATTGAGTGAGTTATTATTTTCATTATTTTCCTCATATACCTCTTATCTATTCCTCATATCTTTGCATGTTCATCCATAACTTCACAATGAAGCATTGATGTGATAAGATGAAGATTGGAGAAGTGTATGTTCGGTGTGTCCTTTGATTTCAAGTGTAATATGCATATGGTTGTATTTCATCATGTTATTTGGTGTATCACCTCCATTATATTATTTCTCTTTTATTTATCCTTTTCCCTTTTCACCCCCCAATTTTAGTATTAGTTGCAATTCAAAGTGGTACATCAAGGGAGCTAGCCCTATCTAGAGATTCACCTCATTCCTTATGCTGCCCACAAACCTAGAGGTGATTCTATTGTGACACTTGGATGATAATATATTTTCATCTCCTCAAAGGTTTCAAATCCAAGTGACAACATTAATGTCACTCATATTATTTTTTCTATCTCTATATGTTTTAAGAAAATAGAAAGATTATTATACACATTGGTAGGAATGCTTGTGCATCAATGGTATCACACTATGGATTTAACAAAACACATTGATATATCATAATTGTCAAATAAAGAGATCAAAAACCCTAATTATTAGAATTACGTACAAATCACTGAGAATGACCTACTAAATGGTGGGATAGCTAGTTTTATGTTTTTAGCTTTCTATCATTTTTGTATTAGTGGAAACATCATGAAATATGATGATATGTCCTAAAAATTGATGATATTATCCTTATAATTGGTTAAATCACTAGTTATCTATGCATTATTTTATCTATCTATATAATGGTGGAATCACCCTACTAAATAGTGAGGTCATTCTGCTAAATGGTGGGATTATACTATTTATTTTTCCTATGAGCTAAATAGTCAACTTCCCACACTTGTCACTGTTGAAAAACATTTTGCCCTTCGGGTCAAAATTGGGCACCCCTATATTAAATCTCAATTGTCTAAGTCAATAACTTTTTGCTAGGTTCAATATGTAGAATTCCTTCAAAGGAGGTGTTCCACACAAAACCCATGATAAAAGTATAAGTGTTCATTATTTTAAAGGTTTTATTTTTGAGTTTTTTGTTTAAGTGTCAGGTATTATTTTGGACATTTTATTTGAAGTAATTTTCCTAAAAGGTATCTATTTTTAGGCTAAGAGTTAGAAGTCTTTAGGGAAAATTTTCCACTTCAATTTTTTTGAAGGGCACTTTAATTTTTCTGAAGGGCATCTTGCAATCCTTTTAAAGGGGTGTTTTAGAATCCTAGAGGTATTTTTCTTGGATAAAGAACCCATTTGTAACTTGAAAGGCACTTTACAAAAACTTTAAGGGACAATTTTCCTTTTGGAAGGTTTATTTTCAAGAACTCCAAAGGTCTATTTCTATAAATCTAAAGGGCACTTTTCTCAGCAAAAGGGCAAAGGAACCATTTACAATTTTTTAAAAATACATTTGCAATAACTCTAAATGTATATTTCTCAAAATACAAAGGGCACTTTCCCTTCGAAAAGGGCACCTAGAAAAAGTCTAAAAAATTGTCTGCATTGAAGAAAGGCTAAGTCTAATTCTTTCAAACATTTTATCTGATACAAGGGGAAACAAAAAAATCTAAAGAAATTTGGTTGAAGACATTAAGTCTATGGAAAATTTCCCAACAAAGAAAATTCCAAGGGAAAAATAAAAGTGTCTGAGGAAAATATCTCAAAGGAATTCATGATGGGTCTAGACATCAACTTCGAGGTCATAGGCTAATTGTTGGAATTAAAAAACTTCACAAGAACCTGAGGATAAAAATGGAGGTGACAAATGGTAGAATCTTGAGCATTTAGTATAGACAAAGTAAGCAAAAAATAGGTAGGTCGATGGTTTGAGTCATTGCTAGTAGCCAACCAAATCAAAGGGCTTTTATGAAATCATAAACACAGGTGTCTAGAGGATGGATAGCATTTAGGGAAAGCATTTTCTAACTATCAAAATGAATTTCATTTCCCTCAAGTAGTGTTATGTGTTGGCTCCACTATTGATAGTTTCAAATGCCCATCGATGGTCTTTGATAGAGATAGTTTCATGAAGGATGATATAAGAGTCATTGCACCATTTTAGAAGAGTTTACCATGAGTTTACATGGATATCTATGTCAAGATACATTCATTGTCTACTTTTCACTCAACCATATGTGTAGCGTAACTATTTATGTTCTCATTCTCAAGCATGTTTTTCTATGACCTTTGAACTTACCTCTTTTTTGTTCTTGTAAATTATATAAATTGGGCTTTTTTGGCCATTATTTTTAGCTCTCCACTTGGGTATGGTTAATCCCTACAAAATTTTTGTCTTGAATCAATAAAGATAGTTTTTTTTACCTCATTCAAGAATTCTCTAAGTGTTAATGATGGTTATTTTCTTATGCAAGTGTATCTTAGATTACCTTCACATGTCAATTTTCCTAGTACCTTGTGAGTTCAAAGACTTCTCTTTGTAAGTTAGCAAGAAGTGTCAAATGGAGTTGTAGGTGTAGTGAATAACTAATTCAATAGTGTGCCTTAGAATTCCTATTGTCTAAGTCTTCCTAGCCTAAGCCAATTTCAAGACCCCATGTTGAAACATTGATGTAAGAAGAAGGTTGTTATTCGATCGAGTGTATGTTAGGCTTATTTTGGTTCAAAGTACATGTCAAGAGTGTGAGTATAGAAAATATTTTGGTGCATCACCTCCAATATAATATGTTTAATATCAATTATTTTAACCCTTTTCATCCTCCCTAAGTTGTTAGTAGTAGGAATATGAGCCTAAATGATGCATCAAGGGGATCTATCCCCTAATCTAGAGATCCACCCCCCAATAGGGACACCCATAACCCTGAGGTAGTTTCATTATGTCACTTGAGTGAGGAGAAGATTATCCCATCTCCTCATTAGGTACAATCAAGTGACAATAGTCACATACCACACTTCAAACTCCTAACTTGTTTCTTACAATTTACAATAACCAAGGATGTGGATTTATTTATAAATAAAGCTTATTATTGACTCACATTTTAGCTTAGTGCTTAATAAAATAACCAACACTTCTATTTGGTGCTATAATAAAACTTGGTCCCTTCTTACTTTGTTTGTATGTTTGATTTCATTTCTTGCTTATAGTTTATCATGTCTATGATCTCCCTTTTCCCCCTTTAGGGATCCTAAGCTCTCATTTTATTCTTTATTGACTATGTAGGGTGGATTTCATCTCCTTATCATGAGTTCTTGGGGCACAATGCCTGGGTTTTCATCTCCCGGCTTATGTACCAATCCCATACATCTAATGAGGGATATAAATTAAGGGTAGTTATTGTTAAGAGGATATAGGAACTCCCCATAAAGTGTTTCATGACATCAAGGGTTTTATCCCTAACATTACACTATTAGACCTTACCCTTAGATTTCAAATTGTTCGTAGCACTTCAATGATACCTTTATGACTAAAGTGGTCATAGAGGGACTAGACTCTCTTTTAAATTTCCCTTTTTTATCCTTTTTCAATGAATTTTGATCTCCATGTACTACAACGTATATCAAGGACCATTTATAAAAGACATGTTAATGTTTTAGATTAAGACCATCAATCATAAATATATTTTAGTGCAATGGAAACTAATCTCCCCCAAGATTTCATAATGTACCACTTGAAGTGAGGGTTAGGTGAAACTAATATTCCACCACTTAAAATGAGGTATTCATGTGGACTGTAGTTTTCATTCTTTCACTAGAGATAAGGCTTATTTTTAATGTGTATTATTGATTTTTTCTCATCTTATACTCATTTTTATGACACACCTTACATGTGAAAAAAATATTAAAAACTTCTAAGTCTAAAACGTTGTCATTTTAGACTCACACAGTAAGGCGTTACTTTGCCTAAATTTTGGGTCATATTTATTTTATTCTAAAAAATTACACTACCCATTTGTGGTGGTAATTTTTCCATATTATACCATTACACTATCCATTTCATTTCAATCCTAAATCAAGTCTATTTGAACTAAGATGCATTTCTCACTTCAATTATAAATCAAGTTTCACTTGAATAAAAAAGTTTAATTATAATCCAAATGTCAATTGAGATTAACTTTCAAATGTAAAATGAGGTCAACTTTCAAAGGTCAACTGAGATCAAATATCAAAAATTCAACTAAATTCAAATTTTAAAAGTCAACCAAAGTCAATTTTGAGAGTCAATTAAAAGTCAACTTTGAAAGTCAAACTTGAATCAAACTCAAGGCTTAAGTAAAAAATCAAAAAATTTGACATTTCAAGATCAAATTTGGTTGAAGGACATTCAAGAACTCATTCTTGACCTTTCTACAACTTTACTCTAAATTCAAATCAAACATTGTTTTAATTTAATATTATACTTCCGTAAAGTTCAAAACTTGAGCCTCTTACTTTGACCATAAGATATTACTAATGATCATTTCAAGTCATGTCTTAACTTCACATTGTTTCTCAAGTTCACAAACTTGCTTTGAATTTTTAAAAAATAAATGTTGTATCCATTCATATTGAATAAATTTGACCTTTCATTTCAACCTAATACAAAGATCATTGGTTCAAAAAAGAAGATACACAAGAATTGGGGCAATATATAACACTAATATTTAAATGGAATGGTTATATGATCCATTTGGGTCCTTCTAAGACAAATAAAATCAAGAAGAGGAAGTGTATCATATTGTGTATGATGAGGTACGACTCAAAATAGAGGAGGTATGTATCCATGTCCAAATTAAAGAGATACCTCCCAAGTCCACTTTCACTTAGGGATGGCCATTACATGAACTTTTATTAAAGTTATATAATCATAAATTTAAAAAAAGGGACAACATGTATAACCCCTATAAAATATCCAACTTCTCATTGCACAACTAAAGCATAATGTCCAACTTACGGCATATGTGGTTGTTACCCTAGATACTTATTCTTTAAATAATCCTCCACCTATGGAGCCAAATACAGCCATTGAGTAGTAACAATAAGATATTTTGGATAATCTCCAATTAAATATGGATCCCTTTATAGTTCATAAAAAACATCTCTCATGGATTTGTTTCTACAAGATAGTACTCCACCACAAGTATTTCTCAATCCAGATCAAGTTATTCCTAGTTCCCAATAACTTCATTTTATTCCCAAAAAAATCCCTTCCCATAGTTTTTAACAATAATTTATTTATAATTTCCAACACCTTACTTATATTTTTCAAAATTTTCCATTGAACTCTCAAAAACTTGCGTCTAATTCACAATAAGTTCCCATGAAGCCCCAACAAGTTTCTCTTATTTCCAATCCCATTTCTTCCAATCCATAATAATAGGTTGCCAACACTCCTCCATTACCACCAACCAAGATCAATTTGAAATAAAAAATTTCAAATCATCCACCTCAATAGTGGGTCATTATTAATCCTCAACAAGTTCCTATTAATCCATAACCTTTCCCTTCCAACCACTTTCCTACTTTCCAATAACAAGTTCATTTACAATAAGATTCTAATTTTCTACAGTAAATTACCCCATATCAACAAAAAATTCCTCCAATCCAATAGTGTGTGGTTAATCCACCTCCTAATATGAGTTATCATGATTTTATACCTTATCAACAATATAATCTTGGTTATAGAGTGAACAATGCTAGTAACTCAGCCTAAAGGGTACCCATTCCTTCTTATTTTAATCTTAATTAGCCTATTTGTCCCAATCAAGATAATCTTCCTCTAAAAAATCATTAAAATACCCTTCATCCATCCTATAATTCTCTCACCTTCTAAGAATTTTAGGAGATAAGGGATGTTCTAGGACTCCAAACAGGAAATTAGGAGAAAAAGTACAAATTTAATGAAATATATCCTTACCCATTTGACATGAGCATCCTTCAAGTACCCTTTTTGTATCATTTTGAGGCACCTAAATTTGATAAATATAAAGTAAAGGGTGATCCTATAGAATAATTGAAATATTTCTTTGTGGTTTGTCAGGAAGTGGCATATAGTAATGTCTATCTACTTCACTTATTTCCATGGAGTTTGGATGGACAAGCCCTAGAATTTTTTTTTCATTTTACTAAAGGATCTGTCATCACATTTGATGACTTATAATAAAATTTTATAAATAATTTCTATTAAAACATAGAACATGATTTTACCATGGTTGACTTATGTAATGCTAAACAATGGGGTGGGGAAAGCTTTTCTACTTACTTATAGCGTTGGAGGAATTTAGCTAGTTGGTTTATGCATAATCTTATAGATAAATAATTATCCAATATTTCCAATTCTAATTTTGATTGAGAATTGAATCATAACTTGAGACTTCACTATGATGACACATTCGAGGAGATTATAGAAAAAGGAGTGTAGATTAAGAAATAACTTATATAAAAAGGCCTCATTATGATCTATTCTCAAAATCAGGCACAAAATCAAGCTCCTTCATAAGCACAGTAAAATACATTTGAGAATCCCGAAGCCATTTATGATAATAAAGAATTTGTAGGAAATGAGGCAATAAACCTAGACACATGCAAACAATACAACCATCACCTAATCAAAGTGACCCTACCTACTCCAACCAATACATTATAAAGGCCACCTCCATAAAGGAATCAATATCAGAACAATATTTTTAGTGACCTTGGTGAACCTATTTAGGTCATATTATATAATTTATTTGTAGTTAACATGGTCAATTGGCTAACTCTAAAACCTTTTCCAAAAGACAAGACAAAGCCCCAATGGTATATTTACAAACATTATTATGACTTCCATAATGTTAAAGGACATATAATTCATAGGTGTGTAAAATTAAGGCACTTCATTCAAGACCTATTAGAATGTGGTCACATTGAGTTGTATAATGTTTCCTCTACATCCAACGAAGACATGAGTATCTATAAATATCCATTTCTAAAGCACAATTCTAATAATCATTGCCAATATAGTATTAAAAATCAAAATCAAGAGTAGAATAAGAATTAAGGGTAGAATCAAAATCAAAATTAGGGAAATTGTATTCAAGGTCATGATTCCCAAACTAATCAGACTAGCTATCATGAGTCCTATATAACTACAACAATGTTGTAGGTCATATTACCAATAACCACATAGCTACTATCAAAATCAATTATTGTCAACCTTCCAACACACCTAAAAGTGTTATTCCTTCCATTTTAGGACCTCTTATTTCATACCCTATTACCTCTTTTTTGACATGTAATAGCATTGTTTTACCTTGGTGATCATGAGTCACTATTCTAGGTCATATGCCATATTATTCTAATTCAAGTAAAAATTCCCTACCTCAGGATTGTATGGTCATAACATGACATCCAAAACTTATTCTTGGAGGTCATTTATCTTATTTTAATAATGATTATATTATGAATACCTTGCCTACAAATGCCAAATATTCATCTAAAAATAATCTTATCCAAGGTTCTTTACCTTCTAAATTAAAACCATCTCTTTATTTAGTTAAAAAGTAATACTATCTTGGTGAATAATTTAATAATATTCATATGAAAATTTATATCCTATATCTCTTGCATACATTAAAAGTTCACAAGACTATATTATATGACCTTCTTCATTAATCCAAGGTTCTAAATTATATTGAACTACCTAACTTTCACACAATAGTGGGGAATTTATCACTAGGTCAATATATTATGTTTGACTAGAGTAACATGTCATACCTTTGTCTCCTACACAATAGTCCTCTTCATATCTAAATCATCATAAACCATCATAAAATTAAGTGGGTTCTTATAGATAATGGTTTAGCTCTCTATATAGCCTCACTGAAATTGATAAAACTATTTTGGTATACTTTAATAGATTTTTAATCTAACACCATTACTATTAAAGTGTATGATAGTGTAGAGATATTTATAGGGAACTATTTTATTACCGGTCATCCATGACACCCTTTTCCATGTCATCAACATTGATATACATTACAATTTAATTATTGGATTCCCTTAGATCCATGAAGTACATGTAGTTCCCTCCACACTTCACAAATACCTAAAAATCCCCCCTTTCTATAATGGTCATTATTCCTTGTGTTTACAACCATACCAGTATTGAAATCATTTGGAATCTAAATATGGTTAATATAACTATTGTCCTAACATTGAGCATGTTCCTAAAAAGGACAAGGCTAAAGCTCTTGAATCTCCCTCATCCAATTATATTGACCCGAGTGACCTTGCATCCACTTATTCCACTCCACCTCCCCAAATTTACTCCCACCTCACTATTGAACATACAAGGATTGGTACATACAACATCAAGGATGCCTTCCACATTTCCAAGTTTCTAAAATATCCCAAAAGCCACAATAGAACCAAGACTACTAAATCTCATGATAGTTCTAACATGGAATGGTATAAAAAGGCTAGGTCTATTCCCAAGGTCCCTCTTGTATTCATCAAAAATATTTCACCATATTAAGACCAACATTTTAGTTATGAGGAATTTTGATTTTATAATTATGACTTTACCTCTTATTACCAGAGTGCCAAGTATCATATTCTTATAGAATCTTAGAGAATCAAGATTAAAAAGAGAAAGATTTAGGTCTAACTCAGCAAGGTACTATTGAACCTATTTCTAATACTAAACACAAAGGAAGTTGAGGTATTGGATACAAATCACCTAGGGTGACCCCTCAAATCTTGAGAGTGTCACTAATTTAGTGTCTAATGAATAAATCTTGACAATAACATAGATTATTATTATTATAGTATCTATAATGAGATTTATAACATGAAATTTGTTTATACCAATGCCATTATCACTATCACTTCCTCTCCTAAGACTCCTATTATCATATATTACCCAAAACTAATAAATTAGGATCATCAAGATTAAGCTATACCATTAGTTGACTTCTATATTGAAGAATCACTATTAGAGCTTTTGGGTCTCAAAGTTGATCTACGGATTGTAGATCACAAGCAAGGACTCAATATTGCATTAGAGCTTGATGCCTAATTTATAGACAAGGTGAATTTATTTGGTCAAAACAAAAAATAAAATCAAGCATTGAGGTTCCCTATTGAAAACGTATATGAGGTGTTTTTGGACTAGGAAAAAAATAAAGAAAAAGATAAGTCCCATGGTGAAAACATGTTTTAGGAATCATTGGATGAGAAAGTTCATTTTTCTCCTTAGGAAGCTTAGAGTCTTGAATGTTCACATCTTTCCTTTGGATCAGATATTGATATAAAAGAGTAATGAGTGCTTACATAGTTAGTTTAGGATTTCCTTGAAATATTCATTAAATGGCCTTTACTTGAAATAGGTGATTCATATTTTTCTTACATGGGTGGACCTAAAGTACCACAATCAAATTCAAAATCTCAATTTTATTCTATACCAATTTTCTTAGAATATGGTTATATGTTATTAGTAGAAAACCCTAAAGAGGCTAATTTTGGCACAATAAATGATCCCAAAGTGGTTAAACTTCATGCATCCCTAATGAATAAAGAATGAAACTTCATTATTTCCATTCTTTTAGAGCTAATTGACATATTAAAATGGTATTAATCATAGATGCCTTTGTTATAGCCATATTTGGTCATACAACATCTTATTTTGTACTTATATGCCAATACCATTAAACAAAAATTATGAAAAACACATCTGTAAATTATTATCCTGGTCAAGAAATAATTGGGAAAATTATTAGAGGTAGGCTTTATTCACCTAATTGATTACTCAGAATGAATATCCAACATTATTCTAGTCATTAAGAAACCATAAGGTATTCATTTACACATGTACTTTAGGGACATCAAGAAAGCATGCTCAAAATATGATTTTCCATTAACTAACATTGACATGATTTTGGATTCAAAAATAGGTTATGAAATGTTATCCCTAATGGATAATTTTTTAGGATATAACCATATCAATATTTTACTAGAGGATCAACACAAAATAGTGTTCATCACTCTGTGGGTAACATTTTGTTACCAAGTCATGTCATTTGACTTGAAAAATGTTGGTGCCACATAACAATGTTCCAAGATAGTCATATTCCATGACATGATGCATGACATTATTGAATACTATGCTAATGAAATCTTAATAAAGTTGAGAACATGGGTTGTACATCTAAAACTTTTATGGAGGATATTTAAGAGACTTTATGAATACAAGGTGGGCTTCCACCCAAATAAGCGTGTCTTTAGAGTCCCTCTAAAAAATTATTAGGCTTATTTTTTTCCCACCTTATAATTGAAGTCGATTGAGCCAAGGTAATGACCATAAAATAAATGTGTCCCCTTTCTAATCTAAGATAGTTCCAAAGTTTTTAGGGAAAGATCCAATCTATTCACCATTTCATTTTACAACTTGTTGATCATTGTCTTCCTTTCACTCATATATTGAAGAAGGGAACCACTTTTTAATGGAATGTTAATTGTCAAGAGGCATTTAAACGCTTGAAAACCTATTTGTAAAATCCACTAGTGTTGTTCCCACCAACACTAGAAAATGTTATCTTACTTTATATCTCAGCATCAAACATTCCTTTGGGGCACTCTTAACCCAACATGATGACCAGGGAAAGGAATGCATAATTTATTATCTAATCAAGACAAAAGTCACTTATTATCACAACTATATACCTATTGAAAACACATGTTTAACTTTAGTCTTTGCATTAGAGAGGCTATGTCACTATGTGTTGAATAAAAAGACTTATTATTTCAAAGGTTAATCCCCTCAAATATCTCATTTCTAAATTAGGATTGATAGGTCATATGGCTAAGTGGTTTATGCTCCTCAATGAATTTGTAATTGAATACAATAATTATAAGTCCATAAAATGTAAATTACTTGAAGATAAAATGTTCTATTTAAGATACATATCCTCTACACATGCATTTTCATGATGAATCTATATTCAGTCTTGAGGATTCATATCAATGGAAACTATTTTTTGATGGTTCCTTCACCATAAATGGTTCAAGATGTGGTATTATATATTATTTTTACATTCACCAATAATATTTTGTAATATAAATCACTTGTTGTAGGGATTTTCCTACTACTATATTGGAACATTCAATAGTTGGTTATTTATGGTGAAAAACTCATCAATTAGTTTAAATACCAATATCAAAATTGGGATGAAAAGATCATTCCCTACAAAGGCATGGTTGATAATATTAAACAAAACTTTGAATCTATCTAGTTTGATAAAATACTGAAAGCCAACAATATATCTACTAATTCCATCACAACCATTGGGTTTTTATTGAGATATTCTAATGATCATGAGTACTAGTTTCTTATTGAAAACCTTCTTATATTAGCTTATGATCATTTAGAAATTGAAATGGTATGTGATATTTTTGGTCTTGATTCCTCATGGCACCAAGATACATACACCTACTTCTAAGACCATATTCTTCCTTTTGACCTATCACATAACTAGTAAAAGTATTTTATTCAAAACATAACTTGTTATACTTTACTCAGTTGTACACTCTATCATAAAGGCTATGATGAGATGCTAGTTTGAGGTTTGAACTAAGGTGAATATGAATTATCACTTAAAGACATGTAAAAAGGGATATACATGGGATATACAAGCATAAAGGTTCTTTCTAATAAACTCCTTAGGACATGATAATGTTGGCTCATAATGGAGGAAGATGCATGTGCTCATGTCAATAAATCCCTTGCCTACCAAAATCATGGTGATTTAATTCATGATCCTTCATAATCAATTCAACCTATTACCTCTCCTTGATCATTTTATACATGGGGAATCAATCTCATTAGTAAGATGAACCCCACTTATTAAGATGGCCACAAGAATATCCTAACTACCACCAAGTATTTCACTAAGTGGGTTGATGAAATCCCTCTCACTTATGTCATCAACAAACATATTTATAAATTAATCCTAAACCACCTCATATACCACTAATACATTACCTCTTCCATTAAATTTTATAATGTAAATTCATTCAAGAAGAAGGATGTGAAAACCCTATGTACCAAATTCCATATTAAACATAGATGGTTTATTCCCTATTACCCTCAATATAATGGCCAAGCTAGTCATTCAATAAAAATGATGTGAAAACCCTATGTGCCAAATTACATATTAAACATATATGGTCTATGCCCTATTTTCCTCAAGTTAATGGCTAATATGAGGCTTCTAATAATTTTTTTTTTTTAAATACTTAACAAAACCATCAATAAAGTAGGTCAAGATTAGCACTTCAAATTATTTCCTACCCTCTAGGCCTACCATACCAATTTTCACACACCTACAAGGAAATATCATACTCATTTTTTGGCTCAAAATCTATTTTTTAATTGATATTGAGTTTCCCTCCCTATGAATTTCAATTCAGGTTATCATTGATGATGAAGAGTACAGACTGGCTAAGCTACAAGAACTGAAATTGTTGGATGAAAAATAACTAGCTAGATTGAGTCATATAAAAGTGTATCAAAATCAACTATTTTGTAGTTGTAAAAACCACATCATCCCAAGATAGTTTTAAGTGGGTATTCTTGTCTTAAAATAGAATCAAAAAATACCAATGTCAAATGAGAGAAGAAAGGCAAATTTGAGCCAAATTGGTTGGGCCCTTTCATTATCATTGTAATTTATGGCTCTTAGGCATATATATTAGATACTCTAAAAGGATATGATATGATTAAGATCATGAACTCTATGCATTTCAAACCATTTCATTCTTGACTTGGTTAAACATTGTTTATAAAGGCCCCTACTTGGAGGCATCCCCTTCATCTTTCCTATTATCCTCCCTATCATTTTCTATCCCTTGATCAAGCCTTGTAATTATCCCATTTCATATTACCTTCTTGATCTTGATTATGACCTATTTATATTATACGTGGCTTTGGTATAAATTACAATAGGCAATTTAGATGTAGTCGTCATCATCATATTCTTGTAAACAAATTTTAAAAACATCAAAATGCTTTGGCATGGTTTCCCTACTTGGTAATCCCTAAAACAACTTATTTTAGATCCTTTATGATATTACTCTCCATTCCATGTCACTTATTTTACATTATAATTTAATTTTGAAATTTAGTTATTTAATTCTTTGGTTTTATTATATAGTAGTAGTCCTTTATGCTCTTGTTTTTTATGAGCTTGTCCTATTACAGCTGGTTTAACTATTGTTTGAGCCCCTACACAAAGTTTTTTTTCATTTTATAGATGGTTCCTTGTAAAAAAAAATCATATTCCCCTATACATTCTACCTGTAGTCTATTAATGTATATTTCTCATTACAAAAACCTAAAAACATTCAAACAATTCCAAAAATATTACAAAATAAAAAAAAATGAAAAACCAAAAGATATATATAAAGCCACAAAAATTTGCATAATTTGGCATCCTATTGGACAATGGTTTTCCTTATTGGTTCTAATATGAGTGTAACTATTTTAGTATCATGTTCATAAACCTCCCCTTTACATTGAAATTCTCTATTGCATTCAATCAAATCTGATCATTCACATAATCTTTGGATTATCCCATTCCCTTAGTTGTTAATCTCTAAATAGGGTGGGTTGTTTTCATTATTAAATTATCACTTTAATAAATTATTTTTTCCACTCATTACATTCCCATTTATGGGATAAATACATCAACATTATGTCCACATGGACTATGTAGGTAGTGCTTAGTTATATGGCGTAGCCCAGGACAACCCAACCACTAGTAATCATGTTTCCATTTTCCCCTTTATTCTCATTTATGCTCTCACCATTCCATAGCTGACTACTCTACATTATATACATTTTGATAATTATTATTCTCTTACTATCTTTCCATTTTTTGAGTCATTTCTATTTTTAACTTTAATCAAATTTATGTATACATCTCAAAATTAATGCCTATACATCAATATATACATATACATCACCAAAATACAAAATGAATATTTATAAATCAAATAGTCAACTCTAGCTTTGATCATCCCTAGGAAGGGTCTTGTTAAAACTTTATCCAATACCTAGTGTTTTTGGTGGGTGTTATGGTGTTCCCATCACTCTCCACTATGGTATAGGTTATGTCACTAATCTCTCTAACATAAAAGTGTGTCATGACCTAAAAGTATGGTTAGACCTCTAACTCTGGGTGTGCTCCTGAAACCTTGATACCCTAGCCTTTAGTGGTAATCTATCTCATATAGGATATCATAGTATCTAACTTTATCCTTAGACCATATCACATCATCCTTGCCCAAAGCTATGTCTTCTAATTCCCTAGACTTCTCATAATTTGTAAATATATATCTCATTATATCTATCTCCCCATGGAGCTTATGTTGAGCATTATTCTTGTTGTTGAGGTTTGGCATTGATGTTTTCATTGTCAAAGGTTATTGAGAGGGCTGATATATTTTTTTTTGTAATTGATGTCTTAGTGGTGCTATAGTGAGTGTTGCATTGTAACAAGCTAAAGTGTTGAAGGTAAGTTGGCATGGTCATGAGGTTATAGATCTTCATGAGGTCATTAAAGAGTGAATCTATCAAGATAGAATATTGATCAGTATTGTTGGGATTATGAGAGTTTAAAATATGATTTGTATATGTAATTATGTCTGCATAAGTGATGTGAATGTCATCATAGAATGTCCTTGTTGTCAAAGTTATCAAGTGCTTGAGATTAGTAGTGTCTTGAGAAGGTATGTGCATAGGATGGCTTGTCTTGTGAATGAAGAGGCATGATGGCATGATGAGATAAGGTTGTATAAGGATTTTTGAAATTGTGTGAGCATGTTAGTGAAGTATTGAGAGATTGAAAATAGGTTTTAAGGTTAGTTTAAGGCATAATGAGGTGTGAAGACTTACATGTAGAAAGCAAGGTGGTGAGAGCATGGACTAATAATGCATGAAGTTCAATTTCCAAGGAAATTATGCATAAGTGATATTTTTTAGATGTATGATAGGTTGTCTTAGGTTTATTCATGAATTTTTAGATCAAAGGTTGAAGGTTAGGGCAAGAAAAAGTGTTTTTAGGTCTCTCAAGTGCACAAAATTAAAGGTTCTAAACCTAAGAAGGATTTTATTGTTCTCATTAGCTCATAAAACCTTTGAATGAGAGCCTAATAAATTAATGGTTAATGGATAATGGTCCTATCTCAAAAAAATTAGGCATTTTTTTGTATTGAGGGGTTATGCTTTATGAATAATTATTAAGAATAGAAACATGTTTAAACCCTCTTAAAACCCTAATAAGGACATGATTTTGAAAATTTTTATCAAAATTACCAAAAATGGATTTTTATACTCAAATAAACTATTTTATGTTATACTAAACTCCCCCAAGCACCTCCAAGTGTGATTGATTTGTCAGGTGTGTGAGTAGATCCTATAAGAAAGTGCTAATTTCTTGGAAATTTATTGTAGAAGTTAGATTTGACCAAGTAAAAGTATGAAAATAGATGGAAGACAAATATTGAGACTCATGTTTCATGTCCATTAATTTTTATATATATTTTATATCTCTTAAGTTTGCTAAATTGGTCATCCAAGTTAGCCAATCATTAATAAGCCTAATGATGGAAACAGTGAAAAATCCAAGTAGTAGTGAGAAGATGATTAGAAATGTGTTATCATGATATAGTGATGAAAATTAAATATGTTTTAAAATAATTTTAATAATTTTTCATGTTTGGTAAAAAAAATTGAGGTCAGTGAATATAGTGCAAAAGTTGCTCACAAGTTGACCTATCTGGTTCATATGAGACAGTGAGATATAAGGTCATGAGATTGGTCTGCAAGACCAATATTCTCCATTTGAATATATTATATTACTATATAATAATGATACAATGGTATAATAATATCATATACATGAATCATAATAAATTTAATATGTCCATGTAGGTGTTGAAAGTCTGAGTCACCATGATTGGTCTTTGAGGAAAATTGACAGTTCTAAGTGAGTGAGTTGTAGAGGTTTTTTTTAGGCTCTATGCCCTGTGTGATGAAGTTTAATACACTTGATGAAGTTTTTAATTTATTTATGTTATATTTATATGATTTAATTTCATGTTTATATGGATAAATATTTTTTATCTTTTGTTGTTCAAGACAAACCTTTCTATGTGTGTGACAACCTAATGTAAACAGTATTAATGGTGTGCTTCAAGTGGTGGTTGGAGATAAAAAGTGTCATGGACATAAGATGAGATTATTATGGGTATTTTTGAGTGTAATATTAATTTTTCCTATTGTTTATGGAGTTTTAAAGTGTTCCAAGGATATTAAAGGGTAACGTGCACTAATGAAGGCCTAATTGAATTAGGTCTCCATTAGGCCTAAAAGAGGTTTTGGTCTTTTATGTTGTGACTGATCTATTTTAATGATTTATTAATGTATGAAGCATAGTATAATACCAATTTTAAGGATAATCCATGTGTGAAAGTGTGTGTTTCCAACCAATAGGTGTGTGAACTAGAGGATTATATAAAAATAAGGCCTAATTGGTGAGGAAAAGGAAGAGAAAGTATAAGTGAAGGAAATATTACATTGAAGAGTTTAAGGAGATTATTTAGACCATTAAAGGAGATTATAGTATTAATAATGAATATCTGATAGGGGTACTAGAGATAAATATTTACATCATATGGCCTAATCTATCTTGAAGAGACCTAGTTGAGCGAAGAAGCCTAGAAGGTAGTTTGAGAGGGATAAAAGAGTGAGAATAGATAAATAAGGTGATCATCATTTGTTGTGTGAGAAAAAATATTTTTTGAAGGTGATCAAATATTTTACATGACTAATTTAGTGTTGAGTCATCTATGGGGTTGGTGCCTCCTTGAATGTTGGTGCTTGTTAAAGATTAGTTGAGTGGGTGTTTTGACTCATTGGGGTTGGTGTTCCATGTGGAGTCAGTGATTCACTAAAGATTTTTTTTTTATATTATAATATTTTATTCCATTTATATATATCAATGGTTTTTATACCCCTTAAGGGTTTCCCACATATTTAATGTGTTTCTTGATCTTGTATGGTTATATATGTTTTTCTAGATGTTCGTGTTTATATGAATGGTTTATGTATGCTTAAGTGGAATTGAATGAATGTTTTGAATACATTGATTCACCCCCATCCCACTCAATTATTTTTATTCCAAAAATTGGTATTATATCCTATTCATTTAAATAAATTGTAATAACTTGCAGGTGATCCTAAGAAGCACAATATGTCTAGTGATCAAAAAGAAGAAGATAACATGCATGATGAAGAAATCTACTATGATAGTGAAGAAGGAGAATCTAAAGCATTCCTTGAAGATAAGCTCATAATTTCCATTTATTATTTTAAGCATAAAATAAAGGCTATCAAGGATCTCAAGAATTATTTATAAGTTATCAACATAAGGTTTAGGTCAAAGGAAGTTGAGTATGACTAGTTAAAGATAGAGCTAGATTTATTGAAGGTTGAGCACAAGCAGATCATAAATAATATGAGAAATATTAAGAAAGATCATGAGAAGTTATAAAAACATAATATTACCAACATGAAAATACCAATCAGGTATCCCAATACAATAAAGGATAATCTATCATGGAGACGTGGGAAAAGGAGTGATCAGTTAACATGTAAGTATAGAAATTTTGTTTGCTACAGTTGTCATAATATGGGATACATTAAAATATTTTATCCTAATATAATTAGAAGTCCCTCAAGATCTAACAAGATATATGAAGCTCCTATAATTCATGATAAGGTTTAAAAATTTGTGTGGAATCCAATGCAAGTTATGATTAATCATATTTAAACCAAGAGTCAAAATGGACTATTTGCTAAGGAGGAACAAAAGAATAAATTGGATTCTATGGTAGCTCATACTACCTTTCATATTAAATATGAAGGCATTAAATGGTGTATAGATAGTGGTTTCTCAAGCCACATGACAAGAGATAAAAATGAGTTTATCTTATTAAAGAAGAATGCTATAAGAACAATGAGGTTTGGAGATAACACAACTGTGAATATATTTGGTAAGGGTATCTTGAGTTTGGAAAATGGGAAGACCAAGACACAAAATGTGTTTTATGTGGAAGGTTTGAAAAATAACCTTCTTAGTGTAATTCATATGTGAAATCAAGGACATGCACTAACCTTTCATTATAGAGGATGTGAGATAAGGAGAGCCAAATCAGGAAGGCTAATTGTCAATGATAAGAGGATTGATAACAATCTATATGCCTTGAATAAGATCAAGGAGAGATGATTTTTGAGAAAAAAAAATGAAAGTTGGATATGATAGATAGGTCACCTATACTTTGAAAATATATTCAATATAAGCACTAAAAAGTCTGTGAAAAACATGCCTAAGATCACCAAACCTATAAACATACTTTGTAAGGCATGAAAATATGGTAAGAAGACTATAAAAAGGTTCAAGCCAAAGGAGTACTCTACTAAAATGCCCTTGGAGTTAATACACACTGATCTCTATGGGACTACAAGAATTCAAAGCATTCAAGGAGATAGTTACTTCATGTTGCTCATAGATGACTACACAAGAATGACTTCAATAACATTATTGAAAGAAAAGTTAAAAGATCTTGACAAGTTCAAGGCATTCAAGGCTCTTGTTGGGAATGAGAATAATGGGTATATCAAGTGTCTCAAATATAATATAAGAGGAGAGTTTTGGTCTAATGATTTTTGTGAGGTTCATAGAATAAGGAAATAGTTATCAATAGCTAGGACACCTCAGTAAAATGGGGTAGTGGATGGAAAGAATAAGATAGTTTAAGAGATGGATAGAACTATGTTAAATGAGCCTATATTATCTAGTTGAAATTGGAGAGAGGAAATAAACACTACAATCTACATTTTGAATAGAGGATATATGTTGTCTGATGGTAATAAGATTCCTTATGAACTTTGGAAAAGTAGACCTACTAATGTGGAACACTTTAGAGTGTTTGGGAGCAAATGTTTCATCAAAAGAGATGATGAAGACTTAGGAAAGTTTCATTTTAGATATGATGAAGGTATATCATTATAATACTCATCAATGAGCTTATCCTAGATATTTTATAACAAGAGGTTACATAAGATAGTAAAAAGCATCAATGTGAAGATTGATGATACAAAGAAATCACACTCACAGTCAAAGGATACTTTAGAGAATCTAGACTTCAAGAATTAATAATAAAATATAGAGGTTGATGATGAAGAAGATAGAGATAAGACTCAAATGACCCCTCAAAACAAATTCAAAGAGATAATTTTGAATCTCAAATCATTGTCAAAAGAAAACAAGTATGAAAAAAGAGGAGGAGATTGGTAAGTAATCTAAATCAAGAGAATGTTTCTCTATTATCTAAGATTAAACCCAATAATCTTATAGAAGAAAGAAAAAATAAATTTTGGATATTTAATATGAATGAGGATTTGGACCAAATAAATAAGAATGAGACTTGGGAACTAGTTCTTAGGCCTAAAGACAAGAATGTCATTCAGATAAAATGAGTGTTTAGAAACAAGTTGAATGGAGATGGAGAAGTAACTAGGAACAAGGATAGATTGGTATGTAATGGATATGCACAAGTTTAAGGGGTATATTTTGAGGAGACCTTTTCACTAGTAGCAAGATTGGAGGCCATTAGATTATTTCTATCATATATATGATTCAAAGGGTACAAGGTATACCAAATGGATGTCAAATTTGCCTTTTCAAATGAGAATTTAGAAGAGGAGGTGTATATAGAACAACCTGAAGGGTTCTTGACTATTAGGTGATAAGGACTATGTTTGTAGGTTGTAAAAGTCTCTTTATGGTCTAAATCAATCTCTTAGAGTTTGATTTCTAGGTTAGATATGTATCTATTAGATCAAAGATTCAAAAGAGAAGTTACAAATAGTAATATATACATAAAGGCATAATATGACCATCAGTTGATAGTAGTTGTCTATGTGAATGACATCATCTTTGGTAGAAATAATGAGAACATGACCAAGGGCTTTGCAGAGGTGATGAAGAAAGAGTTTAATATGTCCATGCTGGGAGAACTATCATTATTTCTTGGGTTGAAAATCACCCAACCTAAAAAAGGTATATTCATTTTACAAACCAAATACATAAAAAAGATGTTGAAGAAGTTGAGATGGAATATTTCAAGGAATTTGGTACACTTATGATCATAGGGGGTAAGTTAAGCAAGGAAGATGAGTCTCCAAATTTCAATTAGACATCATATAGGTCAATGATTAGAATTTTGCTATACACCGCTACTTCTAGACCCAACATCATGTAACCAAGAGATCTTATAGGAAGGTTTCAATTAGATCTAAATTAAAATCATCTACAAGTAGTCAAAAGGATACTTAGGTATCTTAAGGGGGATATAAAGTATGGGTTGTGGTATCTGAGTAAGAAGGTTCAATTTGATAGCCTATATATATGCAAACTAGTTAGGAATTATAGATGATATGAAGAATATCAGTGTAGGATATTTATTCTTAGGTGGGTGCTTATTTTCATGGATAATCAAGAAGTAACCATCAGTATCATTATCCACTTATGAGGCTGAGTACATTGTAGTAGCTTCATATTGCACTTAGGTCCTAAGAATGAAAAAAACCCTAAAAGACTATAGGGTGGAGTATGATGGCTCTATCCCTATTTATTGTGACAATACAAGTGTTATAAGCATCTCAAATAACCATATCATGCACTCAACGACTAAGCACATTCCCATCAGGTATCATTTTCTAAAAGAGCAGGTAAGTGAACAAAGTGTTAGACTTGAATATGTTTCCACATAGGATCAGATTGTAGATATTTTGACCAAACCACTTCCAAAGGTAATATTTGAACACCTAAGATAGGAATTGGGTGTAATTCCTACCCCTATTATTCATTGAAGAAGCCAATTACTTAGGGGGAAATAATTAGGTTGTTTATTATCTCTAAGAATAGGTAAGTTATTCCAAGAAAGTATGTATGGAGAAAGGGGGAACATGCTTGTATAATGACTCATAAACTCATAATACTATGTGTTGAGTAATTTGGTTACAAGAAGCGTGATGCAAGGAGTTACAAACATCACATTGTCATTTATGTCAATGGGGGAGATGAGAATGATCAGTTTGCAATATGTTTTACCAAAAATGATAAAGGGGGAGATTGTTGAGCATTGTTCCTATTGTTGAGGTTTGACATTGATGTTGTCATTTATTTTAAAGGTTCTTGAGAAGTTTGATATTATTATTTTCATTGATGTCTCAATGGTGATCTAGTTAGTGTTGTGTTATAATAAGCTAAAGTGTTCAAGGTCAGTTGGCATGGTCATGAGGTCATAGGTCTTCATGAGGTCATTAAAGAGTGTATCTATGAAGAGATATTATTGATTAGTATTGTATCAATTATGAGCATGTAATATATGATTAGTATATGTTATTATGTTTTCATAAGTGATGTGAAGGTTATCATATAAGGTTCTTGTTGTCAAATTTGTCAAGTGCTTAAGCCTACTAGTGTCTTGAGAAGGTATGTACATGGGATTCCTATTATTTTCAATGAAGAGGCATGATGCCATGATGAGATAAGGTTGTATAAGGATGTTTGACATTGTGTGAGCATGTGAGTGAAGTATTGAGAGCTTGAAAAGAGGCTTGAAGGTTAGTTCAAGGCCTAATGAGGTGTGAAGACTTAGGTTTAGAAATCAAGGTGGTGAGAGCATGGCATAATGAGGCATGAGGTTTAGTTTCCAAGGAAATTATTCACATGTGATCTTTTTTATATGTAAGATAGGTTGTCCCAGGTGTATTCATGAAGTTTTAGATCAAATTTTGAAGGTTAAGGTAAGAAAAAAGTGTTTTTAGGTCTCTCAAGTGTATAGAATGAAGGGTTCTCAATCCAAAAAGGATTTTATTATGCTCATTATCTCATTAATTATTTAAATTATAACCTAACATATTCATGGTAAATTTGGAAAGGGTCCTAGCTCAAAATTCCAATCATTATTTTTTGTATTGAGGAGATATGCTTTACGAATGATTATTAAGAATAAAAATAGGTTTAAACCCTCTTAAAACCTTAATAAGGAATAGATATTGAAAATTTTGATAAAAATTACCCATAATGGATTGGTATTCATATATAAACTATTGGAGGTTGTATTCAATTCTCCTAAGCACCTCTAGGTGTGATTAAGCTGTTAGGTGTTGAGTAGATCTTACAAGCAAGTGTTAATTTATTGAAGAATCATTATAGCATTTAGATTTGACCAAATTAAAGTTAAAAATGGATGGAGAATGAATATTGAGACTTGTGTTTCATTTATATAAAGGCTTATGGATAGGTTTTAGCTCTCAAGTGTGCTAAATTGGTCATCCAATTTAGCTAGTCACAAACAGGCCTAATGATGGAAATAGTGAACAACCTAAGTAGTAGTGAGAAGATGATTAGGAATGTGTTATCATGATATAGTGATGAAACCAAGTATATAAATATGATTTCCAATAATTTTAATACTTGATCATGTTTGGTATAATTTTTTGAGGTTAGTGATTATATAGTGAAAAAGTTTGTAATAAGTATTCCTATCTGGTTTAGATGAGACAGTGAGATATAAGGTCATGAGATTAGTCTGCAAGACCAATAGTTTCCATTTGAATATATTATATTACTATCTAATAATGATATAATTATATCATAAGATCATATAAATTCATTATCAATCATTTTATATGTCCATATAAGTGTTGTAACTTTGAGTCATCGCCATTGGTCTTTGAGGAAAACTAATAGTTTTGAGTGAGTTATAGAGGTGTTTTTGAGGATCTATGTGTGATGAAGGATAATGCACTTGATGAATTTTTTGAGGTATTTTTAGTTATATGTATATTATTTATTGTCATATTTTTATGGCTAAATATTGTGTTATCTTCAGTTACTTCAGACAGACATTTCTATGTGTGTGAAGGCCTAATGTAAACAGTACTAATGGTGTGCTTCAAGTGGTGGTTGGAGCTAAAAAGTGTCATGGACATAATATTAGTTTATTATGGGTCTAATTGAGTATAATATAAATTTTTACTACTACTTATTTATTTTTAAAGTGTTCCAAGGAGATCAAAGGGTATCATGCACTAATGAAGGCCTAATTGAATTAGGTATCCTTAAGGCCTAAAAGAGGTTTTGGTCTTTTATGTTGTGACTAGTATTTTTTAATGATTGATTAATGTATGAAATGTATTATAAGACCTATTTTAATGATAACACATGTGTTCAGGTGTGTTTGTATAACCAAGAGTTGTGTGATCTATAGGATTGAATAAGAATAAAGCCTAATTAATGAGGAAGAGGAAGAGAGAGTGTAAGTGAAGGAAATAGTACATTAAAGAGATAAAAGAGATATTGAAGACCATAATAAGAGTGTATAATATTATTCATTAAGATATGATAGGTTTATTATATATTAATATTAAGGTCATATGGCCTTATCTATCTTGAAGAGACCTAGTTGAGTGAAGAAGCCTAGAAGGAAGTTTGAGAGGGATAAAAGAATGAGAAGAGATAAAGAAGGTGATCATCACCTATGCTATGAGAAACAAGGTTTTATGAAGGTGATCAAATGTTTTATTTATTCAATTTAGTGCTAAGTAATCTAGGGGTTTGATGCCTCCTTACAATTTGGTGCTTGTTAAAGCCTAGTTGATTGGGTTCTTGACTAGTTGGGGTTGGTGCTCCATGTGAAGTTGGTGTTTGCTAAAGCCTAGTTTTGTGGGTTCTTGACTAGATGTGGCTGGTACTCCATGTAAATTTATTGCTTTAATAAATATAAGTTTTTGTCTTATAAGAATGTATTCCATTTGTATATATCATTGGGTTTTCTCCCCTTGAGGGTTTTCCATATATGTAATGTGTTTCTTGATCTTGTATGGTTGCATATGTTTTGCTAGATGTTCATGTTTATATGAATGGTTCATGTATGATTAAGTGGAATTAAATGAATGTTTTGAAGATATTGATTCACCCCCCAGTGATTATGCTTCTAATAGCCTTTACACATATTCATGATACCTCTGGGCATCTCCCCAAGCCTTATCTTACTAGCTGATCGATGTAACTAACTCTCTCTCTCTCTCTCTCTCTCTCTCTCTCTATATATATATATATATATATATATATATATATATATATATATATATATATATATTAGGGTAAGTTATCCCTATATATCTATAATATAGGTAACCTTTCCCCTTAACATAATTATATTGGTATCTCTATCTAAAATCAAGTAACCTAGTAGCCTCACCCTAGGCTCCCACCAACTACCTTTGTAGCCCAGCGACCTCCTCCTTTAGCCTAGATATCTCTATAATCTTAGTTGTAATATCTCTCTAGCTTATCTATGGTTGCATGATCATCATCTAACTTACCTAGATGAGATGGCCCTACCTATCCTGATGCATTTCCTAATCCTCATAAAATATTAAGGGTCACTTATGTATATTAGACATCTATTTCTCCCTCATCTCCATCTAGATGAGGTCCTTTTTCCATATCAACATCTTTCTCATAGGATCCCCCACTACCACTACCATTGTTACTATTAATACTACTATATCTAGTGTTCTCTAAGATAGATTATATAACCATAAGCACCACTTGATGTAATGGTACATGTTAAAATGGTACCTATATATGTATGTTTGCCTATATTGGCCTCACTCTTTTCCCTTGTACATGTCAAGATGTTAGCCTCACCTATCTATGCTATCTATGATGTGGCCTACATGGTTGACCCCTAGATTCTTATGTATTGTTACCCATATAGGTCTAAACTATGGCCACCACATTTCATACATCCCAGTGACTCCTACTTATACTAGTAGTCCCTCATATCCATAAGCCACTGGCTATTATATGAAAAATCTACCCACTACTTCCACCCTCAGAATAGGAGTCATCCACTCACTAATCTCTCATGTCACATTGGAAAAATAGTGGGGACTATCAAGCACATCTTTTTTCCACCCAAATTACTTCTACACATGATCAGGGCTATATTTCTTAATTATTAAATTGTGGTGATCAATAATGTAACATGGTGTGATCATATATTGGGTTACAATAACATCCCCATGCCAACCAAATTGAATATGCATGTATGGATGCCAAATAAAGCCTCAATCAAACATCCCATTTGATAACCCATATATAAAAATATATATCTATCACCCAAGGTCCAATTTATCAATATATGCTCCCAGGGCTAGATCTAAAACAATGTACAAAGCCTGATACTCTTCCCCATCAATAAGTCATCATGTTTATGTATCTATACAATTGGGATAATATTAATAGGCCCCAGTAAAATTATGTCATGGATTCTATCTCTTGAATTACTCCTATCATGCCTATGTGAAAATATTGATCTCTATTAAATCAATATGCCACTGATAATAGCCATCAAAATCACTACCTCTTGGTCAATCAGTGGATGTGCCCCATTTGTAGGGAATGTTAGGTCATCCAAGGCTTTTTTTTATTACTCCATCTACTATGGTGACATTAATGACACCAATCAAGTCCTCTAATACTAAAAATCAACCGTATTATATCTAATGGATTTTATAATATCAAATTAGAATACAGAGTTTATGTCATATGTCTTATAATGTCACAGTCACCTCTCTAATGTGTAGGTAAAAAGTGTTAGTCTTTCAGTGTCAATGCTCAACTAGGATGATAGGTAGCTCTATTTATTTAAATAATTAGCATCAGTGTAATATGATTCAATATGACTAACTCAAGTGTTAATATCTCTTATCTCCATAGGTTGGGTCATCGTGGGATGCATGAATATCATTTATGAACAATCAAAATAGAAACTCACTCCCACTAGTCAAAAACATGTCAGCATGCTATGTCAAAATGATCTATCTAGATAAATTGATAACAAACTCATATCAAATAATCATTATGCCCATCTAACCCAAAATTTCATCATTCACATCTGACCAAATGCTTCTTCTAATTTTATTATATTTTTCCACTGGGACATTTTCTACCATTTTGGTGATCCCATCATTTCTTAAGGCATTATCACCATTGATCAAGGTAATATTATACTTTCCAAGGATGATTCCACCATTTCATAGGGCATTGTCATTGTTTCTAGCCTCTTTGGCCATTTTAACAATCTAATTATTTATCAAGATGATATCACCACTTGATAGGGTGATCTCATCATTTTTCATGTTCTCATTGTTACTGTGTTTCCTCTCCAATTAGTCATTCTTATCATTTCTTCATTTATAGAATTTTTCTATGATATCATCAATTTTATCATGATACCATTGCTTTTAATGATGATATCACCAATTTATTGGTGATATCACCATTTTCATGTGTAATATCTTCATTTTGAAAATGGTGATGATGCTAAAGTTCCTACTTTTAGTGAGTATTAATGCATTAAAATATAAAATTTTCAAAAATTTAGAGTACTTACCGATGCCCCACTCCATAGTGGTCATTAGTTCTCATAGACTCACTTGCCAAGATGTCTCTATCATGGAATGCATGTCATTTTCCTTTAAACTCTCACATCCAAATCTAGGTCAAATTCTTAATCAGGGAAGGTGAAATGAACCATTTTCAACCCAAAGGGTAAATATATATCTCTAAATTTAATTATTTACCCCCCTTGACCCTATCATTGCATTTATTTTCCTCTCAGAGGCCTATAGGTGGCTTTGTGGTTTATTTTTCCTTCTATTTTTTTTCTAATTTATTCATTTCTCAACCTCTTGTACCATGGCATGTCCCATTTTATTATTTTTAGTGCCCTTCCACCAATTTTGTTTTTTGATAATCCCTTGAGGGGGCATTCAGGACATCCCAAACATTGTTTGGGACATTGTTGTGAACCCACTTTCATCAAATTGAACAAGAATCAGCAAAACAAAAACACATCACTCTTAAATATTTATTAAATAATTTTTAAGGATATTTTAATTATTTGAAAATCCATTGCTTTGATTATGTCTCACAACACCATTTCAAACATGGGAAAATGTAGACACTCAATTCTCATCACTTTCATGTCAAAATTATAATTAGAATTGATTTTTTGTAATAACACACAAAATCACTAAAATATCCAAATTTCTCGCACCTCTGATGTGCATATTTTAAAACACATTGGGAAATCCCTAATAAATAAAATGCGCTATGTGTTTCTATTCAAATTTTGCTTTCAAATTCAAGAGAGAGAAGAAACTAAAGAGATAATGGTCAAGGCTTGTGAAGTACCTAGATAAAGTCTGCGCATCGTAATCCAGACGCTGTGAGTACTCCTCTTTGGCTGTGGAGGAATGACACCTGCAAAGAAGAAAACTTGGACAAAAAGGCGTTAGATGGATAGATGGTGGGTTGCCAAGTGAAAGCTTGTTCCCAGAAGTATGAGAACTTCCTTAAGGGAGGTCAACCCACTATTTTGATAAAAGATAAATGACTGATAAATGACAAAATGCTAAAATATTAATATGATAACAAACTAAAAAGAAGAATGGAAGAAAAAGACTTACCTGAGATGCTGTCGGCTTAGTCACAGTCGCCGGCGTCGGTGGTCCTACCGGCGTCGGTGGTCAAGGTCTACCGATGTCGGTTATGTTGCCGACGTCGGTCGGGGTAATGATCGGCGTCGGTCGGGGCAATGGCCTCTAGACGGGTCTGGTCAGGTTTTGGTCAGGGTCTTGGTCTGTATATGGTTCGGGCTTGGTCTGAGGACGGGTCTGTGGACGTACAAAATGGTCTGGGAGAGTCTGGTTCTAGTTGAAGGTCTGTGCAGAGGTCTAGGATAATGGACAAAATGTCAAAAAGGGACAGAGAGATAAATGAGGCCAATTAGGGAGATAGGAATCTGGGTCTACCTAGTTTGGTTAGCAGTCTGGGTTGGGGAAAAGAAGTGTTGAATCTAGTTTAAAAGCAGATGACTAGAAAGCATAATGAAAACACAAATAGAGTACTTACTTATGCCCTGCTGAAGAAAATGGTGTAGGTTGGTGTCCTATTACTGGTGATGCCAGATGTGAAGACCTGTTACTGATGGAGAATCCTTGTTGTTCACTTGCAGAAGCTTGCTATGTACCTGAGGGAGAGAGTCAGATTGATTGGCAGAGAGGTCAAGTGAAAGGACGGATACAAGGGTCTGATGCAAAGATTCAAGAGTCAGGATGCCAGAGAGAGACGAAGAGAGCGAAGAGGAGGAGATAACGGTGAAGAAACCATTATGAAAGGTGCCGATGCCAGCAATATCTCTGACATTGATCGATGGTTGACCGACGTTGATGGCTAAAAGGCCGGAGAAAGGCTAAAAATAGCCTTTAATCTGTTTCCCAACCGTCGGGTCAAATGAATGCGAGGATGAAACGGTCGACGGGGGTTAATTGGGCGAGTGGAGAGGTTGGAATGGGAGTCTTAGGCATTAAATGGCCATGTGGGGAATGAAGGGGATCCAAGGAGGGTATCTTAGGGTGGTGAGGTGGCAAGGAGAGGGAAAATGGACTTATTTAATTAAAAATAGATGATTATTTTCAATTAATAAGACCTAGGTAGGTTAGGGATAGTTGAAGTGGCAAGGGACCAAGGGGAGAGAGGAAGACCAAGGGTTAGACACTTTTTAGGTGTCTACATTTGCCCCTTTTTGTCTTGTTGGTTGTTCTAGATGAACTGCAAGACAAAAATAGGAGGTGGTTACCCCAGGTGAGGGATGATGTGGATTGCCCCGAAGTATGGATGAGGTATTCCCCCTCAAAGCGGGAGTCGAGGGAAGGAAACCTGATGTTGGGTACTGATTTGACAAAAGGTGGATGAGAAAGATGAAAAGTAAGTGAAAATGCTGCAAAAGTTGTGATTGCACATATACCACGTCACGGGATAGGTAGGTCAAATGGTCGCAGTCAAAAGGGTCGAGGAGTGCTAAAATCAAAGTAATCGGGCCCCAGCATTTAGTCATCTATTGATCGGGTCACTCAATCTAAGCTGAAGCTCCAAATGGTCATCATGTTCCAAGTATCCCAGGCTTAGGAAGTGCTCCCATAAACACGAAAAAGTCACAAGTAGTGAAGATCAACCGGCTTGCGATCTTATACTTGTGAGGGTCCAAAATAGTCTGCAAACAATTCTGCTATCTATTCGTGAGGTAGCATTCGTGCAAACAAAACCAAGACAGAGTTGTCTCAGAAGTGGTCAGGGTCTGAGGAGATAGGCATGATCTCCAATGGTCGATGGTCAAAGGAGGAAAAAAGGTTTGTCCATCAGAGAGATGAACAAACGAGGGTGGTCGAGCTAACCCCAGATGATGTCGTATCAACTGAGTGCTGCCTACATAGCCCTTGTGTGAAGGGTCTCAGACCAATGTAGTTTGAACTGTGAGGGTCAAAATGGTTGATGATGAGTTTGGTTGAGTGTTGAAATGATGAGGAGAAAGAGATGTTACAGCCTTTTCCAAATGGTGTATTCTGTAACATTGGTCAAAGGTCTTTCATCCCTAGCAATTTTCCATAGGCGTGATGGATGTATGCTAAAAATGAATGGGGTCTATTTATGCTTCAGCAAGTATTGGTTTATGCTTAACATAAATTGGGTCTGGTCGATAGTTTCCATGTGTATTGGTGTCCATGAAAACTATGTGAAAAGGATAAGGCGATGCCTGATGTCATGTTGAAAATGTTGAAGTTGGTTTGGTTTAATGTGACCAAAGTGTAGAGAAAAAGTGAAAGGCGAATCGCTCTTTCATTGACAAGGACTAAAAAGGACAGCATGGATAGGGGTTGTTAGAACAAAAGCCCCGTGTATGCATTGCGTCGTGGACCAGTGTTGTGCTAGAGAAATAGTCGAATCACTTGACGTTAAGTGAGCTCGAAGTCCCTTGAGTGTGTTGGGGTGATAGGATGAGTTATGTGATACGAGAGGATGGGGTAACCCTTTTTTGGTGGCAGGAAGAACCTTGCCCCTTTTATAGGTGACCCAAGAACAACTATAGGCATGTCCATGACTTGATAGCGTGTCAGTCTTTTTTTTTTTTTTGACGGTGAACTGATCGATGCGGGAAGTCCACATAATGATGTTGTTTGCTTGGTGGTCATGTTGTGAAGCTGATCAATGCGAGAAGCTTCAAAAGTAGGTGTTGTCTGTAGCAATAATTAGTCATAGCCATCCTTCGAGGGAGTGGTCTATACTTTGCTTTAAATGTTTGATAAGTTGGCCTAGTTGTCCTTCAAGGGATTAGTCTAGTAATACAGCAATTATGTAGCTGTCCTTCGAGGGAGCAGTCTACATTTAGAGTGTTTTATGACCTGGTATGATATATTATTTTTGATATAATTGTTGACTGAAGTTTAGCCATGGATGAGCCTATAGAGGTTTAAGGGTTCCCTTTTATTAGGACAAAGCATTACTGCTTGACAAAAAAGGGTTGACAAGTGTTAGGAAGCAGGGTTGATAGGAAAAGGAATGACAATGACAAGGGGTTGCTCAAGGGACGAGCTCAACTAAAACGTCAAGTGATCAAGCACTCGACTAACAGTAGAAATGGTCGAAGATGCAAGACATAAAAAGGGGTTCAAGGTCTAATAAGTCCCTGGGCCATGCTTGTATGTTATGATAAGGTCCAAGTCAATTAGGAGCAAATTTACCCCAATTTGCCTCTTTTGAGATTGGTCAGGTGTTGATTGATGGATGTGAAGTTGGTTGACATTGTCATTGGTTGGTTGAAAAAGGTTGAATGTTTGGTCGAGAAGTCTGGTTGATTGATATTTGGTTGAAGTTTGGTTGAGACTAGTCAAATAATTGATCGGGGGTTGGGTCGATGGACACTTGGTCGAGATTTAAGATTAAATGAGTGATTGATATGTGGTAGAGACTGGGTTGAAAAGTTGGTCGAGGTTTGGATGAAGGATGAATTCCCCCAGCGGGTAGGGAGAATGTTTGAAAGATTGGTTAAGTTCGGTTGAGGTTTAGTGGTCAGATGGATGGTATTAATGTCGAATAAGGGGGTCAAAGGTGGCAAAGGGACCACAGTCTGGCGTGGGGATCCTGATTTAGGTGATGAGGTTGGAGAGGCATGAGTTGGGGTTGATGTTTTGTCAAAGAGGTGGTCAAGAGGATCCTTGATGAGAAGGGAATCTTTTTTCCGTTGCTGACGAATGACAGCTTTGAGAGCACAACAATGCTCAGTGTCATGTCCCAGAATGTGATGATAATGGCAAAATTTAGAGTTGTTGAACCAAGAGGGTCTTGATCTGAGAGGTGATGGGTGAGGCGGTGTTGAAGGTTTGTTGATAACATGGTTGAAAAGAGAGGTGTCATTCTCCAAACATCGGTGAATGGCAACCTTGAGGGCACAACAATGGTTCGTGTCGTGTCCAGGCATGCGATGATATGCACAAATGCAAGTGTGGTCGAACCAAGGTGGTTTAGGTCCGAGAGATTGATATTGTCTAAAAGGCGGGAGGTCGATACGAGATGATTGCAATAATTGTCGTAAGAGCAAGGCATATGAACCTGCTAACGGGTCGGGATGTTTTATTGTAGTGAGGGTTGGTGACGTTGGTTTGGGAGGTGAAAGAGGCATAGGTCAAAGGTTTGGAGGAGATGTATGTCTGATGGGTTGAGAGAGTAATAGAGGTGACTTGCCTCTGTGAAGGATGGGAGTGGGAAGCACTCCTATTAAAGTGGACGGATGCGGGCCCAAGATTGAAGGTAATGACGAAGGTGGAGGAGGAGTTCTCTGGTGAGGTCTAGTAGCTTTCATGTGTTTGGGTCGAGGGCCACTATTGTGTGAGGCGAGGTTAGATGTAGGTTTGGGTTTGGATGTGGATGGAGGTGAGTGAGATGTAGAAATCTCACGCAAAGGGCAAGAGGAAACCGTGACTGGGTCTTCCTCGGTTGAAATGGGTGGAGAGACTGGTTCTTCTCTTGGTGGAGAAGAAATAAGAGAGTGTGGCTCCTCAAGTGGGCAGAGGGCATGGATGATCGTGCCTTCTACTTGTAGTTGAGGAGTAGGCAAGGTAGGGTCTTCAGATGGAGGTGGGCTTAATGGCGTTGATGTGGTCAAAGCATCCTCCAATACAAGAGAGGTAGATGGAGGACTAGTAGGAGAAGAAGGTTCTTCATCCTTTAATGGAAGAGGTTGGTCAAGGACAAGAGGCAGGATAGTGTTAATCGTGTGAATGTCATGGTCTTGAGGGTCATTGGTCGAAGTCTGGACATTGTTTTGAGTAGGCAGATGATTCGAAAACGATTGTTTGAAAATGTCGATATGTTGGTTAGGTGGGGCGTTTGGGTTATCTAAAATAAGATCCCCCTTGTCGATCATGTCTTGGACGATGTTTTTGAAGGTTCGGCAGTTGTCGATGTCATGGCCTTGGACACGATGAAAGGGGCAGAAGTCAGCCTCCCTATACCATGTAGGGATGGCTTTTGAAGGGTCAAATTGAGGTGGTCAGATTGGAGGGAGATTGAGGACCCCCTGCTTGAGTAGTTTTTCCAAAATGGAAGTGTATGGTTCTCCAAGTGGAGTGTAAGAATGCTGAATGTACCGTTGTTGGAATTGTTTGGTGATGCTTGAAGACGTCGAAGGTTGAGAGTAATTCATTATTGTCAAGGATGGTGATCTAACGACCACAGTATTGGCCACTCTTTTAGATTCGGAATTGGTAGAAGAAGAAGGTCTGGAAGAAGAATGGCCATTGGTTTTTGCATTGGTATTACACAATTTGACCTTATCTTCTTCAAGGGCGCAGAGTTCAAGCTTTCGAGCCATGATGAAAGCTTTGTCAAAAGTACGGAATTTCTGAATCCGCAAAGTAGAAGAGATGTGTCTGGCACATGCTCGAGAGAAGATCTCGATGAGCTCAGGTTGAGGCAAAGAGAAGGAGAGCTGGTTAATCAGGCCCCTCCAACGAGCGATAAAATCGACTACAGATTCATCATCAAATTGCCTGATGGAGTAAAGGTCTATGATTGAGACTTGTTTGGTGATGTTGATTGAGTTGAATGAATGAAAAGATAGAGTGTCTGGCAAGAGAACTATACCAGTCAAGGGCTGGGCCAGAAAGCGACATAGGGAACGTGTGTAAAAGCAACGCATCGTCATGGGCAATAAGATAATAGGCATGTCTAAATGCCCGTAGATGTTGTTGTGGGTCTTCCTTACTCTGAAATCGAGTGAATTTAGGAAGCTCCCAATGGTTAGGGTATGGTCGAATAGGGACGGAAGGATGGATGGGCTCATTGCAAATTTACTCATATGACAAAGTATTGCTTGAACCAGAAATGGAGGCTTCGAGACTGGACATTTTATCCATCAGCATCTTAATGATGTTTGCTGACAGATTGGTGGATGAAGTACCCCCTAGGTTGTAAGGTGCTTGAAAGAGGATAGAAGAGGTATGTGACGTAGTTGGTTGCGCTTGTAAGGGCGCAATGTATGGATGACTAGTCACAGGGACATAAGTGGAGGCTAAAGGTGGTTGCATTATGAAGGTCGAAGGTATAAGTTGACTGGGCACCACCAAAGGTGGTTGAATGGTGGCACTAGTAGAAAGATAGGTTAGCACTCCTACATTTGTGGGTGCAAGAGTATGAGGGGTCGAGACAATCAAGTTTTGATATGATGTAGAACTTGGTTGAATTGCAAGTGGTTGAGGGGGTAATGGAACCCCGATGGAGGTCGGTCTAAAAATAGACGGGGAGGCTAAACTTTGCGTATTGGCCATGGTTGGGTTAATAGTTGAGGCGAAAGGCTGAGTCATAAAGGGTTGGGTGGTGAATGGTGTGGATGTCGTCACCACATCACCCGAAAGGTCTCGCGTTGGGTTTCTCGCGAGATAGTTTTGGAGGGCTATGGTATTGAGGTCCAAGAATCTCTCAAAATCTTGGTCCCCTTCAGGGATGATGGGAATTTGAGTTGGGGTCGGGGTCGGGGTCGGTCCTGTAGGAGTTCTTTTAGTCTCCGAGTGGAACTCCATGATAGGACTGGTTAGGGACGGGGTAGGCGGAAGTGGTTGACGGCTAGCGTGGTTGACAAGAGCCTTGGCTTGGCTACGAGTCAAAACCATGCAAGGCAAAGAGGGTTCAGGTTTCAGAAATTGTGTTTTTCTATTTCAAAAAACCAGAATGGAGTTTTTGATAGAGAAGGGACAGGTTTTAGGCTGCTGGTTTTTTAAAAAAAAGGACAGTGATAGAGACTGATGTCGATTGAAAAACCGATGTCGGTAAGGCAGATAGCCGACGTCGATCCGATAACTGATGCTGATAAGAGAGAAAAGTTGACGTCGGTGACAGAATCGATGCCGATGACTGTGTCTTCCAGAGAACAAAAAGATTTTAAGATTCTTTGGAAAAACAATGAAGAAAGCATCCTCACTCACTCAAACAAACAGATGAGAAGAGAAAAACAGAGAGAGATAGACAAGCCTAAGCGATAAATCCTAAGAATTAACTTTAGAATCTTATGGCTTATGCCTTAGATGAATGTTTAGGGAGATTGGCTGTTAGAAGGGTCCTATAATAAGGTGGTCTAAATATGGTTTCAGGTATGTTAAGGTGCTCAAAGTCTGTGTTAGGTCCGGTACGTGGCCTGGTGCTAAGGAGCAAGCTCCCCTCACTTCACGATTCCAGTGGTTCGCTGGTCTCGCTTAGCCAAGATATACCTTGCCTAGAGATTATACTCCGCTAGAGAACGGAGTGGGCTTTCCCCTTGGTGATGAAATCCAAGTGAGATTGCCAGGTAGGGGTAAGGTATCCGCTGGGGGATGAAATCCCAGTTGGGCCTTGTCTCAAGTGAGTTTTATGTTCATTTTAGTGCATGTGGTCTGGTAGTGTAACATAGAGTGGTCTAGATTTATTCAATATGCGATTTAAGTTACTAGATGTGGACTAATGCAAGCACAAGCAGAAATGAAAGTGCAATGCATTTTAAGCCCAAGTCAAAAATATGAGGTTTTGTTATGAAGACAAGTTTGAGAAAGGGTTGAGAGCATGATGTTTGGACTAATCTAGAAGGTGCAAGAAAGAAAAGAAAGATTCTTTTTAGTTCATGCTTATAATGTCATTGAGAAAAGGAGGCGAAAAGGTAAGAATCTAATGTACCTATATGAAAAAAAGAAGGAAAGGAACCCGAGGAAGAACCCTCGGTCCCACCGGGCGTGCCAGAATGTTTCTATTCAAATTTTGCTTTCAAATTCAAGAGAGAGAAGAAACTAAAGAGATAATGGTCAAGGCTTGTGAAGTACCTAGATAAAGTCTGCGCATCGTAATCCAGACACTGTGAGTACTCCTCTTTGGCTGTGGAGGAATGACACCTGCAAAGAAGAAAACTTGGACAAAAAGGCATTAGATGGATAGATGGTGGGTTGCCAAGTGAAAGCTTGTTCCCAGAAGTATGAGAACTTCTTTAAGGGAGGTCAACCCACTATTTTGATAAAAGATAAATGACTGATAAATGACAGAATGCTAAAATATTAATATGATAACAAACTGAAAAGAAGAATGGAAGCAAAAGACTTACCTGAGATGCTGTCGGCTTAGTCACAATCGCCGGCGTCAGTGGTCCTACCGGCGTCGGTGGTCAAGGTCTGTCGATGTCGGTTATGTTGCCGACGTCGGTTGAGGTAATGACCGGCGTCGGTCAGGGCAATGGCCTCCGGACGGGTCTGGTCAGGTTCTGGTCAGGGTCTTGGTCTGTAGATGGTCCGGGCTTGGTCTGTGGACGTATAAAATGGTCTGGGAGAGTCTGGTTCTAGTTGAAGGTCTGTGCAGAGGTCTAGGATAATGGACAAAATGTCGAAAAGGGACAGAGAGATAAAGGAGGCCAATCAAGGAGGTAGGAATTCGGGTCTGCCTGGTTTGGTTAGCAGTCTGGGTTGGGGAAAAGAAGTGTTGAATCTAGTTTAAAAGCAGATGACTAGAAAGCATAATGAAAACACAAATAGAGTACTTACTTGTGCCCTGCTGAAGAAAATGGTGTAGGTTGGTGTCCTGTTGCTGGTGATGCCAGATGTGAAGACCTGTTACTGATGGAGAATCCCTGTTGTTCACTTGCAGAAGCTTGCTATGTACCTGAGGGAGAGAGTCAAATTGATCGGCAGAGAGGTCAAGTGAAAAGACAGATACAAGGGTCTGATGTAAAGATTCAAGAGTCGGGATGCCAGAGAGAGACGCAAAGAGCGAAGAGGAGGAGATAACGGTGAAGAAGCCGTTATGAAAGGTGCTGACGCTGGCAATATCACCGATGTCGATCGATAGTTGACCGACGTCAGCGGCTAAAAGGCCGGAGAAAGGCTAAAAATAGCCTTTAATCCGTTTCCCAACCGCCGGGTTAAATGAATGCAAGGATGAAACGGTCGACGGGGGTTAATTGGGCAAGTGGAGAGGTTGGAATGGGAGTCTTAGGCATTAAATGGCCATGTGGGGAATGAAGGGGATCCAAGGAGGGTATCCTAGGGTGGTGAGGTGGCAAGGAGAGGGAAAATGGACTTATTTAATTAAAAATAGATGATTATTTTCAATTAATAAGACCTAGGTAGGTCAGGGATAGTCGAAGTGGCAAGGGACCAAGGGGAGAGAGGAAGACCAAGGGTTAGACACTTTTTAGGTGTCTACACTATGACCAACTATTAGCTTTATATAATTCAGTCTAAGTTATTTGTTGTTTTATAAGTGATGTTTTGGGGTAATTAATTGGAACAAATATTCAAATTTTGATATTTCATAAACAACATGGAAGATAATATGGATTAATTAGCCTATCAAATCAAAACAAATGGCTAAGAATAAAATCCATAACAATTAGCTGAATTTATAATTATTCAATATCAAACATTTAAAAAGTGTCTAAATTATGACACCATAATGACATCACATAAAAAGTTGTCAATAATTACCTTAAATACAAGAAAAAATCAACATAAATATAGAAATGAAATCCATGCCTAATTAATATAAACTCAAAACCTAAATAGTAATGGCATTTATTATCCAAATTAGACTAAATTTTGGCCCCTCATCTTGATCTAAATCCAATGGTTGTAATAAATCTGACAAGTCTATAAAGACAAGGCCCATTTAATGTTACAAACAAGATTTTTGGTGTAAACTTATAGTGCCAAAATATTACAAGAGCTTTAACAATTATTCACTTTGATTAATCAAAACAATTTTTAGATAAGGGGAGATGTCAGCAAAATGAATAATTCACATTTATAAATTTTCCTAGCTCTACAATCTAGGCATAAACATGTTTATATTATGGTTTGGATAATGAATCCATTGGAAATGTATAACTTTTTGGTTTACATCTTTCTATTTGTTTGCATCCTCCTAGACCTTGCCCCTGTGAGGAATCATGCTTAACATGTTAGGTTTGTAAATTTGTGTTGTCTTGAATAACTAAGAAATAAAATAACCTTTCTCATATTTGTGATATACATTTAAGATATGAATTTAATGTTTATTTGAGTTTATATTTACTCTGATAAATTTGTGCATGCATATATTTGGCATGCCCAATAAGACTAATAATCAAAAATATTAATTATTTATTTTCCTTCATTCATATTGTGTTTATTATTACATAGGAGTAGGGGCCTAATTTAGGATAATTATAAGTTGATTTAAGAGACTCAAATAAATGTCTAAAAATGTTTCCAAGTGTCTATCATTTTCATCGTATAGATTGATTATTTCATCCCGCAATCAATAAATTATCCCTAAAATTTGTCATGTCCACATTTTATATATCTATAATCTATTTTCAGTCTGTGATTTCATCTAGTAGATTGGTAGTATTGTGTTATCGATTAATGGATTAGCCTTGAACTTTAGCAAGTCTTCCTTCTATCTGTCTATTATTTTTAGTAGTCTCACCCTGTAGAGTAGTAGTTTCACCCTATCTATTATCAGATTCACCCTAAAATTTGGTGGGTTCTCCTTCTATCAATTTATAATATTTATGAAATATTTAGTGGTTCCATCTTATATAATAGAGGATTTATCCTAATTTTTAGCAGGATCACCTTTCTATTTTTTTGTTGTCTATTTACAATTGTTTATCAATTTCCCCTTATATCCTAGAAATTTTTCCATATGTTCTAGCAACTCCATCCTATGCATTGATGGTTTTATAGTATGATAGTTTTCAATATATTTCTGTCCATGAATTTAATTTTTCAAAGTTCCACACAAAGTCCAAATTTCCATTAGACCCCATTGGGGGTTATTCTCCCTAAACCCCTGCTCCTTGGTTCTATTTTTATCAAACTACTAGCACTTTCCTTATAGGTGATTACATGCCAAATATAAATAAATAAAATTAGTGACTTATGTTTTACATATTTATACCAGCCAAACACATTTCAAATAAACCAAACACATAATTTTAAAAATCTAAAGCTAAAATTAACGTCTTAATCATTTTGCATTTAGCTTTCTTGTTTTCTTATGTTTGGATAACCTTGTAATGTATATGCTCTTCCCTCATGTTAAAAGGAAAACTTGGGAATTAAAAATGGTTTAGTTGATCATGTTATTCTAGGTGTGGTTATGCATGTTTTTCCCTCACATTGTAAGGAAATATTTAGAATTATAAATAACTAACATCCTTTTATTTTAATCTTTCTAGGGTTTAGTGACTAGGATTTCATCACCCAATATTTTGAAACAACCCATGTTATAGTAAGGTATATAAATTAACTATCATCTGTCTACATTGCCTAGGCTCAATGATCCCCCAAGTGACATGAGATAGACTTGACCACTATTACCTAGGTTCTAGATAGGCTTATTGAGGCTAGATTTCTAGTAATGTTCTAGTTATAGTGACACATGGAATATTTAAATATTTAGATTTGACATTTTTGAGTGTGCTCATGAATCTCCCTCTTCCATGGATTAGGATCTCATCATACTAAAAGATATATAAATGGAACACCTAGATCAACATGTTTAACATAGTTGAAGACTTCTCAGCTATACATAGAATAATAATTTAGGGAACACATCATTCCCAAAGATCACCCATCACATACCTTTGGGATACTATCAGTTGGTTATTATTTAGTTACACACCTATCTAATTAATTTTGTCACTTGAAACATGCACCCATGGTTTTGAATGGATCTTGCACATGTTGATGCATGAGTCTTCCACATATACCACCTCATACTCATGTATTAAAGGTCTACTTATTATCTCAATATAACAATGGGATTGTCTGCCAAGCTGTGGGACTTTTTCACTCCTTATGATGAACATATAGATTACGTCAACTTCCTTATAATCTAGATGCATTTAGTTTAAGACCAATGTGTAGACCTAAAAAGAGTTGAATGAAATCTACAGCTAGTGTTAAACCTAAATTGACAAGGGGAAAAGAGAGAGAAAATGTAAGAGATTGTTGGAAAGTAAAAGGTGATGCACCAAGAATAGATTGAACACCTCTACTACCTTGATGAACACACTAGAGATTAATAAAAACAACATATTATCACACATAATCCACCATAAATAATCCAAATTCATAATTATTTTGTACTGAGGTGCAAGAATGTAGTGCAACATTGAGAGGGATGAGATTATCCATAGTTAGAGCCTATGTAGACCCTAGTGCACACAGAATATGACCTATAAATGGGGTCCTAGTTATACATAGAGGTGTTTGGAATGGAAAGCAATGAAAGGGACAAAAATTACCCATAAACAAAAATCAGCAAACACAAATCACACATAAGATACAAGAAGAATAAATGGATATGAAATCAGTTCTCATTAAGGTGTAAGATTTAGCCAATAGAAGTGCTTTTGGAGGACAAAATTTGACAATGTAAGGGTGCATAAAAATGTTTACCTATTTTCAACATAAGACTCAAGATTTTATAGGCAATGAGGAGCCCTTGGATCATTAATTGAAATTTCACCCACTATTAGGGTAGTTACAACATTTAATATTGATGTAAAAAATTAGTTGGTATCTTTGTCAAAAGAGATCTCATGCCCATGTTCTAAAAAATTGATAGCCACTTTGACATTTAATTATATTTTTATTTGGTTCCCTTAGTATCTAATAAATCTCAAACAATATTCAAATTTATGTCAATCACTTACTAATTCATCTAGGACATCTTGTTCATGTGTGACCACATAAGTGTATCTTTGGGTTTTGCCTCATCATCCTATGCAAGCAATGGATTTTTCATGCACCCATATTTGTGAATTCTTCCACATGGTTGCATTCCAAAGGTTTAATAGAGAGTTGGAATCACTAATCTCTTAAAGGGTGCTAAGGTTATTTTTATATGGAAATACACAAGGCCCAATCTCCTTCTGCACCAAGTCCCTTTTAACGATATTTATAATGTATGTATTAGTTATAACTTGTGTTGGTCTCTAAATAAAATGTTGTGTAGTTCAAAATCATAGTATATGTTCTACTAGGGTATAGATGGGATCTATGTTGATTGACTTGATACTTCATCATTTGAATACTAGTAAATTATTTAAATAATAACATACAAGAAGATGGGGGATCTTAAGCATGTCCTTCATGATATGGTACCAATCCCATGCACTTTCTCTTTCACTGCCCAAAGTCATGGAGGCTTATTTGCTTTGACTTGTGTGTCGTGTTAGTGAGATGAAGGATATTTTCATGGGGTATGGATCAATACTTAATTTATTAATGGGCCTAAATTTATGAGCAAGCTCGAGTTGATTTTTGAGTGAGGGTGTAGATGGGAAACATTCATGTGAATACTCCTTTTGGGAACTTAATCACTACATCAGTGTATGATTATTTGTGTATTCCCCTCAATTTCAGCTCTTATGAAAGGTGTGACTTATAAATTCAACATTTTTGGCAACCTCTATGGGCCACTTGCTTACTAAGCATGAATCTAGTAGCCTTCAATCAATCCATTAGGCATAGATTCATCTATAATTACTTAATCTTCAACTTCCTAACTATGATTAGATGTGATAATCCCACCTAACCTTAGAAGGAACCAAAATAACCTCCACAAGGATAAATAAAGTAAATAATTGAATTGAATGATGCTTAGAGGAATGACAAAACTAAGCTAACAAAACTAAAATAAACTATGCATAAGTGCTTGGAGGGAAATAAACTATTCTAAACAATATAATGTACACATGGCACTTAAGTAAATTAAATCATCTAAACAACTATTTAATGATCATCAGAGATAGTGATTGAGATTAATCCCATTAACGAGGATAGACAACACTTCTATGCTTGGTCTTGTAGGCTAGTATACATGGAATTACTTGCAACTATCTATGATATATGGGCTGCTCAATATAGCATCAAAAATTTTATGCTTTCCAGCCTTTGCTCTATCAGTGTCCCATTTAAGTAACATGTCTCCTTCATCAAAACTTCTATCTATCCCTCCTATCAAATTTTCTCTTGGTCCATGCCTTCTAAAGCTCCATATTATGGATGACTTGTGCCCTAAGTTCTTTAAGCTCCATTAGTTTATTTAAAATTATTGTCATGGGATCACTTTTGAATAACTCCAATTGATGCGCTAGCTCTATTGAGGGTAATTTGAGATATGTGGTCACCCATGATTCATTTCCATAGACTATCATAAATGGTGAATACCCTAGTACCCTTTTTGATGTTATTCAATCTTCCCAAAGGATAGTCTTGAGCTTGGTGTGTTAGGACTATTGATTATCATCAATGGTTCACTTGATGATATGAACTAAATTCTTGTTAGTTAATTCAACCAAACCATTACCTTGGGGGTAATAATTTGAAGAGGTGATTATATGTATGTTATGTTTGACCACTCATTCATTTATCTTGGTTTTGAGAAAGGCAAGTGCATTATCTGAGATAATAGTAGTTAGGATACCAAATCTTGTGATAACACTTTCATAGAAGTTTAGAATGGAGACCTAATTAGCTTCTTTGAGCACTATTATCTCCATCCACCTTGTAAAGTAGTTGGTTGTTGTGAAGATCCACTTGTGTCTAATGCTCAATAGTGGATTTATCATGTCATTGAAGTCTAGGCACCATTGTGTAAAATTTTATTTATCTTGTTTGGGTGTAAGGGTAGGGCTACCAATTTTTATTTACCTACAAAGAGTGTACACTTCTTTCATCCTCTCACCCATGCATGCACATATTTAAATAGAATTGGCCAATAATATCTAGTTCATATAATTTTAACTATAGTGGTCTTAGGTGAATAATTACCTCCTATCAATCCATCATGGAACTCTTATAGGATCTTGTTCACTTGTTGTTGTTCATTGCCAATTTTGATTTTCTTACAAAGAAGGTGCACTTCTTGCAGCCTCTCACCCATGCGTGCACATATTTAAATAGAGATGGCCAATAATAACTATCTCACATGATTTTCACTATAGTTGTCTTAGGTGAATAATGGCCTCCTAGTGATCCATCGTAGAACTCTTCTATGATCTTGTTCACCTATTTTTGCTCTATGAATCATAAGAGAATTCTATTGATATATCTTATAAAAAGTAAACCATTGACAAGCACATAAGGAATGTATTATATTCTAAAGTGTTTACACTTGGATTTATTCAAGCCCTATGGATACATGTTGGTTTAAAGGAAGATCCTCATGCTCTCAGTCTAGCTTACTGGGGTGTTTTGGTCTTCTAGTTGATTCTTGCATAGTGAAAGAAGTACACAATTTTTGTTCTTCATATTCTATGCTAGCTAATTACAGAGTCCTTACCTCTCACCATCTTGGTGATTTGGATGTCTATGTCATAATACATCACCTTTATGACCTAAATGAATATTTTCTCATCTATGTCTTTGTTGAGTAAGAATTCCTTTATACTTGAGTGAGAGACCATAATCTAGATCTTGTTATTGGAGAGCATGTGCCTAAATTTATTCAATGGTCTTATTATCATGAAGATATGATTTTATACAAATTTATAGTAAAACACATAATCCTTGAGCACTTGTCTAAATAAAGTGATAAGTTGATCTAACTGGTCATTATTCTATTGCACAAGAATAGATGATATGCCTTTAGCTCTACCAAATGCATAAAGGATGAAATCCTTGTTGTAATTTGGATTTATCAATGTAGATAATCTACAATGGAATGTTTTATGGCCTCAAAACTAGTTTCACCTTTTTAGATCTAGATAAATGTAGTGCTCTTCTTGAACATAGTTATTAGGGGTTTGACCAAAGTTATGAAACTTAGCACAAGCCTTTTGAAAATTTTATTTTTTCCAAGAAGTTTTGGAGACCATTCTTGTGACCTGGGAGTGGGAGAAATATAATGACTTCAACTCATTCAATATCGATTGGGAGTACTTATTTAGAGATGATGTGTCCCAAAATATTTACTTCATATATTGTGAATATGCACTTGATCAGGTTCATAGAGTTCCAAAACTCTCATTATTTTTTAAAGACTTGCTCTAGGTGGTCCAAATGATTTGATGTGTGATTTTAGAAAACATTTATGTCATCAAGGTAAACCAAGATGATGTTGTTGAGGATTCCCTTGAAATCCATATCCATGACCCTTTGGAAGGTAGCCCCTACATTTGTCATACCAAAGGGAATCCTTTGGTATACAAAGGTACCCCATAAATGTAGTTTTGAATTGATCATACTCTAACACAAACACTTGGTTATAACCTATATAACCATCTAATAGTGAGAATATCTCTATGTATGTGATTTTTTTTAGAATTTGTTTTATTGGCAAGTAGGAGTAGTGATCTTTGAGGAAGGATTTTTTGAGGTCCCTAGAGTCTATGCACAAGTATATTTCTCTATTATTTTTGTGCACTAGGATGAAATTAACCACCCATGCAGAATGTTTGATTATAAATATTATGTTGGCCTCAATGATATTTGAGAGTTCCTTCCTCATTGAGGGCTCAAGCTTTGGATTAATCAACCTTTGCTTCTACTTGACCAGCTTGGTATTGGGATCAAGCTCAACCATATGCTGGGTTAAGCCTATATCAAATCCTTTAAGGCATTTATAACTCCATTCAAATACATACTCATACCTTATGGTTAGTTTTATGAATTCTTTGCTTTTGGATGGGGAGCATACCTTATCAATTTTTAAGAGCTTATCATTAGAGATAGACACTACACATCTACTACACATAATCCACATCCACCATCATGAGATTGAAGGACTTCTTATATTTGTGGGAAGAAATCCATCCTAACTACAACTTGGTTCAATGTAAGTATTTTTTCTTTTACTTCATTTCTTATTAGTTTCTCTACTTTTGTCTGTTTATCTAGCTCTTAGAATATAACTGGCATCCCTCTATTTCCTTTTATTATCCTTTGTTACTCTATAAGTCTCCATTTTTAATTAATTACAATTTTGAATAGAATCAATGTTGATTCATCTGAATTATCACCTATCCTATAGAATCATCACCAATCCTATAATATTTGCATTGATCCACACTACATGGTTTTCAAAACCCAAGCCTTTTTATCCTAGGAAATCTATCTTTAATTATTTTGGTTCTCTATCTTTTTAAACATGGAATTATTATGTAGATGACTCTTCCTAGAATTATGCATGGAATCATTAATAATATTGATCTACCCATTGTATCTCACCCCTTTTTGCTGACCAGAGTGATATAGCCTTTGAATTGGCACTTTGTGACATTGTTTACTCTCCCTCAATTGAATCAACTTCTGACCAACTTGATGTTATACAAGAGGATGTGAATGTTTCTATAGATTATTGGGATGAATAATTTGATTACATTTATATCTTAAATGAATATTAAATCATAATCATTATTGTAATCACATATTTATCTTTTGTAATTTCAAGTCTTATTTATCCACTTAATTGTGAAAACAGTGAACTGCATCCACTTGAAGAATTATAACTTCCTAGGTCTGGTTCCTAACCAAGTATCTCACCCATCTATTTATTAATCTATTTTTTTCAAGTTGTTTATTTCTGTGTAGGTTATTCTTCCAAGCCAAAAAAAAGTTCCCTCATTCAATGGATTCAAGTGATGCATAACCATCTTCATATATCTAGGTATTATTTATGAACTTTGCATTTCATTGAGTTTTTAATAAGTTAATTAAATTAAAATAAAAATTAAAAAAATACTATAACATTTTGGCACACTCGATGGGACCCCTAAGGTCTCATTTTTCTTATTATAATTTATTTTGAATTTATCCACTCTTCTCCTTTTCTCTTGATTGTTATATTCATTCAAAATAAAAATCCAAAATTGTTTTTAGTTTCCTTTTTAAGGTTAAAAATAATTTCATCCATTTCTTGCTTGCTTAGTAAATTCATATAGAATAATCTAGGTGGTTAAATTATTGTATCAATCACTTCTTTCACACACATACCAAACCACTTACATAATTAACTCATCAAACATTGACATAAGGGAACTAGATGTGATTTCATCACCTAGAGGTAACCTTCATCCCAACTATCTTAGAATTCCTCACCAAGGGAAGATCCAACTTAGTATACTAACTAAGTATAAACCTTAGTTATTTGATATATACTAGCTAAGCACCTAATACCCTTACACTTTTGTGTGTGAAGTGAGGGGGTATGACCTAATACCAATCCATGTATCAATTCTAGTAAAGAGATCTTTTGAGCCTAAACAAACTTAAAACCATCTATATATTATCATTTCTTAGGACCTTTGATAACTTTTTTTATCACACTTTTAAATTAATTTCCTTAAAAAGTAAAATATTTTTAGTTATGTCTTGTAACGTGTGTGCCTCTCTTTTCCACTAAAAATGAGATAATCAAAAAGACTATTGTTTGATTTATATTTCTTAATTTTTACTTTGTAAATACATGGTTTTGATTGTTGAGCGGAGTGCCTTGGGACTATAATGGCAATAATGAGCTCCATGTGCATGAGGTGGTGATAGATCTAGGTGACCCTTCCCATGGCAAGACTAGAACTTTAAGCCACCTATCTTTGATGGCTGAGAGTGCGATTTTAGGGTTTGAGGGCATGGTGGAGCACGTCCTTTTTATCAACATGGCTACAATTGTCATTATTGCTAGATTTGATGGTGTCTCCATCAAATCAAATTGACAGAGAAACCAAAGGTATTTTGCAGATTTTTAATGTCCCGGTAAATGCGTGTGTGTCATTATTGTTTATTGCAATGGCAACCTGCATTGTTGGCTAGGGTAGAATGCTAAAGATATATTTTTTTTAGCATTATTTACCCTATGTTGTAAGTTCTTTGAGGTTTTAGGTCCTTGTAAAACTTGGGTACTTTTATTGGACTATGTTTGTGGTTTCAGGTCCCTGTAAAACCTGATTTTGATGCTGCTCTTTAGTAGGTTTCAAGACTACTTTTCCTGGTGGTTCTTAATGCTTTATCTTTCTTGATTCTGTTAAAGGGTTTTGAGGTCCCTTCAAAACCTACTTTTATCATAATCTAAAAAAATACATGGTTTTGATGTGATTAAAGTCACTAAATCAAAACAAACCCTCAGCTTCATCCTCATCCATAGAAAACTTTTCTAGTCTTTCTACCTCCCCTGAGTCCATAAGGGAGGGTATTCCCTTGTATTATACTCTAGGTGATCCTAAATTCATCACCATATTGGATAGTAATCTAATCACACTTAACCATTACCTTATCACCCAAGCTATCTACATTCCACTTTCCCCTTGTACATAATTTTTAGGGAATGCTTTTAGCATGCCACTAGATGAAGGTGAAGGTTTCACTATAACTATGGTGTCCTCCCACAACAATCCTCTCTCGACAAGTTCTGACACCAACACTACATAACCTTTAAGCAATCCACCTTTAGTGACATCTAGTGGTCCATCCCCAACTACTACCCAAGCTCAAAATATCACCGCACCTAAACCTACATCTACTTTGCCTCTTACCATGACACCTTAGAATGTAGTTATCTCAATCCCAACAACTTTTCCACTGATCCAAACTAGTGTACTGTTAAATCCTAAAATTCAACATTTACAAGAAGATCATATGAGTCAACTTTATCGATAATATATCCCATTGACCACCAAATACATAGCTCCTTTACAAGATCTTGGGTACACCTATATACCCCTACAAGCCCCACATTATGTGGTGGTATCCCAACTAATTATGACCACCTCAATTGGTTACCCTTTTTCATATCCCTTTTCCAATCCTTTTCCTACCTATCAACATCTACAACAAAATGTCTTGGGGGTATTCCTCAATACAATACCCAACCAGACCTTATGAGTATCCTTATGAATAGGATGGCCAATTTGGAAGCCTCTACCTCTAGGTAAAAAAATAGGCTCACTTACGACTAAATCTATAATGAACTTATTAACCCAACTATCCCCATTAAATCATACCCTTCATAGTGGGAGATTTTGAAATTTATGAAGTTTCAAAATAAGGAGGATCCTTAGTAGCACCTTCAAGCATTTAGACACACTTGTTATCTTATAGCTCATGATGATGCCCTTATTCTCAAAACCTTTCACATGTCACTAGATGGACTAGCCCTACACTAGTATAGTTTAATTCTTTATCATTCCCTATTCTCTTTTGGGAAGCCATCCCAAATCTTCTTAGAACACTTTTCTATCAACATCATAAGAAAAGTGACTATCACTGACCTCTATGCCATTAGATAGTTTGATGATGAATTTATCACTGATTTATGGCTAGATGAAGGAGTCTCATAAACCAATTCACTCTTTCCCTCTCACAACCCAAAATAATTGAATTATTTTTGAGAGCATATGCTAAACATATCTCATCAAAGTTATTAGTGCAATCCTTTAAAACCTTTGACGAGGCATTTTTGATGGCCTACAAACTAGAAATTAGAGATTTAAAAGAAGTGAAAGTGAAAATATGTAGTGAAAAATTCAAACATGATCCTCTAAAGGGGATAACAATAATAAAACCAAAGGAGGTGTTAATTCCATAGTCTTAAAATCAGCACCATCATAAACAAAAATCCAATCTAATCCATCTACCTCTCATGCACAATCTCAAAAACCATTAACACATTTTCCTCCATGATAATACACACCTTTAGGAGAGTATTACGCATCTATATTACATAATATTTTAAATTCATCTATCATTGAACTTCCTCTAATGAGACCTCTTGATGGCTCTCATCCTGGGTCTAACTTTTTTAAATAAAATGACTTTTGCAACTATCACTATGTAATAGGTCATGACGTCAATAGGTGTCATGATTTCAAGGGTCTAGTATAAAAACTTATTGATAAAGGGGAGTTACAATTATATAATTGTAACATGTCCTCTAATCAGTCTATAGACATACATAGGTGGTTTTTCCCTAACCATGCTTCCAGATCTAATTCTATACAGGTTAATTTAGGATCCACCTCAAACCATGAGACCCATGCGATTAGTACAATCCATGATCATCTTCTACTCAAATAAGTTGTTGTACTTCTATCCCTAATCTCCTTATAGGAGATGCCTTCAAACCATCTAAATTGAGTGAATTTATCCCAAAAACTCACTCAAGCCTTCTGGATCTCATTATTTGGGATCCACTTGAAGAAATATTATCTTAAAACATTCACTATGATAAACTAGAAACTAAGGAAGAAGTTATCAAGGAAAAGGATTATTTAGGTATTCCACAAGATACACATACATTTCTTTATGTCATCTCAATACCTATATGTAGTATACCCATCCCCTCTAGCTTACTACTCCTTGAGGAAACTATTATGTTACCACAAACCAACTCAAGACTAGATCCCCTCATAATCAAGAAGAGCTAAATATTAGACAAATTAAGGGGAAGGCAATAATTATCAAAAACAAAAACCTCAGGGCCTCACAAATAAATTCCTTACAACATCCTCCCATTAGGATTTAGCTCCCTAAATATGACATCCATGCTACCCCCAATAAGATTTGAAAAGGGAAGATTCTTCTGCCACCTATCCAAATAAAAGTATCTATATTGAGACCCCATCCTTTGACAAGACTAAAATCCACCATCATATAATCCTTTACTAAAGAGCATGTACCATCACAAAAGGATCTTCTCACTATGATAATTCTAATACATAACCCTTTAAACCCCTACTATCTATAAGGCTTAGGTGTAAGGTCTTATCCTAAGCATAAATTACCTATTGTAGGGAATATTCAAACAACTAGTTTGGAATATCAAGGCTCAAAGTCAAAATCAACTTCCCTACCAATGCCTTGAAAGATAAAAAAACCTAGTCAATATCCATTGAAGGGGTCTTATTCTATGATCCTCAATCAACTTCTCCAAACCTCTCTTATCACTCTGCCACCCATAAAACTCATTAACCCTCATGTTTAGAGACTAGTGTGGTATTAATAAAAGAATAAATGTGCATATCATTAAATATCAGGTCATGATATAAAAATTTATAATGTGTTAAAGTTATGGTATAAAACTTATTATAATAATATAATATTTTGACAGAATAGTTAGATCATGATTATCCCCATAATCAAACTACTAGGGTCACATCTACCTCAAAAACTAGTATATTATTAATAATATCATAACAAGTCATAAAAGAAGATAAAATATCTGATAGATCTCAATATCAACCACTCTTGAACACTCTAGATGTGTATTAATATGAAAATAAGACAAATTCACCTTTATTTTAGATAGACATAATACACATAGCTATGTGATCCCAAACCTAGGGTCATAAGACCCACAATCATGATAAAGCCAAAGTGACTATTGTGAAATCCCCAAATCTTACCACAAATATTTTTACAATGCCCACTCTAAATTATAAAAAAATTATTTTATGAAAAGTACAAAATAATAATGCTTTAGAATTAATACAAATATCCATTCTAAAGTAGCTTCATCATCTCTCGATCAATACGTATTTATATGAACTTATCCAAAATTCTCTATAACATCATGAGGATATGATAGAATCCTTGTAGTACATCAAGATATAATCTAATTAACCCTAGCTTGTATTGACTTTTATCACATCAATTCAAAAGTAATTATCTATAACATTCCATGATTAAAAAATATCATCATTTTAGCCTAATGATCAAGGTCCCCCACTATTTATCACTACCCAAATTGATCAAATTTTAATCAAATGAGTAATGATTGATAATTGTGACAATATAAATATCATCTCCTCTCATGCATTTAAACAACTATAGTTACTTGAAATGATTATATCCCAAACCTTGGTTGTTTTACTAGCATTCAATGATACTATAGCCCCTACACTAGAAATTGTTATCCTTCCCATCCAAGTGGTTATCTACACTCTACCTAAATTATTTTATGTAATATAAGGGGATTTTAAATAGAACATCCTATTAGGATTCCCTTAGATATGCACAATACATTGCATCCCCTCCACCTTGCATCGATGTATTAAATTTGATCATGAAGGTAAAACCCATAATATCCCAATCAATTCCCATCCATTTAAAACTTTTAACCTTAAATTTTAACCAAATGACATTTTAATACCATTAAAAAGTACACCCCATCATAGTCCAATGAGTCATTATCTAGTATGACAATCCCTACATCAAGTATGGGCAAGGAGTCCATTAATTACATGTTTTAGTAGCTATCAATTGAAGAGTATCAGTTACTGACACTTAATCTTTCCCCAATCCCTAAGAATATGATCACCCAAATAAAAATCATGCATATTATCCTAATATAGGAGAGATTATTCCCTTTAGTCCACCTTGCCTCTACACTCATTTGATCTATGCGGGGATAGCTCAGCCTTCTTTGGGTCTTACTAACCAAACCCATGATAAACCATTTACCTTAAACTTTTCATTCCTATAAAAACCCCACTTGGCAAAAACATACCTACAATGGTGTGCTTGAAATGGTTTTGGCATAGGATGCTATGAACAAAGCTGACATGAGGTTACATTAGGATGTTTTAGAAACCCCATAAAAAGCATGGTTTTGGTTTCAAAAAAAATCCCAAAATTACCTCAAAAGTTACTCTTCTACCTATTCCAAAAGAGGACATTCCATACTCTCCATCCAACACCCCTTGTATGATAGATGACATCATATCAATTCCTCCAACAAGATTAGTCAATTCCATCACTATAGAACCTCTGATGTAGATCTTGTATGAGTTTCTCTCTCTTATCCCTAATCAATGGTTCACTTCTCTAGTCTCAAGCTCAAGAAAATATTCTCCATGCAAAAATTATAGAACATATGTACTATTTTTAGAATACTAAATCTTGATCTTGATCATATGAGTCTTATAAAGACTCTCACTAGCCTCATTTCACTATTTCCAACACCTTCATTTTCACTTATGTAACTCTGCCTTCTCAACTTGCATTCCTTGTAGCCCTTTCTACCTAAAAATAGACTTTTATAGGAAAATTAATAGTAGTTATGACTATTCAATGATATATTCTCATTTTTCTCATTAAGACACACCTATGTGTCAATTTTGAGGGTTTAACCCTTCCACTAGGTTCACTTTCTCTCTTGTAGCCTATCCAATTAGGCATCTTTTAGCCCTTCCAAAAAACCTCTCTCTATAAATCCATAAAAAATGTTTCATATAGTTCTATAAATTATTGATTTTATTATATCACACAAAATCACATTAGATATTTTTTTATGAATTTTCAAGGGTTAGTTTTCTCACAATGATCAAAACCCTAATAGTCAGGGATTAGGGTGACTATGCAGATTAAGAGTGAATTAAATTGCATATCTTGATCAAAAATAAGTTTCAAATAAATATAATGATTTTAATATTTCTGTGTAAGTTCTTAAAACTTTTTCATTTAGTGGTCACATATTCACAACTCCTAGATCATGCACAATAAGAAAAACCCAGTCTAGCAACATTATATTCTATTGATAGGAAATAAGTTAAGTAGGGTTTATGTCCTTTCATCATCTAAATAATTTTAAAATTTTCAATGAGGTTATCATCACCTTATACTAATTATTTAAACCCTTTCCAAACCCCTTTGAATCAAATACAAGACTCGAGGCAACTAAAATAGTGTACAGAATTCAAACTTATCAATTGTGTGCTATCAATGAGCAAGATTATCAATAGAATGGAAAAAAACAAATATCTAAACAACTATATGTTGAAAAATATAACATTCCCTATATTCCTAAGTGTGTCCCATGTCTAACTCTCCATAAAAATTAAGTAATAATGGATCAAATGTTTAGACAATTGCTAGAATAAGACTAAATCAACTTATACCCTATTGACAGGTTTGACTATTTGTAAAACACTATCTTTGATAAATTAAATAACATTAATATCATAAATAAGAGAATAAAATTTATTCATAAACATCATCAATAAACAAACATCCATTTTACTCACCATAGTGATCATCCAAGCACACATGTGCTCTATCTCAGCCATGCAATCTCAATACACATAGAAAATTGATATCACAATCCTTCTTGAATCAAAAAGTTTATTTATTTAATTTCCATACCTATCATGATAAAATGGAATTAGATATTAAAAAATCAAAAATGACTCAAAAAAACTCCTAGCCAAGTTCATAACTGATTCTTGGAGACTTTCCCACTTAGAGGTCGTTTATTACATGCATATTATTGATTTTACATAAAATGACCAATATAGGACCTTGACTATAGGATAAATAAAATATTAGGGACCTTATCATAGTATCAAAACCTATTATACATGTTTTATAAACCTTTCCACCTTCACAAACATATTAAATTCCTTATACAAGGCACCAAATATTTAAATTTTCAAAAAGAGCATTTTGGTGGGAAAAGCCATAATTTAAATTTTATGCACCTTAAAGCTACCTAAACCACACCTAAAGACTATTTATGACCTCTAACACCCACGAAACACTTAAAAGAGTAATTCAATCTAAAATTAATTCATCATTAGGATGCCCCTGCATTAACCTCTCATCTATTGCCATCATAGAGAGGTCAAAACCATTCCTCTATCCTATCTACACATGATAGGGCAAGATTTTCCCACCATCCTTGTTCTTTAGTAATAGGATGATGAGTCAATATTAATTTATTTATACATAGATAACTCCCATCTATGCAAATCCCTTCTATCTAAAACCTTTAGTTTATTAAATGAAGCTATTGTTGACATTAACATAAGATCTCATTAAACTTAATGAATTATCAAGGCCAACAAATCTATATATCCTTAAGAAAACCAAGATTTCACTATGTTTCTAACATATCATAGTGAAGAATTCACTTGATCCTATAGTGACATGATTTTTATTGACCCTACTATTGTCATCCATAACATTATCACATTCCTTAATGTTAAACCTATAAATCAAAAGCTTTAAAAGATGCACCCTCATGTTGTACTCTTAGTCAAGGAAGAGTTTTAGCATCCCTTATCCATCAACTTTATATATCCTATTGATTATCCTTAATGGGTATCTAATAGTATCCCCATCATAAATCCCACATAGGGACCACACCTTTGTACCAACTTTAGAGACCTTAATCTCGCTTATCCTAAGGATGATTTCCCTCTCCCTAATATTTGACCAATTAGTAAATTTAACAACTGGTCACAAAATGTTATCACTTATGTATGGTTTATATGGATATAATTTGATCTTTATAATACTACAAGATCAACATAATCTTCATTTATTATTCCTTGGGGACATTCTACTATTAGGTTATGTCTTTCAACCTAAAGAATGTAGGAGACACCTATTAAAGAGCCATGAATTGTATCTTCCATGATATAATCCATAAAATTGTTGAAGACTATGTGGATGATCTCTTTGGTAAGTCAAAACTATGAAAATACCATCTTTTAGTTCTAAAAGTAATCTTTACTGACTTAATATAGTTTTATGTCCATCTAAATTCCAAGAAATGCATTTTTGGAGTTTTGACACATACGATTTTAGTTTTTATTGTCTCTATTTAAGGGATAGAATTTGACCCCACTAAGATCAAATCCATTTTATAAATGCCACCCCCATCTAATATTAATCAACATTGTAGTTTGCAAGGGAAATTATAGTCTATTTGTCATTTTATCTCCCAACTATTTGATCGATGTCAACTTTCCATCACCTCTTAAGGAAAGATATCCTTTTTAATTAGGACTATAGTTATTAGGATTCATTTAATGATCTTAAAAGCTACCTTATCTCACCACCATTTTTCATTACTCTAAAGGAGGGGAAACCATTATTATTGTATATTTCCTCTATGGATCATGCCCTAGGATCCATGATTGTCCATTGTGATGAGAAACATAAAGAGTAGGTAGTTTATTATATTAGTCACACACTTGCCAAATATGAGATGTGATATTCACACATAGAGAAGTTGTGCCTAGCTTTGGTCTTTTTAGCTTCTAAGCTTCACCATTATCTACTCAATCACAAAACTTATGTGGTCACAAACATTGGTCCCCTAAAGTTTATGCATTCAAAACCTTATCAGAATCAATGAATCACCAAATGGATTATGATTTTAGTAGAATTTGATATAGAATTTATCCATTAAAAATTAGTTGAAGGTCAAATAATTATTGATTAGCTTGTTGAGGCATGTATTATTATTGATCAACCAATTAATTATGAATTCTTAAATGAATCCATAACCTCCACATCGTAAACAAATCCATAATATCAAATGAATTTATTCTTTGATGGATCCAAATGAAATCATAGTGGGGGAGCTAAAATTATCCTAATCCCTCCTGGGGGGATACCTATACCTTTACCTTTTAAGCTTGATTTTTACTACACTAATAATATGGCAGAATATAAGGCTTTAATCATAGGTTTCCAAACTACTTTAGCTTTAGGCATTAAAACACTTAATATATATGGTGAATCCCAACTTATGGTCAATCAAATTATGGGAATATATCTATGTAATAATGACAACCTTCAAAAATATAAGACCTTGGTTCATCAGTTACTAGCTACTTTTGAGCATTATGTTATCTAATCCACTCCTCAATCAACTAAAAAGTTTGTAAATAAAATGGCTTCTTTGGCCTCATTTATCCCATATTCATATTGGGAGCCTAAATTATTTGTCATTATCCATAATTTTAATCAACCTAATTTTACCAAAACTAATCTTCCTTCCATCCATAGTGTAGAGGAAAATCCACTAGATCTTTGGTAAACATAGATATTTGATTACCTATCAAAGGGAACTATTCCTACAAATCTATCCAAAAATTATAAGCGAGCTTTCTAGAATCATATCACACATTTTATCATACTATGGGGTATTCTCTAAAAGCATGGTTTTTATGGTACCTTCTTCATTATCTCCAAAATCATGAAGCTACCCTTGCTATAAAAGAAGATCATGATGGCTTATGAAGCTTGATTTTTACTACACTAATAATATGGTAGAATATAAGGCTTTAATCATAAGTTTCCAAACTACTTTAGATTTAGGCATTAAAACACTTAATATATATGGTGAATCCCAACTTATGGTCAATCAAATTATGGGAGTATATCTATGTAAGAATGACAACCTTCAAAAATATAAGACCTTGGTTCATCAGTTACTAGCTACTTTTGAGCATTATGTTATCTAATCCACTCCTCAATCAACTAAAAAGTTTGTAAATAAAATGGCTTCTTTGGCCTCATTTATCCCATATTCATCTTGGGAGCCTAAATTATTTGTCATTATCCATAATTTTAATCAACCTTATTTTACCAAAACTAGTCTTCCTTCCATCCATAGTGTAGAGGAAAATCCACTAGATCTTTGGTAAACATAGATATTTGATTACCTATCAAAGGGAACTATTCTTACAAATCTATCCAAAAATTATAAGCGAGCTTTCTATAATCATATCACACATTTTATCATACTATGGGGTATTCTCTAAAAGCATGGTTTTGATGGTACCTTCTTCATTATCTCCAAAATCATGAAGCTACCCTTACTATAAAAGAAGCTCATGATGGCTTATGTGGTGGACATTTTATCAGTCGCATCATCAATAAGAGAATCTTACAACTAGGCTATTATTGTCCCACTTTAAAATAGTATTGTTGTGAATACACTAATAAATGTGTAAAATGGTAGTATCACACTAATCTATCACATGTCCCTAGTCAAGCATTATAAGTAGCATAGGAATTTTGGCCATTTTCCTAGTAGGGGCTCAATCTTATAGGTCAAATTAATCCTAAATCTTCCCAGTGCCATGGATTTATAATTATCATCACTGAGTATTTCACTAAGTTGGTGGAGGCTATTCCTTTTATCTTGACCAAAGCAAATAAAAATTATTGAATTCATTCGTTAGCATATTAATTGTCACTTTGGTGTTCCTCATAATATTATCATAAATAATGAAAAATCTTTTAAAAACAAAAATGTTCAAGAGCTCTCTGACTATTTTAACATTAAGCTAAGATTATCCTTGCATTATTACCCTCAAGTTAATGGATAGGCTGATGCATCCAATAAAACTCTTGTCAAAATCCTAACTTGAGTCATAAATGAAATAAGAAAGAACTAGCATATTCATTTTCCCTTTGCCTTATGGGATTATCAAACCAGTATTCAAACCCCTATAGGTGCTACTCCTTTTTCCCTAGTTTATGGTACTAATGTTTTACTTCCTCTTGAGGCTCAGATTCATTCCCTTTGCATCTCACTTAAGGATATCATTTCTAAGGATGACTTCTATCAGGAATTATTAACCTAGTTCTATCTCTTAGATGAGCATTTATTGGATGCCCTTGACCATATCCATGTATATCAGGAATGAATAAAGCTTGCCTATAATAAGCATTTAAAATAATGTGAAATTAATATTGATGACCTTTTATTAAGAGAAAATCAACATGTCACTCATATGGAAAAAGTCAAATGGGGAAAAATTTCTCCAAATTAGCTTAGAACATATATTATCACCCATGAATATAGATCTGGGGCATATCGTTTGACCTCTCTTGATGGAAAATCAAAACAATAACCTCTTAATGCATTGTATTTGCATCCTTTCCACTATTAATAAGTCTAAATCACCTTGGTCCATAGAGTTTCTTTTTTGTTTTTGTTTGATTCAATAAAAGCATATCCATTTCATTATTGTACCAAATAATGATATATAGAGACATGTGGTTATCTGACATCATTATCTATTCTAAACTTTGAATATGAATACCCCAATTCTATTCATAGCATGTTCTAATTGGAAATTATTAGCCTATAATGGGAAGGTTCCCCAAATCATTATTTCTAGAAATACTTCCCTATCACTAGTTCATTTTGGGAATAAGAGTATTATCTTGTGCAAAAAAGCTTTGGGAAAATATTATAGGATGCCTAAGGCCAATCCATAAATAAATAATAACACTAGGATAAAAATAAAAGAATTGATAAAAAAACATGCAAAAATAATAGACTAATCCCTCAAAAGATAGCTATAAATCTACAAAAAAAATATATACCAATCCCTCAAAGCACAACTACTTTGAAAATAATCTCTCAAAATATATACCAATCCCTCTAAGGATGGATATCATACATAAAATATCCATTTTATTGGCTTAGATTACATCCTAGCTAAAAGTAGAAGTATTCAAGTCTTACCCTCAAACCTAGCCCAACATAAGAATGACCCTAGGTTATGGGTTATCTATAATGGGGTCAAACTTATAGGGTTTGTAATGAGGCTAGATCCTCAGATATATCACCCAACTTATTATCACTAAAACCTAAAAATTATTGGGGTGAAAAGGAAGAGAAATGTAAGAATGGAAATCTATACTAAATGCAGTGATGCACCAAATATTCAGTGATCCACTTTTAGCTTGGACACTTATATGATTACTAATGAATTCAAACAAGAAAAGGAATAGTTAGCTTCTATGACATGGTTTCAAGCATGAGTATTTCATATGAAGGCTAAAAGGATACATATAACTTGAAGGATGAAAAGGGAGAGGTCTATATAAGATATTATCAACTTACGACACTCCAAGAAGAATGCCACTAGCTAACACTTCATACAACCTAGAAGAAACAAAAATAATTGAAGCAAGGTACATGAAGAACATATAGATAATGAATAGAAACATACACTCTACACATCAAACTTCAATGGATAACACTTAGCATTCAACTAGAAACTATAAATTATCTTTTATTTCTTCAAGAGAGTATTACAAGTGATTTTGGTAGAGTTTCACTTTTTCCAACCAAAGGAATCCAAATCAAGAGCTCAAGACTAGTATTTATAGGGGAAAAAATGGGAAGAGAGAAAAAATGGTATTGAAGGGGTCATTAATGAGCCCCATCCTATTTATAAAAACCATCACCCAATCTTTCTTGAGCCTACTCCTGCATTAATGTCACTCTATCCTTTTTTGACTTGATAGAGGCTATGAAATAAAGAAAAATTATAGGGGCCATTCTTGTTGGACAATTTCTTTATTATAGGGCAAGGTCTTCATATTCAGGTTCATGCTCATGTCTACTTTTAGAGCTATCAATATGGCTAGGGACACTCCCCTATTAATTACATCCATTTGCCTCTATTTTTATGTATGCACCTGGGCTTATTATAGATTGAAAACTAATTTAAAATATTGTTTTTCCTATAGTTGATACATCCACTTGGACATATCTATATTGCATGATTAGCTAGTTGTCCACCCTAATCTATGTAAGGTCATAAATGGACCTATTCTATCTTTTTAGATTCTTAATGGCTCCATTCAACCCCAAAATATCTACTCTTGATCCAACATGTATCATGTTATATTTTGGTTCCATTCATACTTACCTTACTTGGGTCAAAATGCCTTTGTCAACTTCTATCAAAAAGATTATTTTAAGTTTATCCTTTGCTCATTAGCCATTGATTGTTTGAATCAAGACCATGAATGTGACACTTGTCAATTGCATGCTAACTCAAATTTCTTTTGATAATTTGACTTCATTTCACTTTATTGGATCAATATTGGTATGAAGGCCCATGAATCATCGATCTCATGTTAGTTGAATGCATCCCTAACACTTTTCATGTATACATTCACCCTTGAGATTCACTAACCATTTTGACTTATGTTTGTCATCAGTCTTGAATCCATGATTGAATGTGTGTCATTGATCTGACCTAGGCCCATTATCATGTCTTTACCTTCTCATTGTTATATTTAATTTAGGTACCAAAGATTTGGACACTTGTCAAGTTTGTGCTCAATGGAGAACCCTTTTGATGGTTTTTGAATGAAAATGACTATTTCCATGGGTTTGAAATTGATGGCCGTACAATCATTAAATAAATTCTATAAGAGCATCAATGATGTTTGTGAAACTATCTTAGTCACAATCCTACAAGCTATTTCTTCGAATGTATTTCTTTCGAGCCTCTTGAAAGATAATTCTTTTGAGATTTTTGCACTAGCTACTTTATTTGAGAGAATCCCATTTATTGTATCTTTGTCTTGAGTAATTCTTTTAGGGTCTTTGTTTCTAAAAAATTCTCCAAAATAAATGCCTATGGGTTTATTGCTTTGGGACAAAAGCTCTGAAAGAAAAGTACCTTCAAGAAAATTGTTTTGAATAATTTTCTCAAAGGAATTATGTCCTTAGAGTGGTCCTTCAATCTCTCTTTGAAATATCCCCCTTTCCCTTGGAAGTTCCCTTTGGAACTATACTTTTAGACCATTTTCTTGAGAAAAAACCCTTTGAGAAAATTGAAGAGGACACTTGCCTAAGAAACTGACCCTTCGAGCTTATGAAAAGTGTCCTTTGAATATTCATTTTAGGACACTTTTCTGACTTTAGATACCCTTTGGGATTTTTGTTTGATTGAAATACCTTTTAAATTTTTTTGCACAAACACTCTCCCTTGAAGAATAAGTCCTCAGACAATATTCTTTCAAATAAAATGTCTAATAAAATTCCAACACTTAGTCTAAATAAAATCCTTGAAAGAAATTAAAAACTTAGTGAAATAGATTCTCAAAAGAAATAAATAGCTAGCTAAAATGGAATGGGACAAAACCTTAAAAATAATTAGACTTGTTCTTTATTACATCTTTGTGGGAAACACTTCCTCCAAATGAATTTTGAACAATATACTTAGCTGGAAGCTAAAAATATTTCCTAATTAAAACATAGGCTTCTCCAAACCTACTCCTTTGGATATTCTGCACCACAAAAAACCTTCTTTGATCTTCTCCATTTGTAATGTTGGACCTACTTCAAAGCCACTTGATTTATTCATCAACTAGGACCCTGTTCAGCCATTTAAACTAGGCAAAAGCTTTGTATGTGGGCCAAAACGGCTAACAATCCCAAGAAATATTTTTGCATTGGTCATCTTTATTTAATTTAGCAAACTTCCCACATTGATTAGTCTAAATGGATTCACACAAAAGGAATCTATGGTTAGACTTAGTTTTGGGTATACAAGGTGAAAACATCTTCTTCTTAAAAGAATCCACTTTCTATCAAAATCCTATAGTAAATCCTTGTAAACATCCATCTCAAACCAATAAATTCTAAACATGGTCGACCTAAGGTTGTTAAGGTTTTTATTAACAATTGATTAGGGATGCATGTGCATTTATTCTAAGAAGTTTTCTTTAATTATGGTATGAGCCAATAATAATCTATAAATCAAATTTATTCTAATTAATTACTTAAAAACATAATCTATTTATATATCCTAATCAAATAATAAGAATATCCTAATCTAGTAATCCAAAAATCCATAAATGACATAAAATGAAATTTACAATCCTTATTCCATAGCCTAATATAATCAATAATCTAATTTAAATCCATAGTAACTTAATCATGATCCATAATAAACATTTTAATATGATAACATCACATAAATCTAATTCACATCCATAGTAAAAAAATCATGATACATAAACATTTTAATATTTCATAATATTTAAATCCATCAAATCCATAATCCAAATGCATATCATATTGCATATAAATCCATAATCCATGATCTAATCTACATCCTTAATAATCATAATCCATGAACATTTTAATGTAAATCCATAACAGGTAAAAAACCATAATCTATCACATCATCTAATTAACTGAATCCATAATCACCTAATCTAAACATAAGCATCCATGATAACATAATCCATAAACAACCATCAATAAACTCCACATAAAATATAAATATCACAAATCATAATCAAAATCATGAATGTGTGTGTGTGTGCACACGCGCATACGTGCGTGTGCATGTGCATGCATTCATGCGCACGTACTCAAAGTGTACATCATAATATCCATATACAAATTTTGTGGCTATCTGGCCATTAAAATAAATACAATAATGAGCTACTCAATAAACTATATCCTACTCAAATGGATGTTCCCTATACCTCCACCACCACCTTCGATCCCATCCCCTCCCCCATCTCCTCCTCTATCTATGTCTCTCTTATGATCTCTCCTATGGGATATACTCCCTATACTGACTAACCCTATGTGAGTCCATCTAGAGGATCTACCATGTGTGGCTGAATGGGTAGCATAGCATGGAATATCTAGATGCACATATAAAATGATCTACTCATAGTAATACATCTCAACTACTAGCTCTTGGTACCTATATATACTCATTATCTATGCTTACCATATGTTGGGCCCAGCTACCCTTGTAACCATCTATCCTGAAGAGCCTTCATCCCCCACTATAGGCTATCCCTCTCCACATGGTATCAATCCAAAACCTCCACTACTAGATCATAGATCAGTTATAAGGTATCATACTCCACCCACAATGTATCTAATCTCATCTACAAAGTATCTCACTTAATCTTCATAATGGTGAGAGCCCCCTATGTTGATTCCACCTATTCCTATAATGTAATATACTAGGCTCTAAGTTTATCTCTCTCTATAATAATATTTGCTATATCTAGATCCTACTCATCCTCTCCCCCATTGTTTCCCCTCTATCCATCCTCTCCTATCTCTTCCTCTTATCCTTCTCCATCCTCCTGATCGTTCTAAATCTCCTCATTTTCTCCCTTCTATCAAGGTCACACCATCCTCTCCTACCTCACAGCTAACTATCTTACCCACCACACTAAGAATGTTGGAATGCACCTAGAATCCTCTAAATCTTACCCTACTACCCCCTCCTCTTTGGCCCCTACCATAATATCTATAGTGTTTGGATCTAGGAGTCTTGTGTTTATCTTGTCCCATCTATATACATATATGCTCCATGGAATGTCCTATACTAAACCAAACTAGCTCCACACCTTCCTAAAATGAAAATACTCCACATAGTCCATCTTTCATCCTATGATCCACCTCTCCCTCTAGATGTCTGATAGCTCCACCTCTAGTCCAGGCTATACAAGAAACTTAACGTAAGGCCTCTAGATAACATCTCCATCTTGTAATACCTTGAGGACCCATTGATACTACTCTAGTTCTTGAATCACACCATCTATGTAATCTTAAAATAAATCCACCTTTCATCATAGGAAGGTAACATTGTAATCTATCCCATACCACTGTACCTATGGAGTACCAATAGGTCATACCACTTGAATGTGCTCATATGCCCACCATTATAGAAAAATGATCATGTCTAACCCATACCTCCTCTAGGTCCTCCACCCCCATAGCTCCTTGTAAACTTGTGCCAGTAAATTTGAAGCCCAAGCAAACACTATCCTATGATCTATCATATATGTGACCACACTTGTAAGGCTCCATGGAAACTTACCTCCTCTTAAGTCTAAAAGAGCATAGCATGAGATGGTTAGAATCATCATTATAAGTACTCCAATACCCTCTATATTAGCCTCATATAGACTATCAAACACAAAACCACTTGCTATTTAGGAAATATCTATAACATCCCCACCATATAGTTGTGTCAATGTTATTGCATGCCCCCACTTGTCCATAGGTAATATCATTATTCCTTACACTAGAAATCATAATATCCTATAGATATCCTCCTACATGATGATAATCTTCCCTATGGTTAGACAAAATATCCTAGTAGTCATGTCTCATCACTCTAGTAATGCGACCAACAAGATCACATCTTGATGAATGTGTTGATGGATGCACACTCTTTTTAGGCCTATAACCACTAGATATGCCTAATCATCATCGCTAAGTTGATCCCATAACCAATCCAATAGAGTTGAAACTTGATTGCATGTATATAATAGTGTTTATGCCTATTACCAAAATCCTCTATAATTCTTAACTCCTAAAACTTTACTTAGTCTAACCCTAGACACTCTAATCTAGCCTTTCACTTTATTTTATTAATTGGTGTTGATCCATTATAGATCAACATCATTTTAGCTAGATTAATGATGTTTCAGATGAAATGACATTGATTCCCCTTGAATAATCATTAATTAATGAGAATAATTGTTAATTCTACAACATCATACTACCCTACTCCTAACGTATTCCCTTAATCCAAAAAAGGAAAAAACTCAAATAACTTAAAAAATAATAGGGCCTACCTTATCTTGGGGTCATCATCATCACCTCAAACCACTATTTATCACCTCCATTACAATTCACATCATAATTTTAATTTTATTTTCACTCGTAATTCATTTTATGTCGATATAAAATGAGCCCTTTCCATGTTAGATTTGCTTATATACCTAACTTTGGATAAGTGCCAATCTATTATGGATCATTGTAAATTTGCTAGATCGGTGCTGATTTATTTTAGATTGATGACAATTTGATTATTTTTTACTACTTTTAGTCTTTTTTATACATCCAATATTGTTCTACAACCTTACCCTAGTACATTTCTACACCTACCCTATCATTGGTCCTATACCATTTCAGGTTTATGGATTTAGACCCCCTTTTGGTCCCATATCCTATGTAAGGCATGTATGTTTTTGGGTATCTCCCCTCTATGGGTCCCAAGAGTGAATTTTATCTTGATAAAAACTATATATAGGTAGTGTAAATACCATATAGAACATTAGATACTTTAGTTAGCCAAACCTTATCACTTGTTCTCTTGGTTAGCCTTCATTTAAGATAACCTATTCGTAGTTGTGGCATTTTATTATGGGATTTGCCTTAGGGCATCTATGTCTATCTTACTATTGTCTTAAAATTGTACACCCTATGATACTCTATGAGGTTCCTATAATTTTATGCAACATGGAATCATCTCTCAAGTTGTGGGTGAACTTATAAGAGAGATGAATCTCTAGATTATGAGGGCTAACTCCCTAGATTCATCTTTAAGTGCTTATCACCTAATCTAATGCTATTCAAGAAAAAGGGTTAGGAGTTTGCATGAAATGTAAAATAAACTAAAGAGGTGATACACTAGACATATCCCATAGAATATCACACTCTTACTAAGCAACAAGTCTTTCCAAGACCAATTCTATGCATTGAAGGACCCTAACATTGTGTTTCAATGTGAAGGTAGCATACATAAGAAAACCAATAAGATAACTGATCTAGGGGTAGATTACACACCATAGGGATGATTTCATACTTTAATAGTAACCTTTTACAAACCATACACTTCACATGACCTGTTAAAATTAGAATTCTTGCTTAAACATGAAGGATAAAGGGAGTAAGGGTGACACCATCACTTATCTCCACTATACATCACTCTCATACTTATAAAAAATGTCTGTAACTCAGAATCAGAATTGTATTTAATGTTGAAAGACAAAAAATTCAATGTCATATCAGCAAGGCCTCACCATACTAGCTATGGTCTCTCTTACAATAGCCAAGATGGCTCATACTTATAGAATTTGGAAGAAGAGAGAGAGAAGAGAAGTTGTAAAGGCACAAGGACAACTATCAAAAGGTGGAAATCAATTACAATGCATATGGATGAGGTGGAAAAGGAGACATGAAACTGATTTACACATCATTCTATCCCAGATAAGCCTCTTCTTTAAATGTGGTGTAGCAATCTCCTCAAACATTCTCTCTTGTGAAATTACCTTCATCATGGGATTTTTTAAGCACTTAAAAGCAAATTAGGGACAATAAATTATATGTAAATTATGTGGAAGAGAGATAAATTAATTTATGTGTACATTTTTCCATCCCAAACTGAGCACCTTCCTCACATGTGGCATTGAAACTCTTCACAAGCATCTTTAGGTCTTGAAACTCCTTCTTGACAAGTGGCAAAAGGAAAGACTTTGATCATAAGATATCTTGGATAGTTATGTTTTCATCCCAAGGACACTTTTAATTCATATTAACTCATTCCAAATGTATACATCATCTACAATAATCAATTCTATTCTTAGGTGTCACAAGACCTCTTTGTTCCATTAGGCCTAATTTGGCCAAAATAGCCAAAATTTGGATTTAGATCAATTGGTGAAATTTTTATTCATAAGAGTCATATTTTAATCATATTAGACTATAAAAAATCCATTTTTAACCATTAATCTCTCACCAAGACCCCATTTTGCTTATAGAGCCTTCACTAGGCCTAGTCCTCTTGTAACCCTATTTTTACACAAGTCCACTTGTGTAGGATAATGTATGAACTTAAAAGACTAATTGAGACCATTTATAAGTACCCTTTTCCCTCATTATTCTTTGTGACAATTTTCATGGTGCTATATGTAAGGCAAGTGTGTTTTTTAGATCAATTAGTCCTCCCAATTAGGCCTAATCGGGTCTTTTTAGCCTAGAGGACAAAAAATGCTCATTTTATGCTCCCAAACGTGTGAAAAAATAAATTCACTTTTGATTCACTTTTTTAATCTCCTCAACATACCTCATGTTTAATTTTATCTCTTGATCATCTATACAGACCCCTATTCTAGCATTAAATGCTCTTTCTTGGCCTCTTTTGTACAACCCTGTACTTGTAGTTATGGACCAATGGCATGGGATGAACCTTAGGGTAGTTCTTAAAGTCATAAATATTATTTTAAATCTTGAAACATTCATTTGAGTTTTTTTTCCTTTCTCTCTCATCAAGTTCAAATCAGGCTTCTTGGAGGGTTTTGGAATGACTAACCCTCTTAGCATTTGTTCATGCAAGATACACATTGAAGATTATTAAATATTCCACTAAGGGATAATTAATGACATACTTCAACTCCATTTAATGTATCAAGGCCCCATGAAAATTTTGGTGAAAGTTATGAGCTTTTCAAGTTGGCATTTCGAACCATTTGGTGCATTTTATGAGGGTTTGAGAGCTTTTAAGTGAAGAATTGGATTCTTGATGGATTTACTTTTTAAAACATGGTTCAAAAACCTATTAATATGTCCAATTTACATTTTTCCAATATTATAATAGTTCTTCAAGAGCTAAGGATGAGACTTGACCCCATTTGGCATTAGACTTCTGCCTTGTCAATGAGCCTACCTACACTTTAGACTGAAAATGACTCTCCAATGGTTTACTTTGACTTATTATGTATTCAACACTTATAAATTCATCCCTTAATCATTATAAAATCACCTAATAATCACAACTAAGGTCAAAAATTAAAATGACCATCCTTACCAAGCCTTTTGCTTATCAGTCCTTGCCATGGTGACTACAAACCTCCTTGTGTAGGGTATCTTGTTTGTCTTCAAATCTTTTAGAAATTATTTTTGTCTCTATATGGGTTTTTTACAGCTTATCCAACCACCATCCAATGTCTACTTGCCTATGGCTCATCAATTTTCTCGAAATTGTCATCTCCATGCAAAGGAAAACTACCCCTACTCTAAGATAGAATAAAGATGGTTTGCCTTACTAGTTTTGGAAAATTAACTATTTTAGAATATTATACAGGTCTTGATTGTAATATACACCAAATTTGGGCACCTAAATCCTTTATTTTACCCTCCAAATTTTCACATCTCTTAGGTATAATTTATGAACCAAGCAGTTTGTGAAGGTGGGCAGGGTATGACTGTGTTTGTAGGTTTTAGGGATGACCTTGAGCTTGATTGGGACATATATGTATCCTCAATTCATCTCATGATTTATCCCAACCATTCTCTAGTTTATTATCCCTTCAAACATCTTCCATGCCTTTTGGAAGCCTAAACTAGGTCTTTGACTGCTTGTTGAGGACCAATGTTTAGGATACTAGCTGTAGGTGGTTTTGAGTTTAGTTTGGGATTTATTGATGATGATTTGACTTAATATGAATGTATTTGAATCAAAAAACACTTTTTATCTTCTTTAAGGATCTAAACAAGGTCTAAATTCTAACCTTCCAACTCAATGTTTACTAACCTTGTTGTAGGTGACCCTTCCCAAGCCTGCGTATGGACAAGGAAAGGTGCATCGGTGATCAAAACCTCAAACTTCACCTTTTATTTGTCATTTTGGCTCAAGATTGATGTTTTAGTCATTTTTTATGGTTTTATCTTGATGTCATATTTATAATATTCCATAAGAATTACAAATTCACTTTTTCATCAACCTCCTGTAGACATCACTGCCCTTTTTTAGTGTGTTTACAAGCACTTTCAAGGTGTTTAAACTCCATATTGCACTTACCATTTTGACCTAAAAATTTTCATAGTCCTTATCTATGGATAAGGATACTAGGATAAACAATCAAGAGCATTATAGACCCCTTTTGTCATGCCATATCTTATCCCAAAAAGGCTCAAGGATCTTTATTTTGGTCCTTTTGGGACTCCAGGGCTAATACAGTCAATAGGATTTTGGAAGTGGTTTTCATATCCTCTTGAAAATTATCCATTTTAAACAATAATAACATGATTCTCATCAATATGAAAGGTTTACAAATAGGGTTTCATCACACCTCCATATGTTCCACCATGATGTCAGCAAGGCTTGTCGATGAAGGTTTGACTATGATATGCAGGCAAGATCATGAAAGAGAAATAAAATGCAAGGATGAGACTCTCCAAGCACCTCTAATGCATTAAATATCCCAAAATATAATAAACGTCATTGTTGACACTTGGAAACATCTGCAAAACACCTTCAATGGCACCTGTAGGAGCACATTCCTAAGTATAGAGTAGTGGTAGTGAAATTGGACCAAAACAAGCTTAAGAAGAAGCCTCTTGAACTATTGAGACCTAAAAAATCAAGAGATTAGTGTAAAAACAATGGATAAGCCCTAAAAAATACATGTAACAAATTCCCTTATTAGATCAAATCAAAATCTTTTGAAACAATTGCAAACAGTGACCCCTTCTTAGATGCACAAGCATAAAAATCTATTTGAAGTCAAATAGATTGTTCATAAAGGAGGAGGAACCAAATTGTAACTTGTTGCTATGAAAATTAAATTCACTCATATTATTATCCATCCCTAGAATCTCTCTTTCCAATTCCACCTGTACGGCCCATGCCAAGTGATTGAATTTGGCCTTTCTTTGTTTGCCAAGTGAAAATGGAGGAAAATAAGTTGTATATAAAATTTATTTTATTATCCTTTAAATCCAAAAATTTAAATGACATTTGGGGAGGTGAAGAGTCACTCCACCATGTTTTCAACTGATGGTGGACTTAAGAAGTTTGTACAAGTGCCCAAAAACTCTTATTTTTAAGGAAAAACTACCATTTATTGATCATAATAGACTTCTAACTATCACCTAACTTATTATGATGTTATTTGACCTTATCCACATTTATATGCACCTTTATGACATATTTTTTAACTCCTACCATCCGTACAAGTCAATTAATTAGATAGAAAAGTGGTCAAATGACCCTTTTACCACATGAAACCTAAAAAATGGCCAATTTGTGACTTGAAGACACCTTGAAACAATTCAAAGACCATTTTATGACATTTTAAATACAATTTTTCACTTTTAATAAGTTTGAATATGTTTACCAACATTGACTTTGGTTGATTGAGCCAGTACAAGGAGGATAGGTTCCAACAAGGACTAGGGAAAGGGTAAGTGAGATATGTAGGACAATAGTTAACCCCATAAGACATATGAAAATTTCTATAAAAGTTCAGAATATTATGGGTTGACCCAAATTTTACTTGGGGTCAAATTTGATCAACATTCTAGGTGATTCCCAGGGGTGGCATGCCTGCTATGCCTAAGACCAGTTGCCTAATCCTTCTATTAGGCATGGAGTCACACATATGAGCACTCTAATTTACTTGAATAGACCTTTGTCTCAAAGGAAACAAGCTAGTTGACACATAGAAAACACACACCAAAAAAAAGGAAAGGAAACACACTTGTGCTTTAAAGCACTTAGGAAACACTGAAACAAACACACTCTAAAGTGTACAAATTAAATAGCAAGAATTGATCCTCTTGGATCAAAAGGAAATATTTTCATACCATCTCATTGAAGTGGACTAGAAGAGTGTGAAATATTCCACTTAGGTCTTGTCCTTGTTTTTTCAACACCTTGCTTACTTCCCATGGTGTTTGCATTGACTTCATCTAGTTTCACAACCAAGAACATGTATTCAATTAAAACATACTCCTCTTGATTGGTTTGAATGGCAACCATAATCCTTGGTTCAATTTGTTTTCCATTGATTATAGACTCATTTTGATCTTCACATTTAACCTCAACCTCAAGTGGTTTTTCATCATCAAGGTTGTATTCAGTTTGAAATGGAAGTTATCCATCAAACTTTGGTGTTTCTAGCAGTTGAATGCATGAAAGAGGTTCTTCAAAACTTACTACCTCTCTTGGCACCTTGTATTCTCTATTTATCTTATGAATTTGATCTTATTGAGATTAATCATACTTACCTTTCTCTTCTTATGGAGGTGCTTCATGATTTTCAATAGGTTCAGCTTCAACACCTCCTTCAAAACTCTTCTCAATCTCTTCATGAAGTGGAGATGCATCATCCAAGCTCAAGCAAAAAAATTCAAGATCATCCCAGAATTACAACTCTTCATGATCAATAGAAAAGACTTGAAGTTTATCAACATTCTTACCAATCTCTTGTGGAACATCATGTTGGCTAATGAGTGCCTCTTCTTTATCTTGTATTACAAGTTGATCATCATCATCCTCCATATCATCAGCTCCTTCCTCAATCTCAAAGATTGATCCATTTGGGTGAAGAGATGTACCAATGACAATCTCTTCATCATATCTGCTTGAGGTATCATCTTTAGTATGTTCAAGTGACTCATCTATGGAAGAATCACCTTCCAATTCTTGAGGAATATTAGGAACAATTATTTGATTCTAAATTTGTGAAGGTAATAGAGAATAGGCACTGAATGACAACCCTTTAAGTGCTTTGTCAACCTCATTCACATGGTTTTCTTATATTTGAAGGTTCAAAAGAATGGTACCTTAGCTTCTACCTTCTCCATGAGTATCCCTGTACATGAGATTTTTTTATTCTAATGTGAGGCAAGCAGTAGCTCTTTCTTATGCCACTAAGCCTTGACAACCTTCTCCAGCATCATTCACAAACTGACCTTGAGATTATCCCTAATGATCTAAATGTTCCTCTCATTAAACCATGTTGGTATGGATTGGAATAATAGCCTTTGTGAATGGAATGGAATTAGGATTATAGTTATTAGGCTGCCTATTGAAAACTTGATGGCCTTGGTGATTCTATTGGGGATTGGGTGGAGTACTTACTTGCAATTGAGCTTGTTTGAGCTGAGCTTGTAATGACATAATCATTTCATCTTTATCTATATAATTATCCACCTTCTTGGGAGTGATTATAGACTTGACATTAGCATTGGGAACTTTATCTACACTTGGGGTTTCAAATGAACTATGAGATAACAAAGGCATAACAACTCTTGGGGACAATTTCCCAACTAGTATCAAACTATTCTCATCTTCAATAACTATCTTGTATGCATCAGGTAGAGTAAATCCTCTCATTTATTGTAACATTATTACCACATCAGTGCTAATGGCCTTGAGATAAGTGGGGAACACAAAGCTTGGAGGGGGTCTTATGATAGGTGGCAACCTATGCCATGTTCATTGAAATATCCCATGGATTCAGTAGGACCTCTCCTTATCACTATCAATTGATGGATTAATGAAATGTGATCACTCTTATTCTCAAACCTATTTACCAATAACTCTCCAAATCCATCCTAATTAGTAATGAAACCACCTCCCAATGTCTTATACAAATCAAGTGCTTTACCATTTAGAGACATGGCAAGTAGCCTAATAGTTATGTTTACTTGAGTGATATTGTGGAAATTGAAAAAAATTGAGATGTCCCTAATGTGTTCAGATGGGGTAATAGGACCTTATCCATTGAAGTTAGGGAGATTTTTGGTGGCGTTGGAAGGGATAGGATCATATTCAGGAAGATTGATAGGATTTTGGGTGTTGAAGTTTGGGAAAGCATTTTTCCTATCCATCTCATCTTTTTCCTCCTAACCATGAAATATAATGTGGAAAGTTTGATCTACAACCATATATTCTCACCTTTTGGATTCACCATATGCTAGATTAGAAACACTTATGCAACCTTGGACTTGTCTAGACCAACATTCACCTTGACATGGAAGCAATTAGGACCAGATATCCCACCAGGCATATCAAAACTATTGTCTTCAAATTGTGTACCCTAGGATACTCTATGAGGTTCCTAAAATTTTATGCAACATGGAATAATCACTCAATTTGTGGGTGAACTAATAAGAGAGATGAATCTCTAGATTATGAGGGTTAACTCCCTAGATTCATCTTTAAATGCTTATCACCTAATATAATGATATTCATAGAAAAGGGTTAGGAGTTTGCATGAAATTGAAACTACACTAAAGAGGTAATACACCAAGACATATCCCATAGACTATCATACTCCTACTAAGTAATAAGGCTTTCCAAGACCAATTCTATGCGTTGAAGGATCCTAACATAGTGTTTCAATGTTGAGGTAGCATACATAGCATAACCAAAAAGATAACTGATATATGGGAATATTTCACACCATAGGGATAATTTCATACTTGAAGAGGAACCTAATATAATCCATACACTTCACATGACCTGTTAAAATCAGAACTCTTGCTTAAACATGAAAGATAAAGGGAGTAAGGGTGACACCATCACTCATATCCACTATACATCACTCTAATACTTAGAAAAAATGTCCATAAATCAAAATAATTATTGTATTCAATGTTTAATTACAAAAAATGCAATTTCATACTAGCAGGGCCTCACCAAATTAGTTGTGGTCTTTCTTACAATAGCCAAGATGGCTCATATTTATAGAATTTAGAAGAAGAGAGAGAAGAGAAGTATAAAAGGCACAAGAAAAAGTATCAAAATGTGGAAATAAGTTACAATTCATCTGAATGAGGTGGAAAATGAGTCATAAAACTAATTTACACGTCATTCTATCCCAAACAAGCATCTTCTCCAAATGTGGCATAGCAATCTCCTCAATCATTCTCTCTTGTGAAACTACCTTCATCATGGGATTTCTTGAGCACTTAAAATAAAATTAAGGACACATATTATATCTAAATGAGGTGGAAGATATATTAAGTAACTTATTTGTACATGATTCTAATCCAAACTGAGCACCTTCCTCACATGTGGCATTGAAACTTCTCACAAACATCTTTAAGTCTTGAAACTCCTTCTTGACAAGTGGTAAAAGGCAAGATTTTGATCATGAGTTCTCTTGGATAGTTATATTTGAATCCAAATGAAGCTTTTAAATCATCTTGAATCATTACAAATGGATACATAATCTACAATCATCAATTTTCTTCTTAGGTGTCACAAGACTTCTTTGTCCCATTAGGCCTAATTTGGCCAAAATAGCCAAATTTTGGATTTAGCTCAATCAATGAAATTTTTATTCATAATAATCCTATTTTCATCATATTATACTATAAAAAATCCATTTGGAGCCATTAATCTCTCACCAAGGCCCCATTTTTCTTATAGAGCCTTCACTAGATGTAGTCCTCTTGTAGCCCTATTTTTACACAAGTCCACTTGTGTAGGATAATGCACAAACATCCAAGACTAAGTGAGACCATTTTTAAGTACCCTTTTCCCTAATTTTTATTTTTTCCAAGTTTCATAGTGCTATACTTAAGGCAAGTGTGTTTTTATACTAACTAGTCCTCCCAATTAGGCTTAATTAGGCCTTTTTAGCCTAGAGGAAAAAATGCTCATTTTATGCTCCCACACGTGTTAACTAAGAAAGTAGATTATGATTCACTTTTTTCATCTCCTCATAATCCCTCATGTTGAATTTGAGCTCTTGATCATCTGTACAGACCATTGTTCTATCATTAAATGCTCTTACTTGGCCTATTCCATACAACCCTGTACTTGTAGTTATGGAACAATGGCATGGGATGAACCTTAGGGTAGTTATCAATGTCATCCTGATGATTTTAAAGCTTGAAACATCCATTTTATTTCTTGTTTGGGCCTTTCACTCTCATCAGGGTCAAATCAGGCTTCTTGGAGGGTTTTGAAGTGACTAACCCTCTTAGCATTTGTTCATGCAAGATACACATTGGAGATTCTTAAAAATTACACTGAGGGCTCCTTAATGACCTCTTTCAACTCCATTTAATGGATCAATGCCCCATGAAAATTTTGGTGAAAGTTATGAGCTTTTGAAGTTGGCATTTCAAATTAGTTGGTGCATTGTATGAGGGTTTGAGAGCTTTTAAGCCAAGAATTGGCTTCTTAATGAATTTAATTGCAAACACATGGTTAAAAAACCTATTAATATTTCCAATGAACATGTTTCCATTATTTTAATACCTCTTCAAGAGCTAAGGATGAAACTTGACCTCATTTGGCATTAGGCTTATGCCTTGTCAATGAGCCTACCTACACTTTGGACTCAAAATGACTCTCCAATGGTTTATATTGACTTCTGATGTCTTAAACACTTCTCAAGTAATCTCTTAAGCATGATCAAATCACTTATGAAGAATAACTAAGTTCAAAAATGAAAATGGCCATCCTTACCAAGACTTTTACTTATCATTCCTTGCCATGGTGACTACAAACCTCCTTATGCAGGGCATCTTTTTTATCTTTAGACCTTCTAGAAATTATTTTTGGCTCTCTAGGGGTTTTTTAAAGCTTATCCAACCATAATCCAATGTCTACTTTCCTATTTCTCATCAATTTTCTAAAAATTGTCATCTCCATGCAAAGGAAAACTACCCCTGCTCTAAAATAGAATAAAGAGGGTGTGTTTTACTTGTTTTGGAAAATTAACTATTAGATCATCTTATACAGGTCTTGATTTTAATCTAAACCAAATTTTGGCACCTAAATCCTCCATTTGACCCTCCAATTTTGTGCATCTCTTAGGCAAACTTTATGAACCAAGCAGTCTATGAAGGTGGGCAAGGTATGATTGTGTTTGTAGGCTTTAGGGATGGCCTTGAGCTTGGTTGGGAAATTTATGTATCTTTCATTACTCTCATGATTTATATTAACCATTCTCTATTCTATAATCCCTTCAAAGATATTCCATGCCTTTTGGAAGCTTAGACTAGGTCTTTGACTGCTTGTTGAGGACTACTATTTACGATACTAGCTGTAGGTCATTTTGAGTTTAGTTTTGGATTTATTGATGATGATTTGACTTCCTATGAAGGTATTTGAATCAAAATACACTCTATATCATCTTAAAGGATCAAAAAAATGTCTAAATTCCAACCTTCCAACTCAATTTTTACTAACCTTGTTGTAGGTGACCTTTCCCAGATTTGTGTACAGACAGGGAAAGGTGCATTGGTGATCAAAACCTCAAACTTCATCTTTTCTTTGTCCTTTTGTCTTAGGAGTGTTTTTTTAATAATTTATGATGGTTTGAGCTTGATTTCATAGTTATAATCTTCCATAATAATTACAAAATCACTTTTTCATCAACCTCCTATAGACATCACTACCCTTTTTAGTGTGTTTGCAAGCACTTTCAAGGTGTTCAAACTCCATCTTCCACTTACCCTTTTGACCTCAAAATTGGCACAGCCCTTATCTATGGATAGGGATACTAGACAAAATAATCAAGAGCATTATAAATCCCTTTTTTCATGTCATATCTTATCCCAAAAAGGCTCAAGGATCTCAATTTTGGTCCTTTTGGGACTGCATGGCCAATACAATCAATAGGCTTTTGAAATTGGTTTTCATAGGCTCTTGACAATTATCCATTTTAAATAATCCTAACATTGTTCTCATAAATATTCAAGGGTTAAAAATAGGGTTTCATCACACCTCCATATATGGCACCGTGACATCAACAAGGCCTCTAGATGAAGGTTTGACTGTGATATGTAGGCAAGATCATGAAAGAGCAAGAAAGTGCAAGGATGAGACTCTCCAAGAATCTCTAATGCATTTTATATCACTCAATTTAAAAACCTTCATTGATGACACCTATAAACACCTTCAATGGCACCTGCAAGTGCAAGTGCACATTCATAACACCTTCAATGACCCTTTTACCACATGAAACCTAGTAAATGGCCAATTTGTGACTTGAAGACACATTGGAAAAATTCAAAAACCATTTTAGGACATTATCAATACAATTTGGCAATTTGACTAAGTTTGACTAGGTTTGACCAGTGTTGACTTTGGTTGAGTGAGCCAATACAAGGAAGATGGGTTCTCATAAAGACTAGAGAAAGGGTAAGTGAGACATGTAGGACAATATATGACCCCATAAGACATATGAAACTTTCTCTAAAATTTGACTTGGGGTCAAATTTAGTCAACACTTACCTTACATCATATCAATTCAAAACATAAACTTCATGTTATGTGTCTACCCTATTAGATCTCATTTATTATCTTTCCATCCCGTACATTATTCCATTTTTCAAACTCCTCACCCTCTCATCATCCTACACCAACTCCTAATTTGAGGGGGGATACCTCATCATATAAACTTGAGGTATTGGACCTCTCTAAGTTTTTATCTTACAAAAGGTATTACGTACCACTCAATAAAAGGGGGAAAATATAGACACTATAATTTCATATAGTATATTTAGTTTATTAAATGTTGTAATCCCTTATTATTATTTTAATATCCTAAATATCCCTATCCTAAATTTTATTTATTTACTTTAAGCCACCTGGTAATTTATTCTTACAAGTTACCATTTTACCTCCCTAACCACCTAAATCTATTTACAACCTAGGTAATCTTAACCTTTTAACGACTTTACCCACACATAACCCTATACTCAACAACCTCACACTTATAAACCCAAGTTTATCTACAATTGGAAAAAACCAATGTGGATAAAATCATTTACTGCCAAAAAGGGTGAATCATTATCAATTCTCCCATGATTGCCCTGAATCTTTTGATCAACATCAATCCATTTATACCCAACCAACCATTTGGATCATAGACCATGAACTCTAAACCTAAAAAAAAAATTGTATTTTTGGAGAATTAAGGATACCTTATCACCACTATGCTAAAATTCTTCTACACACAATCCACATCCACTATCACAATCTTGAAAGACTGCTTATATTCATGGGAAGAAATCCATCCTACCTATAACTCAGTTCAAGGTAAGTATTTATTCATTTATTTCATTTTTTATTAGTTTATCTACTTCTATCTTATTATTTAGCTCTTAAAATATAGCCTACATCCCTTTATTTTTTTAATTATCCTCTATTACTTCATAAGTCTATATTTTTAATTAAGTAAAATTTTGAATAAAATGAATGACAATTCATCTGGATCAACATCGATCATATAGAATCGACACCAATCATATAGGATCGACACCAATCCTACAAAATTGACATCAATCCATTGTACTTATTTCTTAAAACCCGAGTCTTTTATCTGATGCAATATGTCTTTAATTATTCTAATTCTCTATCTTTTTAAATAGGGCATTATTATGTAGATGACTCTACCCAACATTGTGCACGATGTCATTAATATTATTAATCTATCCATTATATCTTAACCCCTTTTCACTGACCAGAGTGACATAACCTTCAACTTAGCACTTTGTGCCATTATTTACTCTCCCTCAATTGAAGCCACTTTTAACCTATTTGATGTTACATAAGAGGATGTGAATGGTACTACGACTTATTGGAATGAATACTTTGCTTAAATTGATATCTTAAATGAAGATTAAATCATAATCATTATTGTTATTGCATTTTTATCTTTTGTAATTTATCCACTTAATTGTGAAAATAGTGAGTTGACATCCACTTGAAGAAGTTCATAACTTCCCATAAGTGGTTCCTAACTAAGCAACTCACCCATATATCTATTAATTTAATTTTGCCCAAGTTATTTATTTATGTGTAGTTTATTATTCAAATCCAAAAATAAGTTCCTTCATTCATTGGATTCAAGTAGTGTGCAACCATCTTTGTATCTCTAGGTATTCTTCACAAACCTTACATTTCATTGAGTTTTTAATAAGTTAATTAAATTAAAATGAAAAATAAAAACTACTATAACAAGCCTATCAGCATCATTATTATACACCCTTAGTATGAAATAGATATTGAAATCATTGAACCCTTCAATCATGTCCCATGCCCTCTGATTTTAAGTTTTTAGTAGATTTTTTTAGACATATTCTACACTTCGACATGGTTCACCACTAGTTCCTTGTCTCTAAAATCTTGAAACACCTTGATTCCTTTCTTATGTGCCAATTAAAGACCCTGAATCATTGTCTCCTACTTGGAAACATTGTTTTTGTAGCTAAATTACAATTTGAACACATGGAAATACTTTTCCTTTTGAGGGGAGACCATTAAAAACTAGATCTTGTGCCATTTTTGCTTTAGGATCTTGAAGTATAAATTCCATATACCTTTGAGGTCTTCTACCACCTTTATAAGGTTAGGTAACAAGGTGTCCTCCTTGAAAATGTAGTATGTGCCTAACCTTATCTCCTCTACATTATCATATGGATCACACTCATAATGCTCATGCACCCATTCATCAAGCAAGTTATCTAGGACCTCTTTTAGGGGTGTGGTTATTTCATGAAGAATGGGATTTTCTTATTGATTGAACAAGGTATAGTTTGCATCAACCAAGATAAGAGTGTATGGATATATGTGATTCTTTGAAATGGTCTTGGACTTGATAGTCACCTCGGTCCTATATCTAGTTTTAAGGAGCATGTGCAAGTAATCTGAAGATAGATATCTACCCACCTTTATAGTGAAATCTCAGAAGAGGCATATAACAAAGTAAGGGGGTAAGTTAATGAATGTGATATCCTATGTAATTGAAAGGCTCAAACATGCATATAAAGTGAGACTCATGTCCTTGAAAATTCTCATATTTTTTACTATTGTTCCATCTGATTGGATGACCCCTTTTAATATAAGAGCATATGATATTCCTAACATGTTTATAACTTTTTCTAGCATCACTAAACTGATCACTCCTAAATTTATCATATAATTATACACAAGGTATTCATCGATAATTAGATAATGTAGAATGTGGGGCTTACTAGTTCTATGCACTTCTTCTTTAGGTTATCATATACTTATGTATGCATTAGGTGTGTTCTACAATGATTCAAGAGGTTGGAAACCCCTGAGGGCATCCTAAAACAAATTTATTTTGGAAGGAATGGTAAGATCATCCCACATAGAAAAATTCAAACTAGTATTCTTCATCTATTCAATTATGTTAAATGGGACTTGATTCCCTCTAACCTACACCTTTTTAATTGTAGTCTCTTCTCGCACCTATACACTAGTCTACGGTTGGATTTCTTTTTGTACAACCTACTCTATGCACATCATAGGTTGTATAGGTAATTTAATTTGGGGATGTACACTAAACTTGGGGTGTTAAAGTTGATGGTATTGAATAATAAGGTTCCCCCATCATTGTTATCTTCTTGAATATTGTGTTAAGAGTAACTAGGTTATTTTTTATGCTTAACACTTGATTTTGATTCACATAATTGAAGTTGCCCTCCTACCAATTTAAGAAGGTAAATCCATCTTGTTAATAATATAGAACATAGAGTAATATTAATGAAATAAAGATGTAAATAAAATGTATAAAACACAATATAAGAGAGACACATATTTAATGTGGTTCACCCAATATGGGATACATCCACATAGAAATAACAATTTTCATATTCAGTCCAACAAATAAAGGGATAAACCTATAATACATCCATTACAATATCTTCTTTACTCACACATAGTATGTCCTCATGATTACAATTACCTCATATCAAATGAGGCTTACATATTAAGGCAAAAATGCACCAACATAATTTTTACCATTAGATCTGCAACCTAGTAGTGAATGATCTAGATTTAGTATGAAATTACAATATTTTATAATGAATTTTCATAAAAAAATTTACTTTGGAGGCATTTTCCCCAAACCCCTACTAGGTGGGATCTAAGTATGGTCACCACCCCCCTAGAGCCCCATGGAGACCATAGTGTAGGGGCAAGCCCCCCCCACATCCCCCCATCAAGAACTAGACATTATAATAAGATCAAGCTCTACCATCCAATAGTCTTATTCATCAATTAAATTATGTTAAAGGGGACTTGATTCCCTCTAACCTACACCTTTTAAATTGTAGTCTCTTATCATACTTACACACTAGTCTAGGGATAGATTTATTTCTATATAGACTACACATTGAAGGTTGTGTATGTGCTTTAATTTGGGCATTTGTGCATTGAACTTGGGGCATAAAAGTTGAAGGTATTAAAGAAAAAGGTTCTCCCATCATTTCTATCTTCTTGAATCTTGTGTTAAAAGTAACTACGTTACTTTTTGTACTTGGAATTTTATTCTAATTCACACAGTTGAAGTCACCCTCCTACCAATTTAAGAGGGTGAATCCATCTTGTTCAACATGCATGCATTAATCCCTTATTTTTATAGATGGAGGCTCCTGAGGGGATGATGCATTTTATATAGTAGGTTCCTCACTTATTTATCTATCCATGCACACAATTTGATCATGCAGATGATCATTAAGATAACACCATTCATAGCCATGGACCATGTTATTTTTCATAGGTACAAGACCTGTAGAGATGTTTGTGGTGTTAGGATTTGGTGCATTGGGCAACCTATACTATGTTTATAGGTAGGCCTATTTAATTTATAATGTTGTTTGAAAGGTTGATAAGGATTAAAATGTTGTGAATGTTCCCTTTTTAGTTCCAATAGCTAATTTGTAAAGCTTTTCAATAAGGTTTTAACCTCATGTAGCTCACTTAAGGGTGCATAAGTTGATGGGATTGGTAAGCTAAAAAAATAGGAATGGGGGCTAGAGTTATAATGAAAGGTAAAATAGATGAACTTGTACATGGGAGCTCAGGATATAATGGCACAAGGGGTCTTGTCATAATTTTTCTTACTTGAATCAAGTATTTTTTATTCACACAGTGACCTCATATGGATCTAGTTATATTGCACCACCCATTGATTGGATCATTAAAACCACATCATTGTTTAACACTCTTGGTAAGTATAAGAATGCATTTTAATTATTAGGCCTTACCAAGGTTGGAACTCAAACCCAAGTCCTCTAAAATATAAAATTGAAGTCAGCCATATTTTCATGTGGATCCCTTTTGATGGTCATGAATTATTCTATCAGTGATAGATGGTCACTTTATTCTTAAAATTTCCTACATAGTGCCATGCCTAAATCATCCTAATTATGAATAGAATTGGGTTTCAAGCTATGATACCATCGGATCACTCTCCCTTTCAAATAAGAGGCAAGTATTCACATTGTAATGTGGTGAACAGAGCAAATATTTTCTATGTCTTATATGTACTCTACATGTGTAGTTGAATTTTCTCTAGTAAATTAGGGGATGATCTTAAGAGAAACTATGGGAATATCATAATAATTGGGAAGAACAAATGTGTTTCCTACATTAAAAGTAACAAAGGTCTATTTTATCTATGTATCCATGAAGGGGATAGGGAATATTCTTCTTCTATGTATAGGGAATCAACCAAATGGATGTGTAGATTGATCTCTAGGAGAAGGTCAATTGTGTCACTTGACCTCCTAATTGGAGACAAATATACTCTAATTCCCCTTCTTATATACACTTTAGTAGCTCAAAAAAATTAAAATCAATGCCTTTTGAATATGATATCATCTACCTTGGCATATAGGTAGAAGGCTAGTTCTCCAAACCAGGAATAGTTGGAGTCACTAGGTGCTTTACCAAGTGTCTTCCACAATTGAATCAATAAGAGAAGAACCAATATATTAAAAACTTTTAAAACTACATCCCACCAAGAATTCTATAAACTTTTATCACTCAAAACTCACACCCATAGTTGTGAAGGGCTCTCACACACACTGATGTGTTGGTCCTCCATGCCTAGTGCCTCATAATCAAACATTAGAGGTACACACATTCTCTCAATATAATAATGGGATCATCCCTCAAGGTGTGGGAATATTTTTCTCCTTGGGATGAACCTATAAAGTAGGTTGGGCTACTTCTATTCTATATGCACCTAGTTTAGAACCAACATGCAGACCTACAAAGATCTGAATGAAACATACAGCTAGCGCTAAACCTAAATTGACAAGGGGAAAAGCGAGAGAGAAGGTAAGATATTTCTATAAAGTAAAATGTGATTCAATAAAAATAGATTGAAACCCTCTAATACCTTGATGAACACACTACATATTACTAAGAATGAGACAGTATCATATAGACTCCACCATAAATACTCCAAATACATAAGTATTTCATACTAAGGTGTAAGAACATAGTGCAGAATTAAGAGGGATAAGATTATCTATAATAAGATCTTATGTAGACCCAAGTGTGTTTATAATACAACCTAAAAATTAGTTTCCAATTCTGTATAGAGGTGTTGGGAATGGATAACAATGAAAGGGATGAAAATTACCCATAAACAAAGATCAACAAACACAAATCACACATAGAATGTAAGAATAATGAAGGGATGTGAACTCAATTCTCATTAAGGTGCAAGTGTGTGTAGTAAACATATAAATTCAAATAAGCTAATAAATAAACTAACAATGAAATATAATCTAAACTAACTCAACCTATGATAGAGATACAAATGTAAGAAACAACACAAAATTATACCTTAGCATAAAATGAAGCTTCTTCTATTGTGATGTGAATTCAATTTACTCTCTTTAAATTATGGTTTCCCACTCTTCCAATGCAAGGGAAAATGGATAATATTGTGGTATGCAAACTCTTATAATATCAGCATGATAAACCTACAATGAATAATCTTGGCTAAATTGGAGGAAGAACATCCAATTTATAGAATTTAAAAATGGATGCGAGCCATCCATCTTGAGATGAAGATTAAGGGTTGAGAATAAAAAGTAATTTTTAATTCATAATTGGAATTTTTAATTAAAAATTTTAATGGAGAACATGTGAAACTCATAAATGAATATAAAATTCATTTGGGAAGAGGATATGATATAAAATTAGTACGTGGATGTGAGGTGGATTATTAAATTTGAGAAAATCAGATCATGGAAAATAATTAAAATAAAGGTGGATTATAAAATCAAATCATGGAAGACAATGGGAATAAATGTAAATTATTAAATTAGATCATGGAGGGTAATAGGATTATTAAATTGGTTCATGGAAGACAATAGGATTATTAAATTCGAATGGTGGGGGATAGGTGGAGCCTTAGGACATGTGAAGATAATTTTGATTTCTTAGATTTATAAAAATTATGAATTTCCAAAATCCATGGAATTTTTAATTAGAGAAAGATTATTTAATTAACTTTGGATTAATTTAGGGATAATAAATAGTGCATAATGTATAGTGGTGATGGATAGTGATTAGAAAAAATTAAGGATGATTAGAGATGATTAGGTATTTAGTGCAAATAAGGTCAAAATCAACACAAAGTGTCCAATTTTAAGTGTCTACGTTTTTCTCTTCTTTAATAAGTCACTATGAGACAATATCGACGTAATGACTTTTCAAATAATGAAAAGGTTGTTGAAAAGGTGGAATAAAAAATAGATGAATAAATAATGGATGTTATGATTTTTTCATTTTTAACTCATAGGTGTAGGAGTTTGGATATAAGAATAAGATAATGATTAGAACAAAATGAGGGACCCATAATGATTTCCTCTCAAGTGTTCATGCATTAAAGTGAATGCACACTCAAAATGATGTAGAAAGAAAAATTATTAAATGGTGATAATAAAGTTTGTCAAGAAAGTGAAGCACTAGAAATCAATATCATACTTATTATTTTAAAGTTTGTGTAAAATGATTTACCCCTAAGTAATAATTAGAGAATTGATTGGAAAAAGAATATGCCTTGCTCCTAAACTGCACACTTGGATGGTGCTCAGGATAGAGGGGTCACATGATTAGATTTGGGAATGATATATCCCAGTAAGTTGTGAGTCTAAAAACAAAAAAGATAGATTTTCCAATTTGATATAAATATTTTACAAAATTGATAGTTGCAAACAATTGATAAATATTTATAGCATTTTGATTAATTAGGGCCAAAAATTATGGAGAAAAATGGTTGTAAAATATGAAAATGATGGGTTGAAGGGGAAAATATTAGAATGGGATGGGATAATATATAGAGAGAAAATGAATTGGAAAGCGTAAATTGATGGTATGAATGGATATTATATGGATGGTTAGACAGATCCATTGTGTTTATTTTTGCCTTGCTTTCGAATTCTAACATGAATAAGTAAGATTTGAGAAACCTAGGTTTTAATGTAGTAAAAAAAATCACCAATGATATGAAATAATCATGATGAATATTTTTTTTTATGTATAAGGACTTAAAAGATTATAATTTGTGCAAAATAGAGTGCATCATGATATGTAAAAATTATAATCACACTATAGTGTATTACACAAAAGAATTTTAACTAAAAAAAAGTGGAAAGAAGATGAACACAAACCAAAAGAAAATAAAAGTTTAAAAAAACAAAAATGATTAGTGTAAGATCAAATAATTAAATGAAAAAAGATAAGATAAGATAATCAAGAGTAAGCAACCTTATTTAAGACAAGTTAAGCAACATAATAACAAAACATAGGTAAAAACAAAAAAACAAATCAATTGACATCTAAAAAGGAAGCAAATGACATGACTAACATCATAGGTGAGAGTTGAGACTTTTACTAGCCAACATTTATGACAACATTAAATGAAGGATGAAGAAGCCTCAAGATAACCATGAAATTTTTGATATAAATGTGAAATCACATCTTGGAGGAATGGAAATGATGGAGATAGTGGTTGAACTGACCCCGTGGCATTGAGTGTTGCCTACATAGTCTAAAAAGGCCCTAGGATAATATAATTCTCCAAAAAATGGGAGGAAAAACAAATAAGTATTAGATGATGTTAAAATATAAGGATTCTAAGAAAAATTCAAAGATTACTTGCTGTAGGATGCCCTAAGTAAGAGGGCATTGCTAGCAATGGACAAGTAGTGAGGAGAAAAATGAAGAATGAGGATGGTAATTAGTTATTAGTGGTCGAGTTTCTCATAGAATTTAAGTAACCCCTACATAGTCTATGGACATCAGGCCAATGTAGTTCAATGCATATAGGAAATGATGAAAAAATGGGTTAATGGATGAAGTGTTAAGATTAACCCATGGATGTTTTAGATTATGGTAAAAGTAGGTTTTGAAGGGACCCTGAAACCCTTTAACAAAATCAAGAAAGATAAAGCATTAACAACCACCAAGAAAAGTAGTCCTGTAACCTACTAAAGAGCAACATTAAAATCAGGTTTTACAGGGACCTGAAACCACAACCATAGTCCAATAAAAGTACCCAAGTTTTACAAGGACCTGAAACCTCAAAGAACTTATAGCATAGGGTAAAGAATATATATATCTTTAGCATTCTTCCCTGGCCAACAATGCAAGTTGCCATTGTAATAAACAATAACAACACACAAACATTTATCGAGACATTAAAATTCCACAAAATACCTTTGGTTTCTCTGTCACTTTGATTTGACGAAGACACTGTCAAATCCAAAAATAATGATGGCCGTAGCCATGTCAAGAAAAAGGCCATACTCCACCATGCCCTCAAACCCTAAAATCACATTACCCATAGCCCAGGCATCCTTAATCGGCGTCTCAAAATACAAATCCACAATATAGTTTAAATTATCCATCACGTAGGGTTTGTCACCATCCATGCACAGTTTGGCCTCGTAGCCCTCTACATCAAAAATCACTTGCAATCATCGTGCATTGTACTCCCAACAAAATGGCACCACTTCTATTGGCATGGCCAGCTTGCTCCCACCAAGATCATCAACCAGCTTCGACTCATCGACAATGACAACAAATTTTGATGAGGCATCCTCAACCATTTTTTCCCTGAGCAAGGCACCACTGCGATTGACCCATGGATGTTATTAATTCACTTAATCTAATGATTTCACATTATGACTGGTTGAGAGGATGGATTGATTTTCCCCCAAGTAATGATATATCCAAGGAGTGGACTGAGAATAATATATCTAAATATAAGATGCATACGTTGAGGCACCCCATAATTAGGGTTTATAAGAGAGGATGTGGGAATGATATATCTCATTGAAAATTTGTAACCTTGGCTTAGTTGATGAATTTAATGACTAATTAATTTAATAAGTGATCAATGTATTAATGGATAAAGGATGGATATTATGATGTAGGTCACAATCGATAGGTGTGGGAGATTGAGTGGAAAGAGTAAGAAATGATTGTGGATGATTGATGTGCAAGAATAAAAAAATAAGTTAATTGATGACATGGATTAATAATGATTGAGTATAAGATGGAATTTGATATGGATGGAAGAAATATGTAATTATGGGATGAATGGTCCAACAAATTTGGTTTGTCACCATCATACTTGCCCAAAGTGCCAGTAAACTAATTTTCAATCATGGATGAACTATTTTTTTATTCTCTTTTTCTTATTTATTTTTTTGTTGATTTCTTTTTGTTTTGTTGATTTTTTTTATATGTTTGACTCACATACCCTCTACATAGGTGGATTTTACTAGAGACTTATTTTAACAACTTGACATTTATTAGCATATATAAAAATGTTATAGTTTATTTTAGTGACTTGTCATTCTTGTGTTATGGGATTAATTTCTATGTATGTTTTTTAGTTTATGAACTTTATATGACCTGACATTGAGGATATACTATATATCTTTATGTTTTTATGATAATGCTATGTAAAATGCTTATATATGTGTGAGAAAAAAATGGTATTAAAATGATGTAACATGATGTATATTCATGAAGTTTTGTGAATGTGCTAATAATTGTTGTATAGGTGATAACCCAATTATTTTATTTACACAACATATGAATTTCAATTTGCAACAAAGGAATGATAGGTGGAATAGGACAAGTATGAAATGGTGAAGATTAAAACCAAAAATCAAAAATTTACATGGAAAAGGAAGGTGACCTAATCCTTATGAGAAAAGGATAAAATGTAATTCTTTCTAAACTCACAAAATACTAACTGTATTGGCTATGCCTAGAGAGAACTAGCCATGATAGAATCATTAAATGGGATAAAGTTACCATTTTCAATATAGACATATAGACAAGCTTTTTGAATAAGTTTTTATTTGGATACCTTTGGATTTAATATTTAATACTTTTATTTATGACCACCTACATGTAGTCCCATATGATGAGGAAGACACATGGGCTTATCACCAAAAGCTATATGTAGGTCATTAAGGGCATTTCTCCCCAGTTTTAATCTCATGTAACTAGTGAGATGGGAGGGCTCAACACCAAATATTATCAAGAGCAAGAGATGTGTAATTTGAATTTGATGTTGTATAAGCTTTGGATAATGGTGTCTTTTTAGTTGGAAGGATTTTAATCCCAAGTCCTATCCCCATACAATTATTAAGATGTAAGGGCTCGTCACTGAAGACAAAGATAGATGAGTAAAATTGCTATTTTTTCATATCATGCTAATTTTTTCTTCTTAGAAGAAACTGTAAGAGGATACTCTATCATGGACAAGTTTATATACTAGGTTGCGGGATAGTATTTTCTAAGTCTTTCAAGAAGATGTAGGGAAAATATATTTACTCTAATCGAAAGAACTAAGTCAAGAAAAAATGTAATGTTAACTTTGAGAATGTTTTCCATGGCATAATGGGGTGATATGAAAAGTGAAATGAAATGATAAGATGCATTTTTAAATTTTGTGTTATGTGAAATTACAACTAAATAATCATCAAACGTGACATCTGATATGCAAGACAAAATGTAAACAATGGAAAATGCAATGCAATGGAGGCAATGTGAAATGTAATTACAAATGTTCTACCCCCCAAATGTCAAGGTACTTATAGACAACAAGTTATTTTATTTTTTAATTTTTTATTTTATAATTTGTTTTGGCTTTATTAACATCTGAAATCAATGAAGAGTTATGAGATACATAATATATTTTTTTAGTTTTTGATATTTTGTGATTTTATATTTATTTTTGGCATCTCAATTATAAAATGGTTTTAAATGCATGATGTTGACCCCTATTGATCATTTAGGTATGTGCTCCAGAGATGTCTTTAGTAACTTATTAGATTTCTAAGTTAGATTCTTACAAATTTACCAAGATACCATCATAGCCCTTATGATAGAGGGTGATGTCAAATAGGGTGAATTAGAAGGTGTGTTAGATGAATGATGTGTGTTGACTACATAAAATATTTGAAAAGATGAAACTAAAGTGGGGATAAGTATAGGTTTCATGTTGTGAAAGGTGATTGGGACCAACAATCTCATGTATAGTAAAGACTAAGAGTAACCACAAGTTGGATGATATGGGGATTCAATTTTGGATCAATGGTGTCTTCAATATGTGATAGATTTATATCCTAAAATTATTTTGATGTATGGGGTAGAGTAGTTTTTTCACCCATTAGTGCCTTAGAAAGGTTTTCACCAAGGGATTCTTATTGATTTTTTTGATTGGGATGTAGATTTGGATTGTCCATTAATGCCTCAAAGAGGTTCTCACTAAGGGACTCATATTTTCTATTTTATGGATTTTGATTTGGATTATGATTGTAATTTGGATTTGGATTATTTGATAATGCCTCAAAGAGGTTTTTAGTAAGGGACAATGATTTCATATTTGGATGGTAGGATTCATATTGATCAAGGAACGCTTATTTTTCCTCAAAAAATTTAGATGTTGCATGATGCTCTTCTAACTAAAGCCCAGTTAGGAAGTCTATGATTATTTGATTATCATTTTTGGAGGAAACTAATGGTATGTAATACTATTGGTCCTAATCGATGGGTGTGGGATATGGACTTACAATATAGGAGGAAGGATTGGTGGTGTTGATGAAAGGAATGGTGAGATTAGGCTTAAGAAAGAAATGTTGACATGCCACCAAGCTATTATTTTCAAACATGTATGCACTTGGATATACCACAATGTACTCTTTATCAATAAAATCTTGGATATAATGCTTTAGCCTCATAAAATAATTTATTGAATGACCTTCTATTTTGTGATATTCATAATATTCCTTATCTCTATACCACTTATGTTTCGGGACATTTTCATCAAATTATTCGGTGTTTGGAAATATGACTAAGTTTACAATTACCTAATTTTGAAAGTCCACCTCACAGGGTTATCTAAAAGGATTAAATTTATGTTTATGATTTTATTGACTAGGCTAACCACTAGGCATGGTAATATATTTGGGAGGTTGTATGGTTTGGATTTGATATAGATCTGGATATGAAGTTATAATATATATTTGAGATGATAGAATTGGATTCCCTTTACTAGTGTGATAAGGGATGTTGGAGGCAAGGCTATAACAAGTGAATGGGAGTCTTGGTTTATTTTTAAAAATAAGGTTACTAGTAGTAGGGTCATGTGGAATGGTTTGGGTTTCAAAATCAAAAGGAAACTTGGTTCCTAGAATTAAATCTTGTATCAATACCTCATATTTGTTTTCTATGATGTATTTAGTTATTTGGGAATGTGGATAATTAGGGGGAATGTTGATGAATTGATTTATGTTATTGGGTGGATTTGTTAGATTTATTGTAATGATTGATGGATTTGATAGATTTTTGTTAAAAGTGAAAGTATCCATATTAGGTGGAATTGTAAATTTAGATGGATGTGTGGACAAATGTGGATTTGATGTAGTTTGATTCAATTTTGGGAATGAATTAGATGTAGAACCAAATGGTTAATTTTGATGAATTTCAAATGGTTAGTTTCGATGGGTGTTGAGATTAAAGTTTGGATTTGGATTAAAGTTTTTGTTTGAATTCAATGGATTTGGGGTTGACTTATGAATGGGTTTTGGTTTAAGCACAAATTTTAAAGTGGTTGTGAAATTGAACCAAAGGATGGATTTTGATTGATACTAAGGTTGGAACTTGAGGAATTACTGAATAAATTTTGATTTATGGTTGGTGATTCTTGATTTTTGGATGGATAATAAGTTGTAAAATAATTTGAATAATTTTGACTAGTAAATCCTAAAAATTGATTGGTTATTGTCTCCAAAATAAAATTTAGATGTTGATTAATGTGTAAACTTGAATGAGTATTCAATTTTGAATTTGATTGATTGATGTTTGGATTGGAATGATTGATTGGTAAACTTGAATAAATATTCAAGTTTGGATTTGATTGATTGATGTTTATATATGATTGATATATGGGTGAGTTTGAATGCACATTCAAATTTAGATTTTGATTTATTGGATGATTGATTGGTAAACTTGAATAACTATTCAAGTTTATATTCGATTGGTTGATGTTTAAATATGTTTGGTTGATGGGTAAACTTTAATAACTATTCAAGTTTAGATTTATTTTATAGATGGGTAAACTTGAATAACTATTCAAGTTTGGATTTGTTTGATAGATGGGTAAACTTGAATAAGAATTCAAATCTAGATTCAATTGGTAAATTAGTAAACTTGAATAAGTATTAAAATTTGGATTTGGTTGATCGATATGTGAGGTTGAATTTACATTCAAACTCAAATTTATATTTATTGGATGATATAATCATAAACTTGAATAACTATTCAAGTTTGAATTTAATTGATTTATATTTAGATATGATTGATTGATTGGGGAGGTTGAATGCACATTCAAACTTGGATTTGGATTTATTGGATAATTGATTTAATGTTGATTCAACTATGCAATTGAATCAAATTTGATTGGGTAGAAAATTACGTTAAGATTGGGATTGTTTGGAGTTGGACTTATGACTGGATTGATCAAGGGATAGCTCAATAAATCCATTTGTTTAGTGATATGTTATATTTCTTACAAAAAGGATTTGACTCAAAAAATGATAAAATAAATAATTTTGACTCTAAAAAAATGAAAGATGAAATGATAAAAACAAAACAAAGTTCTTTTGAGATTTAGATTGGTTTTTTATTTTTATAAGCTTGGTGTATTTTTAAATTGTTTCAAGACTTAAAAGTACTTTTTTATTCATTCAAATATTTTAGCATGAAATATATCAAAAGGATAAAAATAAGTAATTCCTACTCTAAATAATCAAGCAATTGCACAAAAAGGTGAAAATCTAAGATAAAGGTCATGAACAAAATTTGGGCCTTCTGATGTCACTTACTTGTTCATACTCTTAGTCATAGCCTAATATTTCAAGGCGCTAATCATGGAGGATCTTAGCATTCCCATGGCCCACTAAGTCTAATTTCAAAGGTGTGTGGAAGGTAACTTCCCATTAATAATGACTAACCGATGCACCAAGGTCAAATGATAACTTTCCTAGGCTTAAGGTTTTCACAAGCTTATCTAAAGGGGAGTCCTTCAATATACCTTTTAGTATAATGAGGCCCAAGACCATATAGGGAGTTGTTGAAACCATGTATATTGGATCATGGAATCCCCTCACATCATGATGTGCTTAAAACATAACACTACTTAAGCCTTTAAAATAGTTGATCATGTTATTTATACTTTATTACTACATAGATTTTAGCCTATCACGTGGTGATGAAATCCATAGTTGATAAAGCTCCTAGAAAATAAGTAAAAAATTAATATTTGTTTTTTATTTCTAGGTATCATCATCAATGTGACACCAAGAAAACATCATACACAAGCATAACTTGGGTAACACAAAAGTTATGAAATTTCTTTTAATTTCTGAGTATTATCACCAACATGATGCCAAAGTAAGTGCATACACAATTTCACAACACATACAAAATTCTTGAAAAAATAAAATAATTAACTCCAAGAAATTGAGTGTGAGATAATTAATAGAAATTGAAAACAAAACTAAAATGAAATGTTATGAGTGAAATAGAAAGATTTTTTTAGCCCTTTTATGAAATTTATTTGAATAACATCCTACAAATAATTTGTTAGAGAGCTTGTTTTAGTTTAGAGTCAAGGCAACCTGCTAAAAAATAAGAAAAAAAATAAGATAAAATAAAAAAAATCAATTTAAAAATACTTCTAAATGTAATTATGATGAATATGAGATGAAAAATATGAGGCAATGGTCCCACCAAGCATGCCAAATATATGTGTAGTAAATCTATAAATACAAATAAGCTGATAATGAAATCTAATCTAAACTAAATAAACCTATGATAGATCTAAAAATAAAAGAAATAACACAAAGTTATACCTTATCTAATAAATAAGCTTCCTCAATTGTGATGTGAATTTGATTTGTTCTCTTTGAATTGTGGTTACTCACTCTTCCAATAATAAGGCAAATGGGCAATGTTGTGGTATGCAAATGCTTATAATCTTAGCATGATAAACCTACAATGAAGAAGCTTGTTTAAATTGGAGGAATAACCTCCAATATATAGAATTTAGAAATGGATGTGAACCATCCATCCTGACATGAAGATCAAGGGATAAGAATAAAAAATAATTTTTAATTCATAATGGAAATTTTGAATTAAAAATTAGAGTGGAGAACATGCAAGACTCACAAATGAATATAAAATTAATTTTGGTGGAATATATGATATAAAATTAGTAAGTGGATGTAAGATGGATTATTAAATTGGATAAAATTAGATCATATAAGATAATGGGAATAAAGGTGAATTATAAATCAGATCATGGAAGACAATGGGAATAAAGGTGGATTATTAAATTGGATCATGAAGGATAATATGATTATTAAATTGGAATGGTGGGGGACAGGTGGAGCATTAGGACATGTGAATATAATTTTGATTTTTTAGATTTATGAAAATCATGAATTTCCAAAACCCATGGAATTTTTGGTTAGAAAAAGATTAGTTAATTAAATTTGGATTAATTTAGGGATAATAAATAGTGAATAGTGGTGATGAATAGTGATGATTGATAGTGATTAGTAAAGATTAAGGATGATTATAGATTATTAGAGATGATTAGGTATTTAGTGCAAAAAAGGTTAAAATCAACACAAATTATCTGACTTTAAGTGTCTACAGAAAGGTTCAGTTAAAAAAAAGTGCTCTTGGAGGACAAAATTTGATAACATAAAGGTGTTTGAACATGTTGAGCTTTCTTCAACATAATACCTAGGTTTTTATAGGAAATAAGGAGCCCTTAGGTCATTAATTAAAATTTCACCCACTATCAAGGTAGTTATAACATTTAATATTGATGTGGAGAACTAGTTGGGATCTTTGTCATAAGAGATCATGTGCCCATGTTCTAGTAACCTGATAACTACCCTAGCATTCAATTTTATTATTATTTGGTTTTCATAGTATATAATAGATCGTAAATGCTATCTGAATTTATGGTGGTCACTTTCTAATCCACCTGGGTTGTCTTGCTGACCTATGGCCATGTAGGTGTATCCTTGGGTTTTACCTCATCATCCTACATAGGCAATGGAGTTATCACGTGCCCATATTTGTAAAGTCATGCATGTAGTTGTGTACTAAAGGTTGCATAGAGAGTTGGTTTCACAATGTGGTTATGATCTCTTGAAGGGTGTTGAGGGTATTTTTTTTGTATAAATGCACGAGCCCCAATCTCTTTTTATACCAATTTCTTATGAAAGTATTCATGGTTTGTGTCTTTTTTATAACTTATGTTGGTCTATGAAGAAAACATTACATAGTTCAATATCATAGTCTACATTTTACCAGGGCATAGATGGGAAATCTATTGATTGGCTTGAGACTTCATCATTTGAATTATAGGAAAGTCTTTTAATAAGAGAATTCAAGAATATGAGGGATCTTAAGAGTGCCCTTCATGATATAAAATCACTCTCGCACACTTTCTCTTTCACTACCTAAAGTCATGGAGGCTTGCACATCATGTTGGTGAAATGAAATATCTTTTCATGCGGTAAAAATTAACACTTAATTAATGAGTAGGCTTGAGATGACTATAGAGTGAGGGTAAGGATGGGAAGCATCTGTGCACATACTCATTTTTGGAACTCAATCACTGAGTGAGTGTGCAACTATTTATGTGGTCCCCTCGAGTTCACCAATCACTAAAGGGGTGACTTATAAAGTCAATAATTAGTCTAGGTTTTCTTATGTGATTTGATTGTTCCCCTATGCATAACCATTTTGAAACCAAATATAAATAAAATTAAATTGAAATCAATCAAACCAAAATCTTGATCAATCCAAATTTGAATTAATCTAAATCAAGTTAATCCTAATTTAAGCTTAAGCCAAATAATATCCAATCTTAACCAAATCCAAATCCAAATCTAAGTCCAATATAGACCCATTAGCATCCTACATAAGATATCTAAATCCCCCATCTAATAAAAACCATCCAAATTTACATATCCCCCATAATAGAAATATGATTATAGCATATACATCTCTAAATCAAGACATGGTCAACCAACTCCAACAACTTAACCAACATGTATCCCACCTTGTATATCTTCCCAACCCTTCATCCACCAATATAAAATCTAATGTTTCATAATCTAAACATCATATGTCTACTACCCATAAGGCACCCAAGCTAAAAAATTAAAAATAATCCAACCCCAACATAAATTCACTTTCCATCCATCCCTAGAGCCACAAAAAATACAACAAACCCACTATGTCCGACCATCACCCCTCTAAGGATCATCATTTATGCAATTAAAATATATATATAAATCCAAAAATTATCCATTATGAATATGTCAAGATCTCTCTTCAACACATAATCAAACTTATTCCACTTCCACTAACCAATCCCAAACCATCATTTTTTTCACACATATTTTATGAAGGACCCATTTTTTATGAGTAAATATTCAGTGAACCATCACTTAACCAACCACCCATCCTTGGTCAACCCATCTTTGACCATCCACCCATCTTTTACCAAACTCCCATATTTGACATGCCCATCCTTAAATAACCTTCATTTGAAAAACCACTCATCTTTGATGAGCCCATGGGATACAATCCCATCTTCAATCCATTACCTAATCTCCCATCATACATAAAAACCTCCATCACCCAACAACACATGCCTCTTATGGAAATGGTACTTGTAGACAACAAACATCAAAATTCCTTCCATGTGGATAGGCACATCTCAAATAGTAAATCATCAACAACATATTAATAGTTTTCAAATATGTCATTTAGTAGATATGGCCTCCTTGTAGAAGAGGAAATCAAAAACAACAATCATTCGTAGTTACACAAGGACAGCCTCATGACTTGTTACCAAATTAGTGAATATCCCATCATAAATATAATATATAATATCACGAACTAAAATAGGAGAGGCCTCAACCTCCATGAATAAGGAATCATTAAACCGATCCATATATGTGAAATATCTCATGGAAACATCTACAAATCCATGTAAAAATTTTCATGACACTCACAATTTTTGAGGAAGTGTTAACCAAATTTGAAATAAGCTACAAATATAGTGCCTATGAGGACCATGTTGTCAGCTATCCTATTATTAATACCACCACTCCTTTACACCATCCTACCATTCAATCTCTCACACTTTTCAATTAGGACTAAAAAATAATAGTATCCATCCTTTATCCCATTCTAATATTCAATCACCTACACATGTCGATTGGGACCAAAAAATCACATAACTTTAGCTTTCTTTCATAGTAATCAAATAATTTTAGAATTCATGAATGACATCTAGTCAAAAGATAATAAATTAGTATCAACATATCCATAGGATCCAAAAGGCCTCTTGATGCACTTGGAAACCAAACTTCTGTGTTAATTCTGAACCCATGATAATCAAAACCAATTTTTGAGATAACTCAAAAGATCTTTTATTATTTATCAGCCAAAACTAATATGACCATTATGTGACCATTAATTTTATATCCAAAATTAATTTTATTGATCAAAGAGACTACATATATATAAGCCTTTGGGTCTTACCCATCTTTGACCTTCTTTGGTGTATTACAACCCAATTTTCTATATACAGGTTTGTAATAAGAAATATTGACTTAATTCAAATTCCTTAATGGTCTTAATAAGATTCTTAATTCCCATTACTAATTGAATTATCCATAATGGAATTTATTGCATATATCAATGAATTTGATGTTAAGTATCATTATCCATTACTCCATAATAATTTTGAAGTGCTTTACATTCATCTTGGTTCCTTTGTACTAGCAAAATAAGATTGGTCTTAGAATCATTCTCCAAACATACATAGTTGTTTAGGATTATCGCTAAACTTGATCTAGATAACATCACCACAAGGAACTAGAATACCTCATTTTACCTTTTCACTCATGTATTCAATCATTTTTTTGCCTAATTTTATTGTTCAAGAAAGACCGTACAATAATTGCCTATCTTCTTAACTATCATGAAGTCATTCATTAGCAAATATGAAAGGAATATATAAAATATCACACAACTTTAATAACCTCTATTGACTATAAAATTCTTCATACTCCTATTTTCCTTTATTTTTCACACACAAGACCACCTATTCATCACTTGGCAATGAATTTATTTGAACTACTTAAGACCTTTGTAGAATTTTATACAAATCATGGCATGCAGACTCAACCTTTAATCCTCTTAGCCAAAACTTATGGCTATACCTTATGTTTGTTGAATAAGGGATTCATGGTCAATAACAAAGTATCGTACATATTTTGAGGCCACTATACTGAAATAAAATGATTGGTTGTACCCCAAAATGTGTTTTAAAAATTCATCAATTTGATTTTACAGTGGCCTTAATTGTTATGTGTTATGTGGAGCCCCACACACCATTTTGCACAAAGGTTTGATTGATGGTATTGAGTTGGTAGAGCATGCATCAGTTTATATGGAAAAAACTCTTTACCACACACCTATTTGGTATATTTTTACTATATATCATGAATTTATAGTTGCTTTGAATCATTTATAGATGTGAAGGCTCACGAAATAGGTTGTATTTGTAGATCCCTATACATTATTCTTAATTTATCAATAGACTCCTTGCTTTGGTGAAGATGCTAAGGATGTGGAATCCATCATGGTTACAAGAATCTCACCTTAAATTATAGATACATAATATTTATTAATATATATTTAAACTATGTATTAATATCCTATAAGAGAAAAAAATTCTACCTAGATAACCAAATCCTCAAGTCTAAGATCGACTTACTCAACAATACCATTAAGGTTGACTACTCACTAGAACTAAATTGATTCTTCAAGATTGTTCCATTTATTCATTTTAATAAGAGGATAATTCTCACAAAATTAAAAATAGTCCCACCATGCAATTTATCAAACCATGCAAGCTCATATCGCAAGCTCACAAATTCAAACTCAGTTGATCAAACCATGCAATTATACAAGTATTCCTTAAAATATCATAACATACAATATTTATTCCTTTATTAAACCTCATACTAGAAGTCCTCTAAAAACATAGCTTGCATGTACTATAGGATATGATATAAAAAGTTTATTTGCATATTTATCTCCTTTCTTTATTTGATGATATTTAGCATATATACAGGCTCAGGCCTGGCAAGGCCTTCCCCTTTTTCCAAATCTTCATCAATATTTTTTTCTTCGAACCAAACTTGAACTTTAAATAATCTTCTCATTTTTATTTAGACCCTATATATCTGGTTGAGAGAATTATCTCTTATTTATTTTTAGATTGGTCTATGTCAAAGACCAATATTTCCTCAACTGGATACCTACTAATACTCCTACGTAGAAACTATGGCTTAAGATAGATTTTATACTCTCTTTTCTTTTGACAATACTAATGTAATTTATAAATATGAATAGACCTTTTACCAACCCCCTTTGTCCTTCTAAAGGTCCTTATTGTAAACCTATGCCTTAGGAAGGGATTATAAACCATTTATAAGACTTGTATACATTCAAACCTCTTGATACATTCATCTGATGCTCTTGCATCAATATTTGGGACTTAAAAAAATTTCACGGGTTCTTTCTCATGAAGCCTTTGAATTTGAAATTGTCATCATTTCCATTTATTCTATCTTCCACCATCAATCTCTCATATAGATGAACCTATTTTTTAATACACACCTAGACTTTTTCTTTTTCTTCCAGTTACTGAATGAGCTATGTTGTTGAAAATCTTCTTCATGTTTAACCTTAGTAGCTTTGTGTTTCTTAGTATTCATCATTATATTTCTCTCCTTATTTTTATATCTCTTTATTCTCATTTCCTTCTCATCTGCAAGCATCCAACTTTCTAACTCACTTTTATATGAAGTTATTTCTTCAATCTCTGCCTATTCTTGTTTAACTACATGAACTCTTTCAACTACACCAACCTGATTAACACACTTTTTCTTTACATTCTTTGTGTCATACAAATCTCCTGGAAGATGTTGTTCTCTATCTTTAGCTTCCACACTCAATCTCATTCCTATCTAAACTTGGAATTATTCTTGATATTCCTTCTTAATTATCCCTGCATCAAAAATTATTTTATCTTCTTGTCCGTGACATAAATACTCTTGATTCCTGGAAATGTTTATGACTTCTCTTGTGAACTATTACCCCACTATACCTACAAAATCAAAAAACATGTTAGATGAAAACCCTTCTTTTGTTATTATTCCATCCCCATTCTTGAGGATTTTCATCACTGACTTATGTATCCTAAACTTCCTTTTGCCTTAGGATTTATTTTATTTCAATATCTCCAATGATATTATCAATTTAATTTGAATATTCATCTACTTCTACTGTAGTAACTAGCCTTTTAGTAGGGTTAAACAATTCCTCCAACATACTCATTTCTTATTTCAATGAGAGCTCATCTATCTCTCCACTTTCTTCTTCAATTTTAGGACCATCAAACTTAGATCCTATCTATTTTTATATTTTACCTTTCATCTTCATTTTATCTTTTGTGGAAATTGATTTCCATGCAACATCATTCTCTAAATGACTTTCATTACCTGAATCATTAGGCTTTACCAAAGACATAAAATTAGCAATTTTAAGCTCTTCATGTTGTTGTTGACCAAATTTAACTTTTAGGTCAAATTGGGGCACTCCTAGGTAAAAACATAATGTTTTTGATGTTTTATGGGTCTAATACATACTTTAAAAGGTGATTTATAAGTTAATAAATGTCATTTATGTTGTACTAGCCTTGGTCATTAGTTTTTTAGTCCATATATCATTTTTGGGTTATTTTTATGTCAAAAATATATACATTTCTTGGAAAGTGTGAAGTTTCCAAAACATGATTTCACATCCCATGTGTCTTTATAGGTCTTAAGTAACTGACATAACTAAAAAGGGGTAGGTTATTCAGTTAAAAGGGTAGTTCTCTTAGAAAAATGGAGATTTTAGCCCTTGTATGGCTCTTTGGGAAGTGTGATATGTGGGAAAGCATCACATAATGCCTCTTTAGATTCCAAAATCTCTTTTCCATGTTTATTTTTATTTTTAAGTGTCATTTCTTGCTCAAAACCATTCTACTCCCTTTTCACCCTTCTTGGTAAGTAAAACTAACCTTCAAATTTTTGCTTGGTATGGACAATTCAAGAAGTTTTAGGATAAATCATTTTGGTCGGTTGTTTTAAAATCAAATACCTTAATTTAAATATAATTAGTTTTAAAAATGGTGTCATGTGCTTCATGAACCATCCTCATGAAGTTGAAATTTCAAATTTGCCTACTAATTTGTGTACCCTATAGGTTTTGCCTTGTTTTGAGAATCTCCATACAATCCACTTGTTGATATTAGTTTCAGATGATTTTTAATCTTTCCTCCAATTATTTCCATACTTATTTTCAATTTTCAAGTTTATTTTATGGGTAAAACATCTCAAATTTGTAGACTGATCTTATGTGGGATGATAGGCCTATTTTCACCATATCTAGATCTTCATGCTTTGAAAATGTCTTCAGTGGGTTATGATAGGTCCTTCACCATGTATTAAATGTCTGATTATCCCCATCATTAAATTTCATCCTCTAATTCAAAATATCCATGATTTTAGTCATATGCAAAATTCACACACAAGGCAGTCGTTAATGAGCAAGTACATGTGCTCTCATGGATGTTTTCAAGTTAATATGGAGGTATTGTTTCTTGTTTCACATCTCTGATAGTGTGAAAATTCTTTTTAATGTGTTATTATAGGCATGAAAATCTTTATATATACAAAGGCAATGCATACTGCCCAAGTTTTACTCACTACTTATATCATGGAAACAGTCACCTACAAGAGGTATTGGTAGAGATCTAGAAGTGATTGTATAGAGAACATGAGACTATTTGAAATCATATTTGATGACCTATCATGTTATGAAGATAATTAAAAACATATTTTAGGTTTTAATTGGTAAATGGAGTTAAAAACCATGTTTAAGGGGTCAAATATTGAGTTCTGGGATCAAGTCCCTAAAAGTACAAAACAAAGGTCCTGTGGGTTTTGGGAATAGTATAAACATAGTTTAAAATAATCCTTATGCTTATAAATGGATAAAAATTGTATCCCTTAGAAATAAAAATAACCTTAAAAATTAGGAGTTCAAAAGGAACAATGGAAACTAGTTTTTGAAGAACTCAAACTTGTCAATTTATGACTATTTACAGTCAATGTTCACTATAGGACTGAAACCTAAAAGATACCCTTCACTCAAAATTGAAATTTTTAAAATATTCCCCCTATGATAAAATATTTATATTTAATTAATGAGATGTTCATGATATAAATATCATAAAAATAAGAATATATATGACATAGGCTCCTACAAGCATGCCCAACTCCAAAATTATCCACCTATAGTGATCTAGGCAACACTTCAGGTGATAAATTCAAGCTACAGTTCTACCCCAATTGGTATCAAAACTTCTAAGAGCCATAAATTTTGAACCATATCTCTATTTGAATCCCAATTTTAAGCATTGGAAGATAATAATGAGAACATGATGAGATGGCTAAGCTATGCTCAATGGTTTTTTACCCTAAAAACTTGATGGAAGTGCCCAAAATTTTAATTTTAATAGTGTAGTCTAAAAATATAAAGTTTATAAAAATATTAACTTCTCAAATTATTATTTTTAAATCATGTAAATTAAACCATTTCATCTCCCTCAAGATTGGTGACCTTCCACATCTTCCCTTACCTTCAACATAGGTATAAATAAAGATGTAGCTCGAGAAGGAGATTAGACATCTCTTCCTAGAGATAGGCATATGTTTGTATCTACAATTTTTGACCAATAAAAAATCTATTCTTAGAGATAGTTTTATTATTTGTGTGTTCCTAAAATATATTTCAACCAAAACTTCCAAGTTTTGGATCATATAGAACCCAAAGAAGCAAATGACATTGTCAAATTTGACTATGATAGGCAGTGGTCAATTTGGGGGTTTGTGAATGTGGGATGAGATAATGGTTGTAAAAAATTTTGAATTAAACCATGGATAATATGTTATTTTTGAAACATTTCCCTTCGAGCTTGAACCATATAATGAACACCTACAGCAAGGTCAGATTACAATGAGTCTCAGCCAGCTAGTAGTGAGCAATAAAGTGAAAAGGTCTATGTTCAAAGTGATGAAGAAGGATAGGTAAGGTAATAAAATATATTAAAGGATATATAAATCATATTATTTAATTTTAATCAAACCTAAACCCATCAAAAATCACCTACAGTCAGGCTTAAGGGTTGAACATAGTCAGTTCGGTGAGTTCCAAGTAGTATGAGGTGATATTTCTAAGGTTGGTATAATACAAACATCAAAAAATGCGTATCACCATATTAAATGAATATTAATGTTTCAATTAATATATAAAACACTATTTTAAAGGTATAATTCATTCTAAAAACACCTACATGTGCCTTTCTAGGCCAAACATAGTCAAGAATTGGTAGGCAATCTTAGGAGTTCAAGTGTGTGTGGAGTCCATGAAAAGTTAGAGTGAGGAAAAAAGAATAGGAACATCCATCATGACCATTAAAACATATACATTCTATTTGAATCACAAACCATGTAGGTAATAGGGTTTTAAAAGGTAATACATAGTTATTTTTTACTATCACATGCATAGTCATTGTACATAAAAACCAGTTTTGGAACTTCAAAATTTGAAAGGGAAAATGAGGTCAAAAAGGGATGAATTTTGGTTTGGTGGGTCCTCAAAAATTTAGTCTCTCCAACACTCTTTTTTATTTATATAATAATGGAAGTACCCCCTATTTCATCTCAGACAGGGGGTACTTCCCCTCATACATAAACTAGCAATTTTGTAGAGAAAATTGTGATAAGATGAGGTAGTAAGCTGAGAGTTACTTCTAAAAATATGTGATAGGTTAAATTATACCCAATAAAATTTTGGTAATCAAGTGTAGAATAATTAATTTCATCAAAGAGACCCAAACCCTTAGGGTTACAGTCAAGCCTACTTGGCAAGTTTTGGCCTATTGCCCAAATGAGAGGTCAAAACCATTTTTAGCAAGAGTTAATCTCTATAATCAGTTTAAACATGTTTTTGGGGTGTATATAGAGTTTTTTTTTAATCTTTTATAGTGTATGTTAATCCATAGGAACTCATGTTAGGCTTCAAAGTGTAAACAAGCATACTAGGCATGGTTAGGCCTAGTGTCCAAATGAAGAGTCCTCCACACTTATAGCATGGGATGATCTTTGTGTACAATTATAACATTTTAATAATGTCACTAAAGGTATTATATAACATAAAAATCATAGATGAAACTAAAGAAAACCATTTTTGGCTTAAAAACCAATTCAAGCATGTAAGAAAGGAGAAAAAGAGCTCATTAGAGGATGTTCAAATGCTCATATATTTTTGGAGGTTTTGCATGGATACTCAAGGTATTTGTAGATGTAAATAGGGTCCTTCAATATCACTCTTGTGATGTAACTCCAATTTTAGAATTTTATGAATGAACCTTAAGAGGTCAAACAAGCCTAAAACCCTTGAAAACCCTTCCTAGTGACCAATTTGTGGAAATGAATCTAGATATGCATTATAATGAGATATTTTGACCATGAAACCTATTTTAAATTATATATTAATCACTCAAGCTCCCTTCCATGTTTTTTTTGTACATTATTATATGGACAAAGGGCAAAACAAGGTATTTTTGACCATTTTTTATGTTGTGTAAATTTTAAGAGTCTAAAGATGAAACCAAATTTGGGAGAAATATTAAGACTTGTGATAACTATTCATATTAATTTCATTCCTTAGAATAACTCTTAAGTGTCTCAACAAGATCTCTCATCTCAGCTAGTCAAAATGAGCATATTTAACAAGTTAGTGAGAAATGTGAAAACTATAAGGGAAAGTGATTTTAAGGTGACCCTAATGATTTTAAGACCATGGAGAGTCTTAAAACTTGTCATAAACTTCCTCCCACAAATTTTCATGAGAAAATGATTCCAATTTTAAATACAAGTGTGCAAGGTGCATGGAAGAGGAGTTTTCTTGATAGCAAATGATGATGGCTCACTTCCAATTATTTTTAGAGGACTAGGTGACAAATAATGTATGGAGAGGCATGATTGATACCATTAACCTTATTTATAATCATTTTAACTATTATTAATTATTTATAAGGCATTTAAATAGGGATAATCATATAGGCAATGTTTTTGAGCCAAAATGAGGAGTTTTATGCCATTTTTCATAAAGTTTATGCCTTGAATTGACACTTGGGATTCTTGACCTTGCATGGTTCATCCCTCATCCTATTTTCATATAAAACTAACTAATTTTATTATCTTTACAAGTGTCCTTATGACCCTTGGAATTCTCTCTTCTCTCTCTCTCAATTTCTAGAAGAACTAGCCTTTTTGGCATTCTAACTGATGCTCCAACTTAGTAGGGTGAAGCCCTGCTCATTTGTATACCTTTTGATCAATAAGACTACTAATTTTTACCTCCTCCATGACTATTCTTAGTGTGTTCATTTTTAATGTTTGATTTTGTCTAAGTGAATAATATGGATTCTTTAGCATGTTGTTTCATTCTTTCATCTTATTTACAGTTTGAAAGCTTCTTTTTATAGGGCATATGAAGTGTTCTAGGAAATTTAAGGATTGAGTGAGTTAGTCTACTCATTATTTCCCTCATATGCCTCTTGTCTAGTCCTCCTAGTTTTCACATTCATCCATAAACCTCACAATGTAGCATTGATGTGAGAAGATGAAGATTGGAGAAGTGTATGTTCAATTTATCCTTTGATTTCAAGTGTAAGATGCATATGGTTGGAATTCATAAATCTATTTGGTGTATCACCTCCCTTAATATAATTTTTTTTAGTTATCTCTTTCCCTTTTCACCCCCCCCCCCAAGTTTAGTTGTAGTTTCAATCCAAAGTGGTACATCAAGGGAGCTAGCCCTATCTAGAGATTCACCTCATCCTTAGGCTACCCACAAGACTAAAAATGTTTCCATTGTGCCACTTAGATGAGGAGATATTTTCCATCTCCTCAAAGGTTTTAAATCCAAGTGAAAAAAAAATTTGGCATGCCTGGTGTGACTTTTGGTCCAAGGAGTTGAGATATTTTTGATGTTATCTCTCAACAATCAGCCTTTAGAGGCAATTTTCCAAGCATCAATGGTGACTCTAAAGATACATCATCTGGTCAAGTAGCCCAAGTTTCCTTTTGAATATTTTTGGTAATATTTTTATTTGTGTTCTTTCTATTAATGAGGTTTCATTGCTAATTTTGGTGTTGAGATTTTTCTTACACAAGTTGGTGAGACATTTAAAGCTTGTGTCATTCCTATCAACAAGAGCAAGTTATTAATCAACCTTGGTGTGATGCTTACCAATATTATTATTATCCATATCAACTCCCACATGGCCATTATTAGACTCCTCATGATTCTTACCAGTCCTATAGTCAGCCTCCTCAATGTCTTGATCCCCCTAGTTAACCTAAACACTTCTTAACTCAATCCATTTCCACCTTCAAGAAGACACTCTTGGGATATGAGAAGTACATGTTGGAGATTGATACTCTAAGATTATGTGGTGAAGATATTCCTAGTCATCTTATTCATAAGGTGAGAGATGAATTAGATTTGATCAAAAGAGAGTGGGTACCTATTGATAGAGCCAAGTGGCAAAGGATCACAAGTGAGATGCTTGATGTGAGTGGCCTAATTTCTTCCTTAGAGGATAGGCTAGGATTTCATGAGAAGCAACCTCACAAAACCTATAAGACTTCATATCCACTTCCCCAAGTTTCCTATCAGCCATATTTGTCTCCTACTCATAAGTCTAATCAAGGATATCAAATTCATCCTTTTCCTAATTAGTTGGAAGAGAGAGTTGAGAAGAGAAACCATTTGAAACTAATATTGATAGGTAGATTGAGTTATAAAATATGCATATGAATATTTCCATATTAGAATAAAAGGAAGTGCAGTTTAATCCCTCATTTCCCTCCCACATTGCAACCCCACCACTTGAAAAAGAGACTCATAATCTTAATACCCTAAGTTGGAACAAGATAGTGGAGTCATGGGGAAAGAAAGAGGATAAAATTCTTGATAAAGAGTGTAAAGTTGAGAAGACTCTTGATCCTATACAAAATACTCCTACCCTTCCTCAATAAAAAACTTCTAATCCTAACATCTTAAGCTAGAACAAGACAGTCAAATCATGGGGAAAGAAAGAAGATAGAAGAATTATCAAGGAGTGTGAAATGGAGGATGGAGCTTATCCTTCACAAGTTCCTCCCACCCTTACTTAAGAAGATTCTTGTGTTCCATGTCAGCTCTCATGTATCCCTCATACTCATGATTATTTCAAGAAAGACTTTTCCAAGAGAACATAGCCAAGTAAATTGAAGAGTTAGAGGTAAAAATGAAGTTTCTAAGTCAAGAAGTGGTGGAAGGTTTAGACCCAAAAGAAGATCTTATGCCTAAACACACCCCATACACCCTTCCTTAAGAGAGTACTCAAGTTAAATCAGATGTTAATGAATTATTTATCAAGTGTAAGGAATAAAATAAAGTGGTTTTATCCCAAGGTCTACCTCCCCTTCCTCAGGAGCTTTCAAAAGAATCCCCTACACTTCACTCTCAATCTGATTTTGAGTTATATGTACCACCTCTACCAACTATTTCATCTTGTCTTCACCCCATCACCATTTGACTTAATGGACCTATGGTATGGGATCCTAAAGAAGAGAATGTGGTTGATAAGGAAAGGGAACTCTTTCTTGAAGTATAGCTCTTTGATAGCCTCATTGGACTAAGTCACATGATTTCAAGATGCCTAGTCTTGAAACCACAAAGAAAGAGATGGAAGATCTTACAGACCTTGAAGATTAAAGTTATGTTTTAGAGGTTGAAATGTAACTTAAAATTCCTTGAGAGGTTTTTATTGAAGAGGAAGAGGTGATGTCTTAAGTGAAAATTTTTGACTGGGTTGATGAAGAAGAATGTCTTCCTTTTTCCAAAGAGGAAGAAATAGTCCATGGTTCGTCCACCACATTGAAACATACCATGTATGGGTAGAAACAATTTAAAAATTACTCTTTGGATGACTTGTTTGAAATCATTAAAGTAGGCTATAATTCTCTTCAAGGAGGCTATGATCTGGTCAAAGATAGAGAAGGTAGCTTTGGCACTCAAGTAAGTATGCAAAGGAAAAGTAATCTTTTAAATCTGTCCTTTCAAGAAACATATGCATTTGATGATGATATATTTGAAGTCATCAAAGTGGTATATCATCCTCTCAATCAGTCAGGAGAAACACATCAGCTCTTTAAGGATGGAATAATCTCCTATTAGCCTCAATCTTCTAAAGAACATGAAACTAATGCTTTTGAATCCATGCCTACTAAGGTGATACAAATGATTCATGAAATGAAGAGTGGGAAATAGTATGAAGTATGTGAAAATTTTAAAGGGGAGTATATCTACATTAGATACATATTTAAGTATGATCCACTTGAGGGTAGATCAAGTGAAGTACTAAGGAATAGGTCTAATCTACAAAGCATCTATTTCAAGGAGAAGAATGCTTGGCACTATGTTTCATCTCACCATGAAGATGATTCAATAAGTTTTCATTTTGATCCTAGAAAGGATATATTCTTAGTCTCTAGTTGTGCATATTATTTTTTTCTTTGATTCCCCTAAGTGCCTTGAGCACATGTGTGTGTGTGTGTCTTATTAGTTTGTTGTCTTGTTTAGTGTATGTGTCCTTACTTTGAGTGATTGAGGTAATTATTGGTCTTGTCTTGATCAAATTAAATGGTCAAAGGATTCCTTGTTTGTATTAGAGTTCATATGACTCCCTAATCCTAATAGACTGATAAGTCTACTGATCTAGTTAGTATAATAGGCATACTACCCCTATGAGTCACCAATTTGTTGACCAAATTTGACTTTTAAGTCAAATTGGGGGACCCTAGATAAAAACCTAAATTTTTTAATGTCTTATTGGTCTTATGAATATTTCAAAAGGTTTTTTATAGGTTAATCAATGTCATTTATGTTGTACTAGCCTTGGTCATTAGTTGTTTTAGTTCTTATATCATGTTTGGGTCATTTTAAGGTCAAAAAGGGTGTATTTAATGACTTGTATAGATTTATTGAGAAGTGTGAAGGTTTCAAAATGTGATTTCACATCCCATGTGTTTTTAGAGTTCTTAATTAACTGGCATAACTAAAAAGTGGTAGGTTCTTTAGTTAAAAAGGTAGTTTTCTTGGAAAAAAGGAGATTTTAGCACTTATACAGCTCATTGTGAGGTGTGCCATGTAAGAAAGGATAAAAAATGCCTCTTTATCTCACCAATATTAGTTCCACATTTTTTTTGATCTATAACTATCATTTCTTGCTCAAACTTGATCTACTCCTTTTTCACCCTTTTTGGTCAGTAGAAGTGACCTTTAGGTTTTTACTTGGTATGGACAGATCAGGAAGTTTCAAGGAAATTTTTTTTGGAAGGTTATTTTAAACTCATATACCTTAATTTACATATAAATATTTATAAAAATGGTGGCTTGTGATTCATGAACCATCCTCATAAAATTTACCTTTCAAATCTAACTAATAATATGAGTACCCTGTAGGTTTTTCCTTGGTTTGAGAATATTCATATAATCCACTTCCTAATATTAGTTTTAGAGGATTTTTAATATCTCCTCTAATTCTTTACATTATTATTTTCAAGTTTTAAGTTGATTTTATGGTTAAAACATCTCAAATTCATAGATTGGTCTTATGTGGGATGATAGGCCTATTTTCACCATTTCCATATCTTCATGCTTTGAAAATGTCTTCAAGGGGTAGTGATATGTAATTCACCATGTCTTAAATGTCTAATTATACCCCTTATCCTTCAATTTCATCCTCTAAGGAAAAATCTCCATGATTTTTAATCATATACAACATTCACACACAAGGTAGCCATTAATGAGCAACTATAGGTGCTCTCATGGATGATTTCAGGTTAAGAGGGAGGTTTTGTTTCTTGTTTAACATCTATGATAGTGTGAAAATTCTTTCTAATGTGTTAGGATAGGATTGAAACTCTTTTTATATACAAAATAAATGCATACTACCTAATTTGAACTCACTACTTATATCATGGAAACATTCACGTATAGGAGGTATTCATAGAGATCTAGACGTACTTGTATGGAGAACATGAGATTGTTTGAAATCATATTTGATTACCTATAATGTTATGTAGATAATTATATACATATTTGATATTTTAATTGTTAAATGGAGTTTTAAACCATGTTCATGGGGTCAAAGATCGAGTTATGGGATCAAGTCCCTAAAAATGCAAAATAGAGGTCCTGTGGGTTTTGTGAATAGAATAAAACATAGTTTTAAAGAATCCTTATGATTATAAATGGAAAAAAATTGTATCCCATATAAATAACAAGAAAATTTTTAATTAGGGGGTCAAAATGAGCAATGGAAAATAGTTTTTGAAGATCTTAAACTTGTTAATTTATGAATGTTTACAGTCAGTGTTCACTAAAGGACTGAGGCCTAAAAGAAACCCTTCACTCAAAATTTCAATCTTAAAACATTCCCCCTATTTTAAAATATTTATAGTAAATGAATGATATTTTAATGATATAAAATATCATCAAAATAAGAAGATATGTGATATAGGCTCCTACATGCATGCCTAGCTCCAAAACTATCCACCTATAGAACCCAAAGAAGGAAAGGACAATCAACTTTGACTATGATAGGTAATGGTCAATTTGAGGTTTTTTAAATGTGGGATGAGATAATGGTTGTAAAAAAATTGTGAATTAAACCATGGATAATATATTGATGTTTTAAACATTTCCCTTCAAGCTTGAAGCATATAATGAACACCTATAGTAGGGTCAGATTATAAGGAGTCTCAATCAGCTGGCAGTGAGCAATAAAGTGAACCGGTTTGTGTTAAAAGTTATGAATAAAGATAGGTAAGGTAAAAAATTAGATTAAAGGATATATAAATCAGCTTGTTTACTTTGAATCAAACCTAAACCCATCAAATATCACCTACAGTCAGGCTTAAGGGCAGAACATAGATAGTTGGGTGAGTTCCAAGCAGTATGAGGTAATATTTATAAGGTTAGTGTAATAAAAACATAAAATAATGAATATAATAATATTAAAAAATTATTTATATTTAAATTAAGATTAAAAACACAATTTTCAAGGTATAATTCATGCCAATAACACCTGTAGGTCCCTTTCTAAGACAAACACAGTCAAGAATAGGTAGGCAGTCTTAGGAGTTTAGGTGTGTGAGGAGTCCATGAGAAGTTAGAGTGGAGAAAAAATAATAAGACACATCCATAATTACCATTAAAAACTATATATTATATTTTGATAATAAACCATGTAGATAAGAGGGTTTTATAAGGAAATACATAGTTATTTGTTACTATCACATACACTATCCTTGAGCATAAAAACCAATTTTGGAACTTCAAGATTTAAAAGGGAAAATGAGGTCACCAAGGATTAATTTTGGTTTGGGGGGTCATAAAAACTTTAGGAAGTATCTAAAAAAATCTTTTATACTGATATAATAGGGTAAGTACCCCCTATTTTGTCTCAAATAGGGAGTTCTTCCCCTCATACATAAACTAGCAGTTTTATACAGAAAATGGTGATAAGATGAGGTAGTAAGCTAAGTGTACATTCCAATAAGATTTTTGAGGTTAAATTATACCCAAGAAAACATGGGGAATCAAGTGGAGAAAAATTAATTTCATCAAAGATGCCCAAACCCTCAGGGTTATAGCTAAGCCTACTTGGCAAGTTTTGGCCTAATGCCCAAATGAGAGGTCAAAACCATTTTTAGTAGGAGGTAAGCTCTCTAATCAGTTGAAAAATGTTTTTGGTGTGTATAAATTTTTTTTTTATCTTTTATAATTTAGGTTATTCCGTAGGAACTCATGTTAGGCTTCAAAGTGTAAACAGTCATACTAGGCATGATTAGGCCTAGTGTCCAAATAAAGATTCCTACACACTTATAGCATAATATGAATTTGTGTACTATTTAAACATGTTAATAAATTCAATATAGGTATTATAAAACCTATAACTCATAGATAAAACCAATGAAATCCATTTTGGTTCAGAAACCAATTTAGGCATGTAAGAAAGGAGAAAAAGAGCTCATTAGAGGATGTTCAAATGCTCATATATTTTTAGAGGACATGAATGGATGCTCAATGAGTTTTTATATTTTAATAGGGTCCTTGAAGATCACTCTTTTGATATTTTTCTATAACTCCAATGTTAAAATTTTATGACCGAACCTTAAGAGGTCAAACAGGCCTAAAACCCTTGAAAACCCTTCCTAGTGACCAATTTGTGTAAATGAAGTTGGAAATGCATTATAATGGCATATTTTGACCATTAAAACTATTATAAATTGTAGATGAATCACTCAAGATCCCTCCTATTATTTTTTATGTATCAAATTATATGGATAGGGGGAAAATAGGGTATTTTTTACAATTTTTTATGTTGTGCAGATTCTAGGAGTTTAAAGATGAAAAAAACTTTGGGAGAAATATTAAGACTTTTGATAACTCCCCATATTCATTTAATTATTCATAAAAACTATTAAGTGCCTCAATCAGAGCTCTCATTTTATCCAATCAAAACTAGCATATTGAACAAACTAGTGAGAAGTGTGAAAACTCTAAGGGAAAGTGATTTTAAGGTGCCCTTGATGCTTCTAAGTCCATGGAAGGTCTTAAAAAATTTATTACACTTTCTCCCATGTATTTTTATGAGAAAATAATTCCAATTTTGAGGACAAGTGTGCAGGGTACATGAAAGAAGAGTTATCTTGACATCATATGATGATGGCTCACTTTCAAGTATTTCCAAAGGACCAGGCATGTAACCAATGCATGGAGAGGCATGCCTAAGACCCTTACCCTTATTTAAAATAATTTTACAGGTCATAATCAGTTATAAGGAATTAAAATAGGGATAATCATATAGGCAATTTTTTTTAGCCAAAATGAGGAGTTTTAAGCCACTTTTCATAAAGTTTATGCCTTGAATTGACACTTGGGCTTCTTTAACTTGCATGGTTCATCCCACATCCTGTTATAATGCACAAGTAACTAATTTTATCAACTTTAAAAGTGTCCTTGTGACCTTTTGACTTCTCTCTTCTCCTCTCTCTCTCTCTCTCTCAAGTTTTATAAGAACTAGCCTTTTTGGCATTGTAACTGATGTTCCACCTGAGTATGGTGAAGCCCTGATCATTTGGATAACTTTTGATAAATAATAATAATAATTTTTACCTCCTTCATTACTATTATTAGTGTGTTTATTTTTAATGTTTTATTTTACATAAGTGAAGAATATGAATTCCTTAGCATGTTGTTTTATTCTTTCATCCTATTTGCAGGTGGAAAGCTTCTTCTTGCAGGGCATGTGAAGTGTTCTAGGAAATGTCAAGGATTGAGTAAGTTAGTATATTTATTATTCCCTCATATTCCTCTTATCTAGTCCTCTTAGTTTTTCACATTCATTCATAACCTCAAAATGTAGCATTGATGTGAGAAGATGAAGATTGGAGAAGTGTATGTTCAATTTGTCCTTTGATTTCAAGTGTAAGATGCATATGGTTAGAAGTCATCAATCTATTTGGTGTATCACCTCCATTATGATATTTTATTTTTATTTATCTCTCTCCCTTTTCACCCCCCTAGTTTTAGTTGTAGTTTTAATCTAAAGTGGTACATCAAGGGAGCTAACCCTGTCTAGAGATTCACCTCATCCTTAGGTTACCCACAAGCCTAGAGGTGTTTCCATTATACCACTTGGATGTGGAGAGCTTTGCCATCTCCTCAAAGGGTGAAAATCCAAATGAAAATAGTTTTTTCATCATCTATTCTAGTAATTGCTTCTCTTTGAGTGTCAAATCTGATTCTTCTCTTTTCTGTAAGTTAACTCTTATAATCATCTCATCACTTGATTCATTGGTATTTTCAATTGAATTATTTAATGCATCATTATTTAAATAAATTTATTTACCTTTCACTTCACTGTTATTCTTATTTTTCAAAATTATCCTTGAGATTACCTCTATCCTTCTAGTCTCTTCCTCATTTCTTTTGATAGGTGGAGACTTCTTTTTATCCTAAACTAGTCCAGACTTTATCCCAAAATTTGTTTTTTCCTATATTGGTCTTCCATTTGAATTCCCAGCTTTAATAACCTTTTGATTGAATCCTACATTTGGTTTCCTCATCCATTTTGTAAATACATACCCATGATTTATTGTAAGTTTTGAATATTTAACATTGCCTTCATTTTGATTCATTGTCACATTAACAATCTAATTTTTAAATATAAGATTGAAATCAGAATTTAACTTTTTAATTACCTATTCCATAGACTATTATATTGTCTCATTCTCTTTCATATTTTCTTTGATTTTAATCACCCTTTTTGGGTGTGAATTCTTGTGTACTCCGTTCTTTCTTCTACTAGGATTCTGTCTAGAGCATCATAAAACTCTACACTTCTTCCATTTATTTATCAACATGCTAAAGGATTTAAATTGCCTTCCTGGGAGTTTTTACAACTTGATCTCTTTCACTATCAAATTCATTTGATTTCATGGGTGTTTTACTTTCCCCGTTCCTTGCAAACTATAAGGCCTTATCATTGAACCTCTTTTTGAGGTTCTTCTTTCTTGCATACAAAAATTTAAATATAATGTTAAATAACTAGGTAAAGACCAAAATGTCCCTTTGAGTGCCTCCTTTGCTGACACTCTCCTCTTATTTTTCTCAAGTGCTTCTCTCTATAATTTTCCCTCTTTTCTTTTCTTCTCAATGACAGCCTTCTTATGTTGCTTACCTAGAAACTCTCCACTCTTCAAGCCTATGTGGCTTGTTTTCCTCATGGTAATTATCTCTTGCCTTCTTTTCCTGACAAGTGACTTGATAGGCCACTTAATTCTTCTCTTTAAATGCCAACCAAATTCTTGGATTCCTTCTTCTAACCACTAACTCATTAAAAATTCCAACCTTTTTAAGTCTAATTTAATCCTAATTATTTCTTTTTCCATTTTTGAAGCTTCTTGCTCATACTTATCTTTCATATCTACTATGTTTTATTTCTTTCTAGAGTGAAAATCCTTGCTCTGATACCAAAAATTGATTGACTTGAGACCAAACATTTTATGTTAATTCTAAACCCATGATAATAAGAACTAATTTTTGAGATAACTCAAAACATCTTTTACTATTTATCAACCAACACTAATATAACCATCACATGACCATATAGGTTTATATCTAAAATTAATGTTATTGATCAAAGAAAATACATACATACATACATACATACATACATACATACATATGTATATACACACACACACACACACACACACACACACACACACACATCTACATACATATATATATACATACATATATATATACATACATATATATACATATATATATATATACATATATATATATATACACACACACATATATATACATATATATATACATATATATATATATATATATATATATATAAATACACACACACACACACACACACACATATATATATATATATAAAGCCTTTGGGTCTTGCCTATCCTTGACCTTCTTTGTTGTATTACAACCCAATTTTTTTATATACAGGGCTGTAACAAGAAATATTGACTTAATTCAAATTCCTAATGGTCTTAATAAGATTCTTAATTCCCATTACCAGTTGAATTCTCCAAAATGGACTTTATTTCATAAATCAATGAAGTTGATCTTCTTTAGCATTATTTATTACTCCATAATAATTTTGAATCACTTTACATTCATCTTGGTTCCTTTGTACTAGCATAATAAGATTGGTCGTAGAATCATTATCTAAACATACACATTTATTCGATATTATCACTAAACTTGATCTTAATAACATCTCCAAAAGGAAATAGAATACCTCCTTGTGCCTTTTCACTCATGTATTCAATCAATTATTTGCCTAGTTTTATTGATCAAGAAAGACCATGTAATAACTTTATTTGATTTCTTGACTATCATGAAGTCGTTCATTGGCAGACATGAAAGGAATATAAATAAGATCACACAACTTTAATAACCTCTATTGACTATAAAATTCTTCTTACTCCTATCACCCTCTATTGTTTACACATAATTCTACCTATTCATCAATTGGTAATGAATTTATTTGAACAACCTTAGGACCTTTTCATAATTTTCTACAAATCACGGCATGCAGACTCAGACTTTAATCCTCTTAGCCATCACTTTATGGTTATACCTTATGGTCACTAACTAAGGGAGTCATGGTTAATAAAAAGGATCATACATATTTTGAGGCCACCATACTAAAATAACATGGGTAGTTGTGCCCCAAAACATGTTCCAAAAATTCATCAATTTGATTCTATAATAACCTTAATTATTATGCATTATATATAACCCCACACACCATTCTACACAAAGGTCTAATTTCTAGTATTGATTTAGTAGAGCATGTGTTAGTTTATATGGCAACAAATCTTTTTCACACACCTCTTTGGTATCTTTTCACTATAGAGCACAAATTTATAGTTGCTTTAAATCATGTATAGATGTGTAGGCTCACAAAATAAGTTTTATTTGCAAATCCCTATACATTATTCCTAATTTGTCGATGAAATCCTCCTTACCTTGGTGAAGATGCTAAGGATGTCAAATCTATCATGGTAACATGCATCTCACCTTAAATTATATATCCATAATCTTTATTAATAGATATTTAAACTATGTAATAATATCCTACAAGAGAAAACAATTCTACCCAAATAACCAAATCCTCAAGTCTAAGATTGACTTAATTAGCAATACCATCAGGGTTGACTACTCATCGAAACCAAATCGATTCTTAAAATTTGTTCCATTGATTCATTTTAATAAGAGGGAAATGCTCACATAATTAAAAAAAATCCCACCATGCAATCAATGAAACTATGCAAGCTCATATCTCAAGCTCACAAACTCAAACTCAATCAATCAAACCATACAATTATACAACTATTCCTTAAAATATCACAACATATGATATTTATTCATTTATTTAACCTCATACTATAAGTCATGTGTAAACATAGCGTAAATGCACTATAGGATATGATCTTACAACATTATCTGCATATTTATCTCCTTTATTTATTTGATGATATTTAACATATATATATATTCACAGGCCTGACAAGGCCTTCCCCTTTTTCTAACTCCTCAATATTTTTTCTTAGAACAAGACATGAACTTAAAATAATCTTATCATCTTTATTTAGACCCTATATATCTAATTAAGAGAATTATCTCTTATTTATTTTTAGATTAGTCTATGTCAAAGACCAATATTTCCTCGACTAGATACCTACTAATACAACTATGTATAAAATATGGCTTAAGATATATTTTACTCTCTCCCTCTCTTGCTCTTTTATTTACAATATTAATTTCATTTATAAAGATGAATATACCTTTTACCAACCTCCTTTGTCTTTCTAAAGGTCCTTATTGTAAACCTATACCCTTAGGAAGGGCTTACAAACTATTCAAAAGACTTTTATCCATTAAAACCTCCTAATAGATTCATCTGATGATCTTGCATCACCTTCTCAATTAAAATCAAAATCAAAATCACAATCCAAAGAATCACAAAAAATAAAAAATCAATGTCCCTTAGTGAAAACCTCTTTGAGGCACTATTGGATGATCAAAATCAAAATATTTAAACTCAAAAAGATTTTTTTTGGTGAAAATTTTTTAAAATAACCAAAGGATGAGAAAATTGGTCTACCCTTACATTAACATAGTTTCAATATGGGTCTGAATCATTTATTGCAGACACCCTCAAAATTGGAAGTCCTCAAATCATCTAACTTAAAAATACTCTCAGTCTCATAAAATGTGATATTATTGGTCCCAATAACCATTCACATCATGACACATAAACCTATGTTCATAATCACAACATCTATCTAAATGATATACATAATCCATAAACATCCTTTATCCAGTGTGCCTTTTACTTCATCATCCTTGGTAACACCCTCTATCACAAGGGATCTGACAACATCCTAATCAATTTGGAAGAATCCAACTTATAAAGCAATAAATTACATGATGATATCATGGGAAAACATACTTTAAGGATCCAATATTATTAAAATAAATTTTAAAAAACCAAGCAAAAAACTCAAAAAATAAATAATCAACCATAGGTGAAACCATTCTTATGGCACCTTGGGAAAGGGCCATGATGAAAACTAGATTTTGGTGACATGTGTAAATAAGTTTTATCCATGCATCATTAACCTAATTTTTCACCCATCCATACCATCTATTCCATACATACTTATACCTTGAAACCATCTTTGTATCATTCCCATCCTTCCCATCTCTCTTCCCATTTGATCTTGATAAGGAAGTGGAAGAAGTCTAGTGATATGTTCTAGAAACATCCTATTATATCCGTATCATTGTGCTTCGATGTTTGGACACTTTTTTCTTGTGTGATGTGTTCCTTGGATTTATCTAATCCATTTCTATCCACCCCTAATCCTCCTATATTTGTCCCTATTCATCCTTAATCCACATGTTTCCATCCCTAATCACCCCAAGTTACTCCCTCATCTACCCTCATCATTCCTAAGCATCATCCTAAATTGATTACATCCACTACCACTCCCTTCCCTATTTATTAAACTATTTTTCCCTTTAATATTGTCTTTTTTACATACATAAATCCAAAAATCCAAAAACATCTATAAAATCTTAAATATCAAAAAAATCAAAAAATCCATATAAGAGATATAAATCCATAAATCTAAAAACATTAGAAAACCAACAAAAAGCCAAAAAAATATAAAATCATAATTAATCCCTAAAAAACCTAAAAACATCATAAAAAAATAAACAAATGATGTAGGACATGCATGTGCTTTTACATTTTTGTGTGTTCTTATTTTTCTTGCTTGATTTTATGCTTTGCTTTTCTTGTTGAGTCTTGACTTAGTACATATGCATTTTATAATAGTTTCATCATGGTTTTCCATATCATGGTGCATCTTGTGTGATTTTACTTGAGTTATTACATCATCATATGAAAATAGTGTCATCATGGTTTTTCCATATCAAGATGCATCCTATCACATGCCATAATAAAAATAAGGCTTATCAACCAATTGAATTTATGTGCAAGATTGGAAGTGTTTTCCCCACCCATCATCTACATCACTAGTCATTCCCCCATTATCAACATCCATTCATCTCTCAGCTTCATTTTCTTATAGCTAACCACCCATAAACTAACTATCCTGATCTAACCAGCCTCCTGGTGACCTAAGTGTGCATACTTTAGTTTTCCCCATCCCTTATCCAATTAAATCCCCTACTCAAATCTGATCCCATACAAATTGATACACCATCATTTAATATTAAATATTGGGGCATATTCATGTGCCCAAGTTTTTTTTATCATCTTCATCTTTGAAAACTAGTTATACCATCCTCACCCTATACAATCCATGTCATCATCAATGTTATAATCTGACCATTAATCCATGTAATCAGTTAAATCCTTGATCTATGATTACAAATCCATAAATCATCCATCCAATCCAAGCTCACAACTTCCTCTCCCTTAAATATATCCTTGCTTGGGGCAAGTCAATTATGTATATTTTTTATTGGGATAAATCATTCCCAATCCAAGAACACAACATTTTTTATATGTATCATTACAAAATCTACCTTTTTATATATACCATTGCATGGGGAAAATTAAAGTGTGTAACTTATCTTAGGATATACATTCTCAATCCACTCCCTTGCATGTATCCTTGATTAGAGCACATAAATCCATTATCATTAGAAATCAAAGCATGTAAGCATTAAATAAAGTTGGTTAATCTCATCTATCCACAACATCTACACCAACACCTAGCATCAACATCCATCATCATTATAAATCAGTGTAAGAATTATCTCAAGTGGGTTAATATCATCCATGGGTTAATCTCATCTATCCACAACATCCATACCAATATATGACATCCATATCCATCACAATACTACTATCAAATCATCACATCCTACATCCCAAACCCTCTTCAGTCATCACTCACCCCTTGATTCTTCCATTTTTCCTCTTATTTTGAGAGCCCATATGTGTCCTTCATCCCCACATGCACTCTCAATGGGGCATCATATCTAAATAATTCATCATCATCTAAAATTCATCCTCCTACATTTTTTTGTCTCCTTCATTATTTAATAATTAGTTACTTCACCTAGTGTCTCACAACTCCATTTCAAAGAGGGGGAAAATGTAGACACTTAAAATCAAACACTTTGTGTCATTTTTAACCTTTTCATCACCATTCACTAATCATGTTAGCTAAACCCTAATCCTACCCATCATCTCTTTCACCCACCCCACCTTATAAGTCAGTTAATCATGCTCTATGTTGAACCTTGATAATTCCACATAAATCAACACACATCATTTTAGTTAATTAACCACTATTAATTAGCTAGCTCATCTATGATAATAAAATCCATGTAATTTGGAATATCCATATTTTACATAAATCCATTTATCTCACATCAACCTAGTCAATGACATCACCCTATAAATCCCCATGTAATCACACCAAATCAAATGCAAGGGAAAAAAATTGACATGCCCATCCCTAGCCCATTCTTCATCTTACACACTCAACCATTTTAATTTATGATTCACCATATAACCTTGACTCATCCTCAATCATTGATCTTGGATAAAGATCAATGGCTCACCTTCATCATGAAATCCTATAAATCCTAACATCCTCCCTTGATTCAAACAAGTCTTCAAGGCATAAGGAAGTTTTGTCAATTTGAATCACATATACTCTCATCATACTTTTACACTGATATCAATTCAATCAAGCATAAAAAAAAGGGGCATGATGCTTTTGTATTTGTACATGGTCTATTGATCACCAATATATAACCATTAAGAAGGAGAAAATATACAAATCAAAAGAGGAACATTCATCTTTATAGGTGAAATTAGTGTTTCCTTGTTTCTCTTTCACACTATTAACTAAGGTGCATTTACTTAGTTGGTATAGGAATTTCAATTTTTTTTTCTAACTTTATGAATGGATAAAATTTATTAAAATAGGTTCATAGATAATTATATATACTTTTTATTTGACTAGAAGAGGGAGTTGTTGAAGATATTTGACCTATAGTTAGAGCTAGACTTGTAGTTATAATTGGGCATGCAAGTTGAATTCATAAAAATAAGGAACATCTACAACTTACTTGTCAACTCAAGTCAAATACACTATTGGATGCTTGAAGGGAATTTTTAGTTTTTATTAGAATTAGGTTATGATTTAAGAGAGGATCATGTAATAACTCTTTTCTTATAGTCTATCTTTCAACCTTCTCCTTTGCATACATGACTTGATCAATTAATTCATTTCTGACTCCTTTATTTCCATGTGATATATTTTATTCAAAACTTACCATAAATGGCACTAATTGTGTAGTAAATGATCATGTGGGACTAATTTTTCATTTGATAATAAAATTGCATGTATCTCAACTTCATTAAACAATTCTAAAATTATGTCCACAACCTTATCAATAGTCCATAACACTTTTTTCATCTCATTATTACACTATTTAAAATATATTCTCATGCCCACCATCCATGTTTGAACCAAATTGATGTCTACTCTGGACATTATTTTTATATGAGAATACTGATCCTATTTAATATCTTTAGAAAGAGTGGTCAATATATTATCTAATTGTACAAGCTTATATTGATATTGCTTGATCTTATTCCTTAAATAAATGCTCTTTCCCTTGTCCTCAATAGCCTTAGCCAATATATTTAACAATGATTATAATTCTTTCTCAACATCCACAATTACATTGTGTGGGAATATACCCTTTGTGTTTGTTTGTAGTATTTACATTTTCTATTTTAGTTCCTAGACTACTTTTCTATTCATCTCCATTTTGGATTCAATAATTTGATCATGGTCATCTTTCTAACCTATCCTTTTTTCTCTCTTCTTGGTTAAAGTATAGACACATAAATTTTATCAATAAGTGCTTGATAATGTTTAATCTTGACATCATTCCCTCACTCGACCTATTTATCATTTTGTTAACTTGCATTGTCATTTTGTTAACTTAAAAAATATATGAGCCTTCATTAATATATTCACTATCTTTAAATCCATTCAAACATCCCTATTCTATTTATACTATCTTCTAAACAAGTTTCAATAGTTTTTGACCTTCTAGGACAAGTCTACACTAGGCAGATAGATGTGTAGGTTGACCCCATTCATTAGTGTCCCCTTTTCTAAAGTACTCTAATTGACACTTTTAAAATTTAAACACTCTATGCCAAACCACACACACTTTTAGAAAATTCATTTAATGAAAACAATCTAAATTTTCCACTATAAAATCACATCAAAGTCACTCAATAAACCATGTGATAAGCCTTCAAAAATTAGTGTATATTGAAAAAAAGAGCACTATTATTTCAAATTTATATTTTGATACATTCTAATAGTCATAATACAAGTCTAAATTCAATTTATTTTAGGTTAAGGGAATCCACTATAAAAGCATTTTAATCAATAGTCCATCCACATTCATATAGTTACATAATCATGGATCATACACTCACTCTAAGATGGAGAAATACACTAGCTTGAGGTATATTTGGGATATGTAGGAAATAATCAAATTTTATAAGTTTTTCTAAAGATAACTTGGCTATTCCCCTTACCCTATTCTCCCATTTTGACATTCATATCCTATTTAGTTTTATCTATAAGATCTAGGGTTTTAATTTTGAAAGAATTGCACACATCAAATCAACTCCCATAGATTATTAAAAATGTATGTTTGATAGTTGTACACACCCAAATTGAAAAATTGTCAATATTATATAAATTTAACTTGGACACTACCATGACCATCAGATAAGTCTCTAGGCTAGCCCTGGTCTCATAATGTGCTCATTTCCTAGTATATTGTAAAATTTTAATTTCAAGTATGACATGATTCAAAAATCATTCTTATTAGTTTCCCACCAACAAAACCCTGCACAATCAACATATGTGAGTATAAAATTAGATCCAAGTTAGGTTTGAATGCCCTTGTCAAAGTTACTATTTTTAACATATTCTAAATTTTATATTTTACTGTATAATACTATATTCTATTTTATTTCAATTTTAATAATTTTGATATGTTAGTTTGATTCATATCAATTAAAAATAGACTAAACATTTTGGTGAACTTGTTAATTTTAGAACACTATTTGTTGTTTACTTGATTTATGTCCTAATATTTCATTAAAGTTTTTATAAATTCCTAACACTAAAAATAAAATATCTTTTGACCCTAGATATAAGTTCAACACAATACAATTAAATTTTATTCAACCTTGGATTAAATCTAACACTAAATAAAATTTATATTGCCACCTTAGATCAATCCCACATTGAAGATATTTATTTTGACCTTGGGTTGAAATTTGTTGACCTCTATACACAAATATTTTGATTTTATTTTCTCTTTATTTCATATTTTCTTTTCATTGTTTTTAGAAACTGTGCTCTGACAGTTTTCAACTACTTAGTGACTATCATGAAGTGATACATGGTGTTATATTTATAAACATCATGGCATGAAGATTTTACCCCAATACTCATAGCCATTAAATGTGTGTGTGTGTGTGTGTGTGTGTGTGTGTGTGTGTGTGTGTGTGTGTGTGTGTGTGTGTGTGTGTGTGTGTGTGTGTGTGTGTGTGTGTGTGTAATTTTCCATGTACCTCATGGTATATAAAAAATGCATAAGGTCCCTTGTTTATACCATAATAAGCATATTTTAGTTGTTTGATTTATCATGCACTTGAGAGGAGGTATCACCCTGAGAATTTACTCTCATCATACCCTCAAAAATGGGGTTAGTGGGATATAGGCATGGTTATATCTCTATATTTATTGCTATAAAACATTTATCTTACACTAACCAATGAATGATAAAGTATATTTGAGATCCCACACAATCATTCTATTTAATGATGTGTTACATCCTTTTGATAAATTATTCACTACTCATGTTATGATTTTTACTTGTCATGATAAATACACAAATCATCAAAAGCAAAAACTTATAGAGGATGATTTTAGTGATGATTATAATTTTAATAATATTAAAATTAATGAACAAAGTGACTTTTTTTTATTTAAGGGAACAAGTGTCAATTAAATTAAATTCTCCTATAGATTCCCATTTGGAATTTTCTCTAGACCCCTCTTTGGTCACACCTTTATATTCCCCTTTGGATTATCCTCTATATTTCACTTTAGAATCTCTTCTATATTCCTTTTTAGTCACACCTCTATATTCCTCATTGTAATCTCCTATATATTCCTCTTTTGTCACACCTATAGATTCCCTTTAGAATATCTTCCAGATTACTCTTTGGTCACACCTATAGTTCCACTTTGAAATCTCCTCTAGATTCTTCTTTGATCAGACCTATAGATTCCTCTTTGGTCACATCTCTAGATTCCCCTTTACAATCCTCCTTATATACCTCATTATTTTCAAATATGAATGACTCATTATAGTCCACCCAAGATATTTCTTCACCATCCTCCTCGAATGTTTCATTAGATCATAAAAAGACTCCTAAAGATGATTATCTAATAGCTATTAGATGAACACCTACTCTCCACATACAGGAACCTTATCCTTTCACACATTTTTTTCCATCCATTTTCATACCACATCTAACTTCGTTCACACTTATAAAATGCATTCACATAATATATGCATTAAAAAGGATGATGTCATTCATGAGAAAAATCCTCTTTCTTTTTACTTTCAAGTGAAAATGAATCCTCTTAACAGTGTTATCCTTTCTTCTTCCTTATAATTTGTGTATATTGAGCCTCCATATCATATTTATTCCCTCTTGTCATCTAATGAGGTGAAATTTCCTCTCTATTCCCTTAGAACACCACATGCTATAATTTCAAGCAATAACATTCCTTTCTCTTATTCTTGTAAAAATGACAATGTTACTTTTCAAATGTTGATGTTGAGTATAAAAACTATAGGGACCATGATGAGGATTCATATGATAATGATTATTACATGACTAGTGATGAAGAAATTTTGTACTAAAGTTTCTTATTTATCCTCCCCTCATGTCAATAATATATTCCATGATAGATTAAATGATAATGTTATTATGTATGATGATGATGTTTCTAGTCCCCTTTTCAAGACAAAAGTGTGAATATGTTGATTCTATGGTAACAATCTTATTTATTCTATTTTATTAAAATGTATATGCCTTTTCAAATTAATGATATATATAATTCTATTAACTCTCCCAAGCCCACCATTCTTATAGAATAATTTATTCATAAGCCTTCTCATATTCATAATAGTTTACCAATGGATAAGATTAACAATATAATTCAACCCCTAAATGAACATCTTAATAATCTTAACTTTCCTTCTCAATAAGTCATATCATTAATGCATGGTGTAGGTGCTTTAAAAGATAGAATTAATCAATTATTTTTATAATTTAAAGCATATCATGCTTTGATCAAATCTAATGTAGTCCATGGTAATCATATTATGTGTAACATATTATATGCACCCTTACCCCCTAAATTCCAAATACATACATTTTCCACATTTTATGGAAGTGGGGACCCTTATTTACATCTTAGATATTTTTGAGAGACCATGAATGACTATAATGGTAGTCAATTATTATTGAAATTATTTCCTAAGATTCTTTTATAATGTGCACTTGATCTGGTTTCATTACATTATTAGTGGATCATTAACTACTATCTAGAACTAGAAGAAGCATTTTTAATACAAAATAATCAAAATAAGGGACCTAGGGTCACTTATGAAAGATTACCTACTTTACATCAAGGTAAATTTGAACAAATTTACAGTTAAATTTTAATATTTAAGACTTTTATACATCAATTAATTTACCAACCAACTAATTTATAGGTGCAATACATTTTTCCTAAGGGTTTAATTTATTCATTAAAATAGAAGCTACTTAATTTTGCTTGTGAATCATTTTTAGCTCTTTGTTATGAGGCATGAACATTAGAAGAAACATTGGGTTTTATTCATGTATCAAATAATATATATAGGGACATTGAATTACATAAAAAATATTCACATAATAAATCTCAATCAATGAATGTCAACACACATATTCTCAATACAATACAAGAGTTAAATTACAAATTATCTTCCAAAAATGCATGTGTTAAAGAAATCCCTAGTAAAAATACACACCATAATTCTCATAATTCATTATGTAATGTCAATTCTACCTTAAAACAAGTAAAAGACCTACATAAACGAAGAACATCTAATCTTAAAGCTACTAATTTAATTTATTCATTTACATCAAAGAAAATTCAATCTCTCCCATTTGATTTCAAGGCTCATCCACATGACATTATCAATACATTATTGGATAAAAATTTATTCAAATTACACCCTAATTATTATCACCCTCATCATTTGGAAAAAATTAAGGGCCAACCATTTTTTACTTATCATAGAATTAGTGTACATCATGATAATAATTGTTATGCATTATAAGAGAAGTTAAAATAACTTATAAATAAGTGAATTATCTCATTTAAAAAAAGTAATAACAAGTCAAAAAATTATTGATATTGTCTTAAAAATTACAAATTATAAGAAAAAACACACACACACACACACACACACACAAGATACAATGGTTTCAATAGATTCTATTAAGGTGATAAATATCATGCTAAAAATACTATTTTTAATTCCCAACCTAACAACATAAACAAAATAAAGAACATTAACATTGTCAAGTATAATGCCAATTTTGGCACTTTATTATTAGTTTTAGATTTATTTTATTTGATGTATTATTAATTTAGGAAGGTTATTTAATTTATTTATGTCCTGAATTAGTTGTTTGGTCAATATTGGACACTTTTTAGGAATTTCCTAAAACATTGTTGGAATTACCAGTTCACTATCTGAGAACTCAAATGAGTTCCCAAAAGGTAGGGAACACTTTTTATTATTATTTTAATAAAATAAAATTATATTTAATTCCATTCATTTTTTTATATATAGTTTGGGATGCCATATTTGAGTGGGTTGCATGATTTGATGACTTGTTGAGCAACGCTTCTTACATATAATGTTGTCTTGAATGTAAGTCGACCTTGTTTTCTTTAGTCTATTTTCAATTGTCTTAGAGTATAATTTTATAAGTTTATTTATATATTAATTATTTTTCAATTAAATTTATTTATTTATTTATTTATACTCTTTTTGAAATTAACTTGTCACACAATTTATCATATATTATGCTTATTTTAACTTTATTTATTAATAAAAAATTATGCACAAAGTAGCGTGAGAAATTATTACTTTTTGAGATTAATGTTTCATATTTTTATCTATAAATTTTTATATATGTATTCAAAAATGAAGACCAATAATCATATGTTTTTAGTTTTGAAGTTATTTAGTACAATATTTGGTCAACAATCTCACTTACAACATAACTAGTTTAACAACTAGTAATTATGGGATAGATTGGTTGATACATAACATGAATTTTAGATTAAAACAAAACTGATTTTCTCTCATTACATAAATTTAAATCCTTTATTTGGTAACATATCCAAATTCAACAACTGTTTATAATTTATTTAGGCCATCATCAAAATAAATAATGGCTTTAGTGAATTTTGCTTTCATGAATATTCTTATTTTCAAAGGTGACATCTTTGAGTATTGGAGAGATCAGTTGAAGACAATTATTGTATGGAAATGAGTTTGTGAGAATGAAATCCATGGGTATAAACTACCTCAATATTGGAGTATAGTTACTCAATATCAAAAAAGAAAAAAATGATGAATAAAAGATGGATGCATAAGCTTTTTTTCTATCTTCACTATCCAATAATTGTGGGATGAAAGAATTCCCATGAGACATGGCATACCTTAGAAAATTAATATCAAGGATATAGTAAGGAAATATAATCAAAACTACCAAATATTAAAATTAGTTTTAAAATTTTAATAATGTTAAATGATGAAGGAGTTGGATAATATTGCATAAGGATAAATGACTTAGTGCTTAGAATTAGGGTTTAAGGAGAAACTATAAAAGATAGAGTTATAGTAAAAAAAATTGAGATTTTTAAGTCAAATATGGATGAATATTGTGATCACTCTTGAATATTGTAAGCACATTAACATTGTAAGTGTTTATGTATTGGCTAGTTCTCTTTTGTCCCATGAGAATAAGATGATAATATATCCATACATGTACTTGAAACCAAGGAAAGGGTTTCAAATACCAAGAGTAAAATAAAAATAAAAAGTAAGGAAATTACAAAAATCAAAATAAAATGAGAAATCTAAATCTAAATTAAAAATTAAAAGAAATGTTTATTCTACTTTTCATTACTATACAAAAATCATGACATGTGATAAAAGATTATAGGATACTAGTAACTAAAAATCAAGCTAATTAAGAGAGTGAAATGTTCAATAGGGCTTAGATTATTGTATCACATGCAATTTAGTAATAGAGGAAGCAAATAATTGGTGTTTTATTTATTTATATTGCTCAAATCGCATGACAAGTCACAAAGATGGTTTTATCAAGTTAGATGACTCTTTTAAAAGCCAAATACAATTAGGAGATGGAAATTCCATCCAAATTGAAGTAAAGGGTGTTGAGCATACACCATACTGAGAAGGGGGTGGTGAATTAGTGTGTAATAATAATTTACTTTTTTAATTAACTTTCATAAAGAAACCATTCGCATAAGAACAAGAAAATGCACAGCATAGACTTTATGTGGAAAACCCTCATTGGAGAAAAACCACACTTGAAAAGTTGCTTGGATCTACTATCCAAATCTAGCCATAAGATTAATTTTTTTTTTTTTTTTTAAATTATGTAGGCACCAACCTACTTGGAGACACCAATCCCCAATTCCAAGCACCAACTTAGTTCTAGACACTGATCTTTTTGAATTGAAGTACCAACTTCATTATCAATCACTGACTTAGCAAAAGACATCAATCTTTCTATTCTGAGGCACTGATCTCACTTAAACAATTTCCACCTTCTCATTATTGCTTTGTCAACAAGTGATGACATAATCAAGTTTCACTCTTCTCCCTCTTCTCTCTCTTCTTCCTCTTCTTCTCCTTGTATATAATATAAAGAATTATTTATTGATATTTTTCTCCAACATCATTTCACCTTATATAGACTTAAAAGTATTTTCCCAATAGGGGCATCCCATTATTAATGCACCTTTTCATTAACCAAAGTGTCTTTTATTTTATTTTATTTTATTTCAATTAACCTTTTGTTGATGCTTAATTTTGTAACTAACCACTAAAGTCATGGGAAGTTTCAAAGATGTAAGACTTGACCTTTGAAATGACCTCCATATTTTAAAGAAATTGGCTCTTCTCTTGGGGTTTGATGTAAAAAGAAAATAAATAATGCATGAAATAAGTATCTCAACTACTAAGGTGATGCACCAAGATTATTTTATTTTACCAAATGACACAATAATTAGTACTTAATAGAATCTACTGAGAATATTAAGAAGCATAAAGCATGATCAATAATTCTAGCACAAAATATAGACCCATCAAAGGCTCATAATAGAAAAGATAACCTGAATCCTCATCTATCCAAAAAGCATAGTATTAGAGTTAACAACATTCACTAACAAAATTAAAGATCATATAGTATGATTAACAATCTTAATGTTTATGTAAAGATAATGAAAGGCTCATGATAGAGAATGAGAAGTACGAATTAGAAATAAACTAAAATTGCAAAAAACACCACTCTCTCTTCATAGTTTTATATGAGAACAAAGTACATAAGGCAAAAATGCATAGAATATAATGTTTGATCACTCAAGATAGGCACTTGATAAGGCAATAGAAAATGCTTCCAAAAAACTAGCTTCTAGACTCCCTATTTTCTAGATGATTCTTCGTAATTTTCTTCCCCCTCATTTTTTGAGACTATCTCTTGATCAGCTACTTATAGCCCTAAAATATCCATCATGAGTCACTACCATTTGTTTGGGGTCTAATCATATATCCATAAACTTTGGATCTAAAACTACATTACATTGAAACTTAACAACTTAGAACTTACTTCTATTATTTCTACTAACTATTTCTCTCATTCAGTTTCCATTATTGCTCCTATTTGTCTTTAACTTGTATTTTCTCAAAGCAAGGACACATGGACGATTTTGTAGCTTTTTCTATTTGACTCATCTTTCTATTTCATTTTGTAAATTCCTTGGCTTTATTGGCTCCTTAGGGATTTGGTGACTTGCTATGCTAACATGTGGAAGCTTCCATAGCTTTTTAGAGTCATTGAGGCTCTTTCTTGCTCTTTACTTAGATTTTAGCCTTAATGGCTTTCAGAGGTTCTACAATGTTGGATCTATTACTTCCTATTGATTCATTGATCTTCTTCCTATCATCCATGAGCTTCATGTGTATGTATCTCACAAACTAAGATGTCTTTGATATTTTATTTGGATCTAAGGAGTATAGTGGTGACATGTGGATCTCCTCTATGATCTTTTTCCTCTTGCTATATGCCCACCACTATATCTGTCACTTTAATACACAACGAAGATTTGATTTGATCCACTTGACTCCAAAATCACCCACTATTGTACCACATGTTAGTCCTATACTCAACAAATGCCTATCAAAACTCTTTTCCATTTGAGAGAGTGCCAAGGTGACAAGTGGCATTGGTCCACATTCATTTGAGTCTTGAAGAATTTCTCCAAGCTTTACAAAAGGAAACTCCTTACACCATGAAGATTAAAAGACCCAAAATGTTTATACATCCACCTATCCACTTATCCTAATAATAGATGTTCATCTCAAAGGTATAAAATAAAAAATGTAGAATTTTAACTCTACACCTTCTAAGATGGATGATTTTCCCAAGGAAGTAATAAAGAGAGTCAGCCTTGTCATTCAAGCATTAATTCTTATAGCCATAAAACTCCTTTTTGTAATTAAAATTTATTGAAAGTTGGTCCCATCAACATAAAATCATTACTACTATAAATTAAATATATTTAACACTAGTCCTTATTAATTAATATTGGTCCCTTCCATACTTGGGTATTCAAATCCATCCTTGGGCATTGATTTCCAAAAACGTCACACTTTTTAAGGGAAATTTTCATCAAATAATTATGTTACTTTTTGATACTTCCATTCACTTTTGGTAATAATTCCATTTGACACTTCCATTCACTTCTATAAACAATTTCATTGACATCAATGACAATTATTTCAATAATCTCCCTCTTTATAATTGATGGCAATCCCCATGAATTAGTATATAAACTCCCCCTTGTTGTGGTTCTCCTCCTTTTCTCTCCTTATCTTTAATTCTCCCCCTTTGACATCAATGGTAAAGGAGTGTTCAAAACAATCACAATGTATTTCACCAAAATATCTATGGGGATGAATAATGCAATGATTAGCTCCCCCTTAACTCATGATCCTTATGATGGATTTATTGACTGAGTGAAGAATAGATCACTCCCAATTCTTGCCTTAGAAACTCAAAAGGTTATTTTGGGAGAGGTTTTATGAAAATGTCTACCACTTGCTCTTTTAGAGAGATATACTTTAATTTTACCTTTTGATTAGCAACCTGCTCTCTTATAAAATGATACTTGATGGGAATATGCTTAGTTCTTGAATTCATAACTAGATTCTTAGATATATTTATTACACTTTTATTGTCACATAAATTATAAATTGGATTGACATACTAAATTCTAAAATCACTCAAGGTTTGTTTCATCCAAAAGACCTATGTACAACATGATGTTACTACTATGTACTCAGCTTCAGCTATGGACAAGGAAACTAAGGGTTATTTCTTACTCAACCATAACACGGGACTCTTTATAAGAAATAATGCACCTCCACTTGTGCTCGTTATGTCATCAATGTTTCCTACCAAATCTGCATCAGTATAAGTTATCAAAGTGAAGTCATTTCCTCTTGGGTACCAAAAACTAATATCCATAGTTCTTTTGAGATACTTAAATATCCTTTTGATAGCATGCAAGTGTGTTTCTTTTGGTGTTGCCTAAAATCTATCCACTAGACATAATGTCTGCATGATATCTGGTCTTGATGAAGTAGTATACAATAGACTTACAATCATTTATCTATTTAACATCTAATTTACTTATTTTGACGCATCATCTTTTCTCAAATTACACCTTATTACCATTAGATTACTTATTGATTTACAATCATCCATATTGAATTTATTCAAAATTTATTTAATGTATTTGGTCTGAGTGATGAAGATTCCTTTACTTGTTTGAGTAATTTTTAACCCAAGGAAAAATGATAACTCTCTTAACATAGACATTTCAAATTCTTATTTCATTACCCCTCCAAATTCTTGATACATCTTCTCTTTGTCTCCACCAAAAATAATGTCATCAACATACATAACCATAATTAACTATCTCTCACCTTCAATCTTGAAGTACAGATTACTGTCAGCCACTCCTCTCTTAAAACCTTGATCAAGAAAGTATCTATCAAACCTAGCATATTAGGATCTAGGGGATTGATTTAGTCCATACAATTATTTCTTTAGCCTACATACATGGTCCTTATTTCTTGATAGATAGAAACCTTTAGGTTACTCTATGTAAACCACTTCTTCAAGATTCACATTGAGAAATGCAGACTTCACATACATCTGATAGATCTTGAAATTATTGAATCTAACATATGCTAAGAATAGTCTTATGGATTTTGACCTTGCCACAAGTGAAAAAGTCTCCTCAAATTCAACACCTTCTACTTGAGCATAGCCTTTATAGACTAGTCTTGCCTTGTTCCTTTTTACCTTGCCATCTTCACTCAGTTAATTCTTAAAGACCCATTTAGTTCCAATTACATTCTTGTCCTTTGTTCTAGGAATAAGTTCCCAAGTTTCATTATTATCTATTTGGTTCATTTAGTATTCAATGGCATTGATCCAATGTTTATCATTATTAGATTCTAAAAATCTTTTCAAATCTATCTTTGAAAATATAGAAAAGTTTACATTTTTTAATGTATTCTTTAACCTTCTCCTAGTTTTCACTCTAGCATCAATATCATTGATGATTTTATTTTTTACATGATTTTTTTGAATGAATCTGGATGGTGCCCTTGTATCTTCCCTTTCTTCTACTTGATTTTATTCTGTTATTTCTTCTTCTTACTTGAAGTTTGATTATTTTGAATGAATATTAGTTGGTACACTCACTTATTTAGGCTTAGTTTCATCCATTATAACACTTACGCTCTATAAAATTATTTACAACCTTTTATTGTAGCATCTATAAGCTTTACTCTTTGAGGAAAAACCAAGAAAAATTCCTTCATTGAATATTGAGTTGAACTTCCCCAAGTCTTCATCATCTCTTTTGATGTAGAATTTGCTTTTGAACACTTTAAAGTATTTGATCAAAGTTGGTCTACCCTTCCACAGCTCATAGGGTGTTTTACTATTGTTTACCTTGATTTTTCCTCTATTCAAGATGTAAACTATGGTGTTGACTACCTCTCTACAACTCCATTTTGATGTGGAGTCCTAGCAACTAAGAAATGTCTCTTTATTGCATGATCTTAAAAGAATTCATTAAATTCATTTGAGAGGAACTCACCCCCTTGATCTAACCTTAGTCATTTTATATTTAGATCTATTTCATTTTCAACCAAAGATTTAAAAGATTTAAACTTTTTGAATGCCTCAGATTTCTATTTTATAAGGTAACCCATGTCATTATAGAATAATCATCAATAAGCATCATAAAATAACTCTCACTTTGTATGCTTTACATTCTTATGGATCCACATAGATTTGTATGGATCAATTCCAATGGTTTGGTTATTGATTACTCTTGTGATTTGAAACTCACTCATGTTTTCTTCCCGTGCTGGCATTACTTATAAATAGTGTTTGAAGGTTTTGTGATTTTTGTCATGTCTCTTACGACATTCTTAGTGCTTATTTTCACTAAATTGTCAAAATGCATATGGCCCATTATTTTATGCCATAACCAGCTTTCATCAACTTGACTCATGTAACATTCCTTTCCTTTTACTTCACTAAGTATGTATAGATTATTTGATATTTTGTTTGCATCTACAACTAATATTTTTATGTCTACTCTCCTGATCTTGTAGCCTTGAGTATAAAATTTGAGTGTGTTTTCTTGATCATACATTTGGCTGACTTAGCAAAATACACCGATCTTTCTAATCTGAGACACTAATCTCACTTAGACAATTTTCACCTTCTCACTATTGCTTTGTTAATAAGTGATGGCACAATCAAGTTTCTCTCTTCTCCCTCATCTCTCTCTTCTTCCTCTTTTTATCCTTATATATAATAGAAAGAATCATTTCTTTTTATTTTTCTCCAGCATCCTTTCACCCTATATAGTCTTCAAAGTCTTTTCCCAATGGGGGCATCCCATTAGCAATGCACCTTTTCATTAACCAAAGTGTCTTTTATTTTATTGTAATTAATTTTAATTAACCCTCCAAGATGGGAAATTTTCCCGAGGCAACAATAAAAAGAGTTAGCCTTATCATTTAAGCATTAATGTTTATAACCATAAAACTCCTTGTTGTAATTAAACTTTTTTTGAAATTTGGTCCCATCAACATAAAACCACTCCTAATATAAATTTAATAAATGTAATTATTAGTACTTATTAATTAATGATGGCTGCTTCCATACTTGGGTGCTCAAACCAATGAAATTTGTCCTTCCATCCTTGGGGATTAATTTTTTAAAAGGTCATGATTTTTAAAATAAAATTCCATCATATAATTTCATTACTTTTTGACACTTCCATTTACTTCTGGTGATAATTATGTTTGACACTTTCGTTCACTTCCATCAACAATTATTTTGGCATCAATGAGAATGATTCCAACAAAGGGAAATATTAAAATGACCATAAATCAAGGTAAATTTGAAACTAAGGATGTTTATTTTTATATAAATTTGGATCCTAAAATTATGGATCATAATTTCACAATATATAGTAATGAAAACAAAGTATACAAGCTTTATAATCCTACTTGTAAATCCAAAATTATTTATATAGATTGTATTTTTTTTTAATGAGATGTATGTTGATTATGATTATGTAGATATATAAGTGATAAGTGATTGGGTAAAATTATTTAATTTTATTTTTATGGCTTAATAATTCTTACACATGTTTTTAGTTCAACATGAAACAAAAATAGCTCTTTACAAGAGACTAGTCATGCATATTTATCAACTCCAAGCAAGAATAATCAATTGTTGAATCCACATCCAGTTAATAAAATTTTGGATTTGAATTATGAGAGGAGGATTAAAATTCTTCAAAAATTTTGTGGTAATTTTTTTTATGAAGCTTATGATGAAAATACTATGTTTGCATTGTCAATAATGGCTACTGAACCTAGAAGTTATGCAAAAATTAGTCAAAAGATAAAATGATTTGATGTTATGAGATTAGATATGAAATAAATTTAGATGAATTATACATTAAATGTATTTCTTTGGTATAAATTGGGTCTACAATACTAAAGTCAACAATGATGGAATAATTGGCAAGCTAAAAGTTAGACTAGTTGTAAAATGATTTGCACAAACATGTGGGGTTGACTATGAAAAAATATATGCACATGTGGTACGTAAAGTTACTATAATACTAATTATTATTTTATATAATCATAAAGGATAAAAATTCCATAAAATATATTCCAAAATTTCATTCCTAAATGAAGTGACTGAAGAATAAGTATATATGGGGAAGCCACAAGATTTTGAGGTAAAGAGTAGATTATTTTGGGAATATAAGTTGAAGAATAATATTTATGGGATAAATCAAACTCCAATACATTGGTATTAAATAATTTATATCTGGTTATCAGATCAATTATTTTTAATAAGTAAATAGAACCAACTCTTTACATACAAGAATCTAGTTTTAATGTTTTACATGCTTGTCTTTATGTAGATGACTTTATATTTACATGTAGCTCTATGGAGATGTTGAATAGGTTAAAAGAAACTATGAAATAATAATTTTATATGAATTATCTTGGACTTATGAAATACTTTATTGGAACGGAAGTACATTAAAATAAAGAAGTATTCATTTGTCAAGCCATGTATGCTCAAGACATGTTAAAGAAGTACAATCTTCAAGATTTGAAGCTGGTAGACACTCTAATTTCAAGTGGAAAAAATACTATTAGGGATTATGGAAGTCCTTAATCTGATTAAAATAATTTTATAATCATGATGGGAGGTTTTATGTATCTCACTATGATAAGGCTTGATATTAGTTATGTTGTTTCACTAGTTTTTAGATTTATGGGCAAACCATCACTCAAGAATTTGAAAGAAGTAAAGAGAATTTTCAAATATTTAAGAGGTAATTATAATAATGGTATTAGTTTAAACACATCAAGTTATTTATTTCTCATTGGATACACAGATTCAAAATTGAGAGGATCTCTTGATAATAGGTAATCAAATTGATGTTATTGCTCCACACTATGAAGTGGATTAGTTTCATGGTCTTCAAAGAAACAAGCTATAGTTAAATTATCCTATAATGAAGATAAATATTCAAATATTACATCCACTTTCACAAAATTATTATGTTTTATGATAATATTAGTTGATTTCAGAGAGGCTTAACTTGACTCTTTGGTTTTGACAATTATTAGGCGAGTTTGGCTTCATAGAGTAGAGTCCCATTATTATTTGATATAAGAACCAAAGTCCCATTTTTATTTAATAAAACCCTATTGAGCATCAAAAAACTAAACATATTGGCATACATGTACACTTCATTCAATAGCTTATTCAAGATGGGGTCATTTCCTTAGAGTTTTTACCTATAGTTGATCAAGTTGTTGACATCTTCACTAAGCCCTTAGCTTATCCTCATTATATTTAGTTTCAAGCATTTATTAGGGTGAAATAATTTTTCTTTTGGGGGGGGGGGGGGGGGGGGATTTAGCCTGAAGTCCTTCCTTCATTATTTTATTTAGTTTGTACATGGGTGACTTAGTAGGCCTAATAGTTGAGACCCATATTATTTTGTTTTCTCTCCCTAACTATTGATTAAGGGAGGGTATTGAAGTGTTCACTTTAGTTTCCACTATATTATTTTAATATTTTTTTATGGGATTAATTATGTACACATTTTTTAAATTTTAGTCTTTTGACTACTCCTTATTAGGTGTATGCACATGGCTTGGGTATTTCCCTATGAGGTTGTTATAACCAATTATGATTTTTCCAAGAACTCTTTCTCTCCTATATATTTAGAAATCATGTAATTCATATGTAAGAATGAGAATTGGATATAATTTAGTATTAAAATAATTAGTTTGGAGTAATAGTTAGTTTGATTTTTCATTTAGCTTGAGTGTTGTTATTCTTATCTTAGAAGCTTGTTTGTTGTGGTTTTGGTGTTCTAGATAGATCCTAAAGATCCATGTTACTTATATTCTCATAACCATGATATTAAGGCTCCACACACACACATATAATTTAAGCATAATTTAAAAATTCCCTCCAAAATATCAATAATCCCTCCAATTCAAACAATTTAAACAAAATTTTGATTTTGATTTTTTTAAATTATAAATCAGAGGCATGAGGTCTTCTAATAGTTTCAATAAATTATTATAGATATAAATTAAATAAAAACACAAATTAGATATTTAAACCACTAAATTAATCAAAAATTACATATTGGGAGGATTTACAAAGGCTTTGACAATTTTGAAAAAAGGTATGGAAAATCAATTTAACTTTTGAGTTTATGCTAGTGAGTCAAGAAGTATATACATTTAATTTATGAGTTTAATCTAGAGAGTGAATAATTATATTCCTACATCTATAAATCCACATTCCCACTTGTATATTCTAAAATAGGGCATTTACTTTTGACAAAGCTTCTTTGAATTTTCACTAGTTTTTGCTTTGAGGATCACATTTCCATTTATTTAAAAAACTCCTTCCTTATGGGCATGATAGGCGTAAAAAAACTTTACACATAGAAATCATAAATACAAACTTATTTAAATAATAATTATAGTCTCTTTAAATACTACCCACCTTCCTTTTTATACCCAAAAATAAGCAAAATACAAAAATAAATCCCTCTACTTACCCAACAACATATTTTTACAAACACCAAACACACATTTTTAAATAATTTTCATAGAGATTTGAATGTTGTAGATACTAAAGTCTATATTTTAAATGATAAATTAGGCTTTCACACTTGACAAATATCACCCTATTCTCTACCCTTTAGTTCTTGACTTTCTTGTTATTGCAAGGCTTGCATTGACCACTTGATTACCTAAATACTTATCTTATGCTTTAACCCTTATATTTTGATTACCTAGATAACCTATAGCCCATAGTATGCTTAAAACATGATATATATCCTACACTATTAGTTATAGAACTTCAAAAATTATATATTCTCCAATACACTAATGTTTAGACATAGACATTAATATCGAAGTTAGTGTCCTAGTTCTAACACTAGTGTATGTACATTACAAACACTCAAATTTAGAAATATTTTGATATATATGGGTTGGAAAATATATATTAATTAACATTCCATGATATTATTCTAAAAATGTGTTGTATAAATATTATTCATTATCATAAAGTACTTTTCAAGCACACATTTAACACTTACCAAGAAAAATAACCTCTCAAGTATTCAAAAACTCCCTATCATTCCCTATTTAAATATCAATCATAGGAGAAATATTATTATATGTTTTAAGCATTAAAAAATTATACCATGGGAAATATTTTTGAAGTTTCAAGCTAGATCACTACATGCACTCACATATAGCATATTACACCCTTTTTCACATACAAGCCCACACATAGGGGAGAACTACATATGTTTGAGGCTCTCTTTGAATTATTGGATATATATGTAGTTTTAAATAATATAAGGTTATTTGAGGTAAATTCAACTTCACTTGAGCTGACTAATCCTTGTTTTTTCAAGGTGACATGCCCTAATTGGAAGATCTAGGGTTTTAAGCAAAAGACTGATATCGAGAGCCTATGTACATGATCTAAAAATATATAAAAGGTGATAGTGAACCCTAATAGGCACAAGTGTAATTTAAATAAAAGATTCAATATTTTGTACTGAACACTAGTTGTAGAATTAGGACACCAGCATTGATGCTAGTGTCCACATGGAAACACAAGCATCCAGACTAGAAAAAAAGCAAATATTCAAAATCTAAAGATTGGATCCAAATATTTATACATTTCATTCATGAACCTATACTAGTCAAACCTACATGCACATCAATGTATAAGAAAATTAAAATTTATCATGTCAATTTTTATATTTAGAACATTAAATATGGTTATTTCTATATTTGGTATATTCTTAGATTCAATCTATCTTATAATAATATCAATAAAATATAGATTCATTTAATGGGCCTAATTTTTAGAGTATATTACTCATTGCTTGATTATGTTACTCTTCCCTTTAATCCTTAGTTTCAAAAGAGTTAAACACTTGGTGAACCCAACCTCTGAGTCTTCTCATGTAAATCATGGCTTGCCATAGGGTTTTTTAGCCTTCTAAAGTTTCTAATTATTGTATTTATTTATATATGTTCTATCATTTGTATGCAACCTAGGTGTAGTCCTATAATATGTGAGGTTACTATTAAACATCTTGAACTTCCCATTTAGCCACCTACAATGTCTCAAGATAATACCATGTCAATTTCTACTAATAATGAGAGTGATAATAATGACAATGAGTTAAATACTGAAAAAATATGATAGAGGATGAATCTAATCATGAGGATAATGAAACACATGAAAATAATGAACATGAACAATTAGATCAGGATTAATTTAAATCTATTTCATTGTTTTGAGAGCGTATTCATGGAAATCTTAAAGATATTCAAAATAACCTTAATACTATACTATAAGTTAAAAAACAAAAGGTGTTAGTGAACAACCATTACCCTATATTGATATAAATATTAGGACTAGTAGATATGCCTATCACACATCACTCCTAATATCCATTCCCTTGATCATAACATTGAATACTACATCTATTTTGGGGATGAGATATGTTCTAAAACCATTTTTCCCTAAAGATCAAACAACTATTATTATATCCTTCATGGTAACAATTAATACTTCAACTTCATTATCAGTTTCAATGCCTATATCAATGAAAATATTTGCATACCCTTTGGTGATGTCCCAAATATCAAATATCAATGCCACTAGGTCTAATTTAAAAACTCTTCTCAAAGTTATTCAAGCTTTGGAAGCTAATGTTACCAACAATGAACAAAATGCTTTGAAATAAACTCATGTTATTGACTCACAATATGTATTGCATAATCCTCTTTCATATGAGATATATTTTCACCCTTTACCAACTAGTGTTTTTGCACCCAATTTCACACTTTATGATAGAAAGGGTGATCTGAACAATGTCTCCTATATTTTTTATAACATTTTTTTACTATGCTTCCAATGATAATAAACCAAATTATTTCCAATAAGTCTAAAGCACTATGTTTTGAGATGGCTCTATGATCTACCAATACAATTAGGAAGAGCATTCAAGCCTCGAGAGATCAATTTATAGCACATTTATCTATCAACATTACTAAAAATATGTTATATACATAAATTTAAAATATCAAGAAGGAACCAATGAGCCTATCAATGAATATGCTTTGAGGTATAAAATAATATTGGCCAAATTGAAAAATCCAATGGTAGAGAAATAAATTCAAGATATCTTTAAGTAAATATTACTTACCCCATTACATAAGTTTATTGTCTTCAATAAGTTTAAATATTTTGATGACTTATGTCATATTTTTGGAGATCAAGAAATGAAACTTATTGAATTGAACAAGATTAAGTATATATCAAACACACCAACTACATCCAATACTAAGTTTCATATCAAACCTAGCTATAATGTAAAACCTAATGAGGCTAAAAGGAAGCAATAATAATATTTAATATAATGTCATATAAACCTAATCAATTAATCTTATCCAATTCACCTAAGATATAATTTACATGATTACTTGAGTCTCCATCTTTGCTTATTCATAAGCTAGTGGAGTGTTATCTGCTATCTCTCCCTCCTCTTATGGTGGTTGATATAATCTGACCTCTACCAAAAGGATATGATGTAAACACTTATTGTGACTACCACCTATGTGTTGGAAATTCTAAAAAATGATGTTATAATTTGAAGTGTAATATGCAAGATCTTATTTATAGCGAACACATTACCTTTGATGATCCTCCAAAGGATTTAGAGTCATAACCTAATGGCCATCAAAATCAAAATATATTCAAAAATCCATTAAAATGTCATTCTAAGGAAGCACCTAAAGTGAAAATGGCATATAATGCACATCCTCCTCCACCACATTATGGGTACCCATTATATGGGATCATTGGCACACTTACACAAGAGATACCTCCTATGGTTTAGAGGGATTCTATTTCATTTTATGACACTGAAATTATGGATGATTACTCAAATATTCATTCACTATTTATTACATCCCATATTTATAATCATCTTATACATAGTGTTATAGCTGATAGTAATTCTAATGAGAATGTATGTACTATGACATTACTCACACATTTGGATATACACATGATGATTCATACCCTTACACCCAAATGGTAAAATTATTTGATGGGAAAACACAAGTATTTTTTTGGTGAGATTGATTTACCTTTACATGTTATTCTAGCACATGTGACCACAACCTTTTTAGTTATACCACATACAAGAGTCTTTGATATGTTATTAGCATGACCTTGGATTCATAATATTCATGTATTACCTATCCATAGTGCATGGATGTCTCAAGTATATTCATGCCAATAAGGTAATCATAGTTTCAAGAATTCCATACAAACATCCACTACAACAAGAGAAGTTTGTTTCAAGATAGCTAATCACACAACCTATTAAGGTTGATCATGCATGAAAATGTAATAAACATTTAGTCCCATTTCCTATGTGATTGATACCTAATATTTGGTTGCATTAGAGATACACATTGGACTCCATAAAGTTACTTCATTTACACCTCCACTTCCTAGCCTTTTATTGAGAGAAGATAAACATATTTTAAAGAGGATATAAAGATCCAAAGTTAAATTTACACCATAGAGGTCACTAAGCACTAAAAAATGGGTTCCATGAACCACTAAAACTTCTAATATTTCTTCATGACCATAGAGTTCTATGAGGAATCTATAGATTATTGCATATTCTCTAGCCCCATATTTGGCATATATACATGATCCTTGGTAGCATGCCTAGTTTTTTATACCATATTCTCATTATATAACACCCTATTAACATATCTTAAATGGTATCATTTTATATCCCTTTATTTCTCCAAATAATTCAAAAAAATCAAATTATCAATAAAATATTAAAATATTAAAATAAGGAAACATACAAAAATATTTAGCATTTCACATGTTTACTAACATTTACATATGTTAATTACTTTATGTTCATAGATATTATATTATTTATATACACACATATGGTTTCATGAGTACTTAATTTTTATATAATCATACACTATATATATGATACATGCACATGCAAATGTTGGACCTTTCCTCTTCTCGCATGACACACTATGTTGGGGGAATCTTGATTCTATTGATCATGATTGATATAGGTTTTATTATTTTATGATAATTTTACATTATCATGTTGAGATTATGTACTAATTCTTACACATGCCTATACTCATGTTAATATCCTATACAATGTACTTGATATGTTATTTTACAAGACATTTTGCTAACGCATATATCTAAGGACTAGAATGACATAGTTTATGCTCGTTACTTATATTTCACTTATTTCATCTTATCACATGGATTAATTTAATGTAATTATTGATTTATTCCTTGTCTTGATTGGTGAAAAATTTATCATGTTCCTTTTTTGTTGGCCCCAGTGCTTTGAGTGTTGATTGTTTCTTTGGTATGTGGACATTTGAACATGTCATCCCCTTTTGAGTGTGAAAATTTTGAACAAGGCCCCTTTTTTTGGTCTCCTTACACGTCTCTTTATGTTATATTGTGTGTTATTGTGTGTTTACTTCATTTACATTGATATATTTACTTATATACATTAGCATTATCCATATCATGCATTCTGGAGCTTGTTATGTTGGCATATTACGAGCTTCATTGATACATCTACTTAGACATGATACTACTATATGATTATTTACTACATGATAGATACAGATATAACATGGTTATCATAGCATCTTGAGATAAGGTACTATCATTTTACATTCCCCTCACCTCAACATAGGGGCATATCAGTGGGGGCATGTCATAGAGACATGAGTCCACATACATACAATTAGTAGAATTAGTAGAATTTGATATAATTTACATGATTAAAATATACACTTGTGACATAATCTTATACGTTGGGTATAGATTTGGGATTTCATATTTTTTATATGTATTATACACATTTTACAAAGCAAAATTTACATTTTTATAGATACTTCAGCTTGAGACACATTTGAGGTACATATATCATGCAAATACACCAAATTACATATACATTATTCAAAACATAACAATATTCATGTACCATCCTTATCTAGAAGAATTGATTGAGATTTTATCTACTAAAATAATTATTCCCTTGAGTAGTGTGATCGATATTTTTTTCCCTTCATGGACTTGGAACTAATTATATTATTAGGGGTTAATACAGTTACACCATTTGGCTCAAGTGATATTGGCTAGATTATGTTTACATGTGGGTTATAAAAATCATCCTTAAATTGGATTTGGGGAATTATCACCCTAAAATTCCCATTTTCACATCTCCAAGGTTCATTTGTGAACCTCTCTCTAATGTTTTAGCTAGGAAGCATCATCACCAAAGCAAACTACCAAAGGGCAACATGGTTGTATCGCCACCCATGTATACTCCTTCATTGCCCTCTTTTCTTTCAATTAATTTAAATTATTAATTTTAATATTATATTAATTAATTAAACCTTTAACATACTCTTGGTTATAATTCATACATATATATCAAATTTAAAAAGGGATCAAGTCAAAGTAAGGTGTGTTGTACACACCACAATATGCATTATTTTATTTAAACTAGTAATTTCATCTTTATGCATTGTTATATTAAATGGAGGGAAAATGTAGATATTAATAAATGTATTTTAAATTATAAACAAGTCTCTCACACTTGAAAAATATCACTCTAGGATCTACCCTTTGGTTCTTAACTTTCTCATTGTTATAAGGCTCATGTTTGCCATCTCATTGTGCCTAAATTCTTATCTCATGGTTTGACCCAATATTATGGTTACCCATATCACTTATATCCCAAAATATGGTTAAATATGATATGTATCCTTCATGTTCACTTATAAATCTTCAATAATCATTTGTTCTCTAGGACACTAATGTTTACTTGGACACAAGCATCAGTGTTAGTGTTCTAGTTATAATGTTAGTTTTTGAAATTTACAAATACTCAAATTTGTAAACCTCTAAATATATTTAGGTCAACCTATATTTCTTTATTAACCCTCTATGATATTATTCTCAAAGACTTTTATATAAATACAAGTAAAATACTATTCATTATCATAAATTACTTTTCAAGAACACATCTAACACTTACCAAGAAAAATAACTTGTTAAGTATTCAAAACTATCATATTCTTCCTATTTTATTATCAGTCATAAGAGAAATATTATTATAGGTTTGAATCATTTATAAATTATCCCATGAGTATTATTTTTCAAGGTTAAATCTAGATCACTACATGCACTTGCATATAACATATTACACCCTTGTTCATACATAAGCCCACATATAGGGGAAAACTTGATCCAAAAATCCAAGTTATAAAGCTTTACAGTGTACTTGAATTGGATAATAGATAAATTCTTAATTCCAATTTTTCCTTAATTTAATCCAAAATTGGTTTTAAAATTCATTAATTTAATTCTAGAAATTATAAAATTTAGATAACAGAGAATAAATGGAAATGACAAAAAATGTGTTTATGAGGTTTACCAATTGGCTACATCCTTGAGTCCACTCTCTGAGTGTTCTGATCAATTAAAACTCATAAGAATATTTTACAAAATTCTTTTGAGTGGTCATATTAAAAAAAATCTATAACACATTATATATCTAGCCATATAAAAAATACTTTCTCAGTGCAAATGGGTGTCCTTATAATAGCTGCCACAACCTAGTTCCCTGTATAATCCAATTTACTTCTCTATCTCCAAAAAAAATCTATTTTTCCACACACTATGCAAAATCATGTTATTGCTTTTTATTTCTCAATGCCTTTTGGCCTTAGTTGGGTGTGTCTATTCTCTTCTCCACAGACTCAGGTCTATTCCAACAATCTTTCATTAGACATCTTAATTGAGGATAGTAATCCCATATTTATAGGGAGAAAGGTGAGTTTAACACTTAATTTGGGTTTTCATTCCATATAGAGACATCTACAAGACATGCAAGCTTACTCCCCTTCCATGTTTTCTATATGACATCCCATGTGTAGGTGTGCTTAGAACCAAGATATTATGGTTAAGTCTAGTTCACCCAAACTAATGCTTGGTTATTGTGGCTATAAATACCACTAATACAAATAGACTTCGCTATCTTGGATTACATATACGTGGATCTATTTTGGATTAAAATAAGATTATAATGAGGAGATATTAGTAATCATGTAACTTAAAGTTATTTAAGGATTATTTCAAAATGGATAATGTGGGAATATGTGAATAAAAGATATATTGAAATATCTTAATGGTAATTAAATAAAATGATTTGCAAAAAGTATGGATGGAGGTGTGGCATGATTAGTTAGATAGTCCCACATCTGTAACCATACAAACATGTAATTAATTCCAATATAAAGAGACTAAAATAAACTTGTAATCTCCTTGTATTTTTTCCATGTGTCATTTTTACATTACAACACTTGTCTTTTCAGTATATTTTGACATCATCTCTTTCTTCAAATCCTAAATTATCTGATCAAAACTTTTGTGGGGATCCTCTGGATCATTCTTCCCCACTGAGAGCTTTTGTAACTTCAATAGTTGACTTAATTATCAACCAAGTGAGGGTATTTTTCCTTCACCTTTTTGATTTCCATCCATTTTTCCTTATTCATATGCATTCCTTTCAATCCAACATGAAGATATTCAACATCACCTCTTCATGTGGTCCCAATTTTCCTATCAATAATAACATTTTCATGTAACTCATGAAGATATTCAAGAAAAAAATCAACATTAGGAACTTGAATACCCTCATTTTGATCCATGATCATGAGAGGTTCATACAATTTCAAGTTTTCCACATTAACCACTAAATAAATTTGCATATAAGAAAGCAAATCTAATCAGAAAGCATTTATACCAATCTTTTCTGAAATCCTAAATGGACCATACCTTGTTGGTTTTAATTTTCTACCTTCACCTTCCAGTCTTTCCTTACTGATGTGAAGCCAAACTTGATCATCAACTTTGAATTGATGATCAACTTAGTGTTTATCATGCCTAGCCTTATATTTATCTTGGATCTTCTCCAACTATTCTTAAACAAATTTTTGAATCATCTAAATTCTTTAAATGAATTATTTTACCTTTTCAGCATCACTGTTTTCATCCACCACTGAATCAAATTCTTTTCCAAAAGAGAATTCCAAATGAAACTTAGGCAAATAACCAAAACAAGTCTCAAAAGGAGACTTTAAAGTATAAGAATGTAAATCACAATTATAATAATGTTGCACATAATTTAAATGTTCATCCTATAATTTAAGGTGTTTACTATATTACCCCTTGAGTAGATGTACCACCATTTGGTTGACTACTATTTTCCTGTTGGTATGTGGATGAAAGGTTGTGATTTTATTTAGACTAGTATCCATCAAGTCCCATAAAACTAACTAGAACTCATTGAAAAATCAAGAATCATGATCAGAGATAATAGAAGTGGGTAACTTGAAATAGATCTAAACATTTTTGAAGAATAAATGTGCATTATCATTGCATGTAACCTATTTAGTACAAGGAACCAAAATACACATTTTTTTGAACCTATCCACAAACACATATAGATAATCATGTTTTCTTTATGACATAGGTAAACCTCCTACAAAATCCATATAAATGCTTTCCCAAGGATGATTAGGAATAAGAAGAGGTGTATACAATCCTAACTCTCAGTTATTAGGTTTACTTGTAGAACAAATAATACAAACTTTGATATATTTATATACATTTTCTATCATATGAGGCCAATAAAAATATCTTTGTAACTATACAACTATCTTACCAATGCTAAATGAAACAAGAGAGGTGTGAGCTTATCTAATCATGTGAACTCTTTCACCCTATGGAATACATATTTTTCAAAGATTATATAACATTCCATTATGCACATGATATTCAAATTCTTCTATTGATTTACAATTTATCAAATATTCATAGACATCCTTAAAATCAATATCTCTAGCATATTGTTCCTTATATCTTTCATTAACAAAAAGACTATGATGCAAATTAGTAGATGTTATAATAGGAGGTCTAGAAAGCATATCAACAATCTTATTATGTGTTCCCTTTTTATACCTTACAATAATATGTAACTATTGAAAAAATCTCATCCATCAAAAGTGTCATGATTGTTGTAGCTTGGATTGTGATTGAAGATACTACAAAGGCTTATGATCCATATGTATGATTGTCTCTTTGCCCATCAAATAGTGTTTCCACTTTTTCACACTCTACACCAAATCATACAACTACTTATCATAAGTAGGATAATTTTTTATCACATTTTTAAAGGTTTCCAAATGAAAACATACTAGTTTTTGGTTCTACATCAATATTGTCCCCATTACATACTCACTAGCATCATTTTCTATCTCAAAAGATTGTCATAAATTAGGCAGTGCAAGAATTGGGGCTGTACTTATCTTTTATTTCATAGTTTTTAAATTTTTTCATGCTTTCCTCCCACTGAAAGACCTGTTTAACACTTATTAAAGCATGTAAAGGAGATGCAATTCAAGACAATTTAGCAATAAATTTTCTCTTGAACTAAATTGATCCAATAAAACTTCTAATTTATGTTGCATCATTAGGCCCTAGCCAATTTACTATGGCTAAAACTTTTATAGGGTCTATTTTTAGTGAACCATTCCCTATAATGTAGCCTAAATAAACCAAATATTTTCTTACAAATTCACATTTTAACATCTTTAAAAATAGTTTCTCATTTTACAAAGTATATAAAACTTTCTTGATGTGTTTAAGATTATCTTCTCATGTGTTACTAAAGATTAAAATATAATATAAGTACACAATTAAAAAATCATCTAGAAATAGTCTTAACACATCATTTATAACCCTTATAAATGTGGCAGGTGCATTACAAATCCCAAAATGCATAACAAGCCACTCAAAAATACCTTGCTTAGTTTTAAAAGCAATTTTCCAACTATCACCATCACTTATTATTACTTGGTGATAACCACTTCTCAAATCTAACTTAGTAAAATACTTTGCATTTTTTAACTAATCTAATAAATCATAAATACAAGGAAGAGGGTAGTAGTTTTCAACCATTATTTTATTCAAATCTCTGAAGTCCATGCATATTTTCCATGTACCATCCTTTTTTGGTATCAAGATAATAGGCAAACCACATAGAGAGGTACTTGACCGAATGACACCTTTCTCAAGTAATTCCATCACTTGATTCTTTATTTCTTCTTTCTCTACTATGGATAACCTATACATACCAATGTTAGGAAGAGAGGCATCCTATTGCAATTAAATCTCATGTTGAATTTCCCTCTTAGGAGGTAAACCTTGTAGCTCCTTGCAAACCCATGGTAGTCACCTTTGTTTCATCACCAAAATCTGATCATAAGTCTGATTGAACCACATTATTATCCTTATTTTCCTTTTTATTCTATAATTTCTTTGGTTTGAGTCATGGATGGAGTTTCCAACACTTATCCTCATCATAATTCTTCTTACAATGATTACAAAAAGGTTTTCCTTCCTCTTTATTAATAGTTTAAGTATATTTACTTTTACCCTTTCCTTTACCTTTATATTTGCTTTCAAATGGCTTATGAGACTTCTTTCCATATCCTTCCTTGGTCATCTTAGCCTTGGCTTCCATATGGGTAGCTTGCACACAGACTTCATCAAGGTTAGAAGGACTAAACATGAGAATAGTATGTATCAAATAGCTATGTAATCCTCAAATATACTTCAATAATTTTTTTAGACTGTAAAGAGGAATGCCTAACATTAATGCCTTTTTTCTAAACTCCTGAGTATAGTCTTTCACACTCTGACCTTTATTTTGCCTTAAAGTTTATCAATCCATAGTATCTTGATGCATATAACCCAAAGGATAAAATTATTTTCTTAGCTCAAAAATAAAATCATTCCAAAAGGAAATCACCTTACCATGTTATTTTATATCCTCTTAAATCTTACTCTCCCACCAAATGAGTATTGTGACACTCATATAGAGACTAGCCAACTGAACTTTGGCTTCCTCACTGTCAAAATTTTGAATCCTATAATATATCTCAATCTTCTTGACCTAGTTATCCAATTTATCTGCACTTAGCTCACCATTATAAATTGGCAAATCAAATTTAACATCTAATTTTAAGTGTGGGATATTTTTACCATCTACAGAAGAAGAGCCCTTCTTGGAAGCTAAAAGAGGAATTTCTTCTCTTTTAGCTTCATCTTCCTTTGCTTTCTCCTTCTGACGTTCCTCATACATTTTCTCAACCATGGGCTTCATGCTAAAGAAAGTACGCTAGATTTCTACCTTAGACATATCATCTCCCATACTTGATTATTAGCTTGCACATCTTGTATCAATTTTAGGATCAAAATCTACAAGTTCTCCTTCACCACATCTTGCTTTAGACCTGGTTAATATACAATACTATATTACAAATGCCAAATAATGTTATATAGCCTTGATCACTAGCTTTGATACCAAACTAATCCAAAAATCCAAGTTATAAGACTTTACAGCGTACTTGAATTGGATAATAATTTAATTATTAATTCCAATTTTTCCTTAATTTAATCCAAAATTAGTTTTAAAAATTTATTAATTTAATTTTGGAAATTATAAAATTTAGATAACAAAGAATAAAAGGTAATGACACAAAAAAATTGTTTTCAAGGTTCACCAATTGGTTGTCCCCATGTCCACTCTCTAAGTGTTTTGATCAATTAAAAATCATAAGAATATTTTTAAAAATTCTACTAAGTGATCACAATAAATAATTCCATACCATATAATCTATCTAGGCATACAAAATAGACTTCCTTAATTCAAATGGATGTCCTTGTAATAGCTACCATAAACTACCTACCTATATAATCCAATTTACTTTTTTATTTCCAAAACAATTTTGTTTTTCCACACACTATGCAAAATCACATTGTCACTTTTTATTTCTCAAAAACTTTTAGCATTGATTGGGTGTGTTTGTTCTCTTCTCCATAGACTCGGGTATGTTCCAACAGTTCTATGTTGGACATCTTAATTAAGGATAGTAATCCTATATTAATAGGGAGAAAGGTGACTTTAACGCTTAATTTGGTTCATCATTCCATATAGATATGTCTACAAGGCATGCAATCTTTCTCCCCTTTTTTGTTGTCTATATTATAGACCATGCATATGTGTGGTTGGCACCAAGATATTATGTTTAATTCCAATTTACCCAAACCAATGCTTGGATATTGTGGTTAGAACTACCACTAATACAAATATACTTCGCTATCTTGGATTACATACATGTGGAGATATCTTGGATTAAAAGAGGATTATCATGAGGAGATATTAATAATCATGCAACTTCAAGTTGGTAAAATATTATTTTGAAATGGATAATGTGGGAATATGTGAATAAAATATATATTGAAACATCTCGATGACAATTATATAAAATGATTTTCAAAAAGTATGGATGGAGGTGTGGCATTATAGGCCAGATATTCCCACATTTACAACCATAAAAACATGTAATTAATTCCAATATAAAGAGACCAAAATAAAATTTTAATCTCCTTGTATTTTTCCACATGTCATTTTTACATTGTAACACTTGTCCTTTCAACATTATGCCACATCATCTCTTTCTTCAAATCCTAAATTATCTGATCAAAACTTTTGTGGGGATCCTTTGGATCAAAACTACATATGTTTAAGTCCATCTTAAAAATATTTTCTATGTAAGTATAGCTCATTGATAGAGGTTTATTTGAGGTCGGCTCAACTTCACTTGAGCCCACTAACCCATGTTTTCCAAGGTGTCATGCCCTAATTCTAGGATCTATGGTTTTGAGAAAAATAATGATAGCAATAACCTATGTGTTTGATCCAAATAGATAATATTAAAGGCAATAATAAACCCTAACATGCACATGTGAAATTTATAGAAAAGAGTCAATGTTTTGTACTGGGCACTAGTGGTAGAAGCAGGGCATTAGCATCAACACTAGTATCCACAAGGTGACACAAGTGTTCATAATACTAGAAAGCAAATATTTAGAATCTAATGATTGGATATATATATTTAGGTAGTCCATTATGGAACATACATTAATCATATCTACCTTCACATCAGTGTATAATTTAATTACAATTTTTCCTTCACATTGTTATTTTCAAAATATTGAATGTTGTTCTTTCTATATTTAGCATATTCTTAGATTCAGTATATCTTATCAGAAGATCAGTAGAATATAAATTCATTTAATCATCCTACTTTTTAGAGTGGATTACTCCTTTCTTTATTCTATTACTCTTTCCTTTAATCCTTATTTCAAAAAAGGGTTAAACAAATGCATATATTTGAATACATTTTTAAGAAGAAATGTCTTTTAAGAAATTGATAAAGGGATAAACCACTTACTGAAGCTCCAAAATTGAAGGAAATAGCTGCAATAAAACCAAATGAGAAGAAAATGGTACTTATTCAACTCATAATACCTTCTCAACTACTCATAATTATGGACAAAACAAATATTATTGGAAAAAGTGAGAGAAAGACAATAGTTCACCACTTTAAACTATTCCTTTCTTCATTATTTAATCTTGAATCCTTTCAACAAGAGACTCACGGTCTAACTCACCAATAAAAATCAATAAAAACATTATACATTTCCTGATAAAATAGGTAATAAGTAATTTTTTAATTGAAAAGTGGTAATTACATAGAAAATGTGTAATAATTCCACATTGTACCAAGTTACTAGATTTGTTAATATAAAAAATTAAAATTATTAATCATAAAGTGTAATACTTAGTTTCCTATTAGAATGGACCATCAATTTTAGAACATTAATTAATTTAGATGTATTATCTAGTGCATTTCTATTATGTTAGAGTTTTTAAACATAATTGTTTTACCTTGTAAACTGGCTTGCCAAAACAATTATTTTACCTTGTGTTATTGCCCTCAGATGATCATCTTACATGCCATATAAGTTATTCAAAAAGGTTTTTAATTTTTCTCTATTTTTATTTGATGATATCTAGTAAACCTATAAAAGGATTAGTTATAAATGGAATTATAAAAAAAACCCTTGTAACTTTGTTGATGTTATGTAAATCTCTGCAAATTCTTAATTTATTTGAATCATTTTTCAAGGCTCTTACCATGGTTGATTCCTTTTTCAATTTTTGAAAATCACTTTGACACATTATTTTATTTCTTACTTGGCAACACTTTATCATTATATTATGCCTTAATTAAGTAGTATAAATCAAACATCTCATATCTTCCCATGCAAATGCAATGATCAACCATCCAAATAAAAAATAATCTCAAAACAACCATCTTATTGTAACTCAACATTACTCGATATGTCAATATAAGCTAAAAGTTGTATTGGATCTTGATCTATTCAATTTATTGATTATTTCTCATCATCTTTTTAATTTCTAAGAACACATTGACACATCCTTACATTTATTAATTGGCCACTTTATTATCATATTCATTGTCAATTAAGTGGGTTGAATTAAACATGGCACTTTCACCTAGGCCAATTCTATGGTGCCCAATCCAAATAAGAACAAAACTCAAAATAATAATTATTTTAAATCCTCCATTGGGCTCAAAGTGATTATTTTATTCTAATTTCATATTAGATCTTCATTTTTTTTTAAATTAATTTCTTCATTAATACTATTCATCATCATTTGAGTATGACTTACTCTTATTGAAATTTTATGATTCTTCCTATAACCTTAAATCAGTGTAGACATGATTCTAAAACATGAAGAGACTTCCTATAACATTTGAATTTATTTATGTAGATTGTAACAAAAAAAAGTGTTGAAAGACAAATAAACACTTGGATAGCAAAGGTATCAATGTCTCAATGGAAGTGTCCTAGCATGCTAATAGGAATTCATCGATGAGTTTTGACTAATTTATGTAAAAGAATAAAAAATACATGGATAACATCTCACTGTTAGTAAAATTAGAAGTCAATATAACATTGTTTATAATAACCTAAGATGAAACTTAAACAGGTTTCTAGAAAAGCAAGAATAACACACTTACCTCTTATTGCATATGTACCTCTCATCACCTATTGTGAGAATAATATCCAAGCCACATGTAATAAACTATTAGAGATAATAGAGTGTAAAATGTTATCTCTTGGAATATTTCCAAGGAAATTCCTTAATGTAGTTATTGTTGACCATTTTGAACATAGGTCAAAATGGTTCAACCCCCTATAATCAAAATCTTATATAGGGGTTTATTATAACATCATAAGGTGTTACATAGTTCTATTTGATGTCATATCATATGTTTTTAACCTTGGTCATGATATAGTTTAGTCCTTATGTTATTTTGAGTGATTTAGGGGTCATTTTAGAGTCATCTACATAAATGGTACAATTTTTAGGGGTTTACACAAGTTATAGTTCCTATTCAATGTCTAATATGTTAGTCATTATCATTTATGTTAGTTTTTAACTGAAGATTGGTAGGTGATGACTAAAAATCAAGAATATAGGTTCAAAACCATTCTACTTGTTAATTACCCTTTTAGATATGTGAAACCAATCAATTGAGTGAGTCTACTACCATGAATAAGCATCTATAGGTGTTATGGAGAAGATCATTATGTCAAAAGGAGAAATTTATTGGATTTAATCACTTCATGGTTGAAATATCTCATTTAAAGAAGGTGAAGATGTTCAAAATAAACCATAAGGTTAGAGCAAAGGATGTTAAATTAAAGCCATACAAAATAACCATTTGGGTTCATGTTAGGTTGTGAAGCTAAAAGCTTCACTAATGCAAATAGTGGAGGAGGTTGCAGAAGGGTTGTGGAGTGTCACAAATGTCAGCATCGGTCAGGCCAACCGACGTTGGCAGGATTAGACAAGAAGGCAACCAACATCGGTCAGAGATCGGTCGGCATCGACACCCCCCAGGTAGACAGGGACTGACGTCGGTCGCCTGTGTGGTTTGAATTGTGAATGTTACGGGCAGTTAGCTAACGAACCAAGTGTTTACATGTCAAGAGCCATATTTAGACTCAAAGCTATAGATTTAATTATTGTAATTAGATGTCTAATTATTGTTTGGATGAGATCTATATAATAGACTCATGGATTGTATTGTAAAGTGTTCTAGTTTGAGTTGAGCAAAATTTGCTTCTTCTGTGTGTGAGGTGAGCAAGGGTGTTCCTCCTAGTTCCATAGCAGTACCAAGGTGGGTGCTAGTTTTGGAGAGGTAGCAAGATTCTTCAAGGGTGTAGGATCTCAGTCATCAAGTGTGCATGGCTACTTTTGGAGATCTACATGGTAAGTAAGATCATTGATCTGTAGGTGTATGTGTGTGCAAGGTCAAGGTTCACAGGTGTACAGAACCAGATTGATTTGTAGGTGTGCAAGACTAGATAGGATAGCAACACAACAGGGAGCAAAATTAGGTGGGATCTACTTGGAGTACAGGTGTGTACTCAGAGCAAAGAGGAAGGCAAGGTAGTTCCTTCCATAAGTAAGATCAGATTGGGTTGCAGGTTGTTGCAGTTTAGGGGAGATCTACTTGAAGTATAATTGTGTACTTGTGGAGTGTGTGGAGCACTTGTGGTGTGCGTGGAGCACAGGTGTACTGGCAGTAGTGGATACTAGCTGGTTGGAGGTGAACACCAACTCTATGTTTGAGTTGTGTGTTGGGACATAAGAGAGAGAGCTTTGAGGAAAAATTTATTTTTTATGCCCTAGAGGTGTGGGAGCCCTAGAGGTGTGTAAGGAAGAAGAACTATGGCAGCCTTCTTTGTTGTATTTCCTTCTGAAAGAGTTTTAATACAAGTTGTGTATTGTCTCTCATATTCTATGTTATTTCTAAATTCTAGTTACTTGTTGATTTTAGTTAATTTCTGCATGTTAAGTTGCTTGGTAATAAATTGTGTGCTTCCGTTATTTCCCAACAAGTGGTATCAGAGCCTGGTTGTAGGTTCAAGAGTTGGTACCAACAAGTGGTATCAAAGCTAAGGTTGTAAGGAGTAGGTTTTGTGTTTGGTTACAGGTCACTCTCAAGGGTTCCTGATTGAGTGGGAGTAGAGCAATGGCAGAAGAAAGTAAGCTAAGAATGGAGGAATTGAAAAGCACAAATGGTCACTTACGGTCCTATGGAAAGAAAGAGCAGGTAAAGAAAAATTATTGGTTTGTGGAAGATAAGCATGAAGGAACTAAAGAAGTAAATGTTGCAAGTGATGTGGAACAGGATGCTCTGGTATGTTTCTTGGATAAAGTTGAATCTTGGATAATAGATTATGTTGCCTCTTTCCATGCAACCCCAGGTAGAGGAGCTAGTGAGCCTTGCCAAAGAATTGGCAAAGGGGAAGTGAAGCTAAAATTGTAGGTGGCCAACACATGGGTGTTGAATAAGGTCATGCAGGTCCCAGGTTTGAAGATGTGGCTAATTTCTTCAGAAAGGTTGGGTGATGAGAGATGCACAAGAACTCTCACAGCGGATGCACTTGAATTAGCTGGTGGTAAGAAAATAGGTACTCTTTATCTACTTGTTTATATTACTGATTCTTCTTTTGTCATGGAGACGTGGCTTTGTAGGCTTGGTCAGATGAGCAAGAAGGAGATGCATGTTCTTAAGTGGAAGATAGATGTGTTTGATAGGCTTAAGAATTGGAAAGCCTTGGTGTTCTTGGAGGAGATGATGGACAGAGTTCAATGGATGAGGCTGGATACTTTTGAGCAGGGTAGTTTGGACATGGGTTTTGATTTAAAGGAGCTCACAGGTAAAAAGTCATCACTCACAGGCAAACATAGGTATCGGCATCAATCAAGAGGAATCGGCATCAAATAGACAGGTGCTGATGTTGGTCATGTGCAGACCAAAGCTGGTGATGTCAGGCAGGGTAAGACCGACATCGATTAGGAGGACTGATGTCGGTAGTAGGTAAGACTGACATCAATCAGGAGGACCGATGTTGGCAACAGGAGACACTGATGTCGATAGAGTTGGTAGTCAAGACAGGCGCATGGGAACCAATTTCAATTGAATGCAGACTGTGTGGTGACCGAGGTCAGTCACTGTAATAGATTTTGGGTGGATAACAAGCTGTTAAGGAGTCTCAAATGCCCATATGGAGGACTGAAGGTGGTAAGTAAGCCTCAAATTCATTGTTCCTCTTCTTTATACTAGTTGTTGACTGCAGAGCAGGAAGGATCCAGGAAATAGTGGGAGCATGGTAGGAATATGATGTAGAACCAAACAGGAGATTTGGTAGGGTTGCCAGCTAGTATGAAAGCATAGAGATGAATGGATTCCTTAGTTGAAGAATAGAGTGAATGGACACGTGAGATGGAAGACCAGGTCATATGGTCTTGAGGAAGCTGCAGGACAGTGGTACAAGTTTTGACAGGTGGATGATAAAGCATGGCTTTAGTCAATGTCAGGGTAACTACTGTGGTTTGTCTTACCAGGTGGATGATGATTGCAACATCATTCTATTATTGTATGTGGATAGTATGCTAGCTAGTAGGGTTGTACATATAGGGTTTTACTGAGCTAAGGGTAAGATTAGTTCAGTGGCATGTCATGAGGAATTTAGAGCAGCAAAATTCTTTGGCATGAGAGACATGGAGATCATAGGTTGATTTTGTCCCCAGTGGGAGCTAATGTGAATCAAGTGTTGGCAAGGTTTAGAATGCAAAACTAGAGCACACTAAGGGCTAGATAGTTTAGTGTCTGAAATCACATGAGGTCTGGTATAGACCTAAGTTTGCCCAAGCATTGGGTGTTGTCAGAGAGTTAGGAGCCAATTCGAGGAAGTGGGTTCTCAAGTATTTGAGAGGGACCAGCAGTAGGTATACATGCAGGGTTAGGACTTCACTACATGGGTTTGTAAGTTTGGATGTGGTAGGTTACTCAGATGATAGGATGTGTACCATAGGTTGTGTGGTGGGTGGTCTTCAAGGTTGATCTTGAAGAAGGATACAAGCCAAGAAATAGATTAGATGGAGTACAGGTATAGGTATAGTGTAGTTGTTTATCTCCAAGTGGGAGATTGTTAGGTTGTGGAGCTAAAAGCTTCACTGATGCAAATAGTGGAGGTTGCAGAAGGGTTGCAGAGTGTCATAGATGTCGATGTTGGTCAGGCCAATTGATGTCAGCAGGATCAGACAAGAAGGCAATTGACGTCAATCAGAGATCGGCTAGTGTCGGCACCCCCCAGGCAAATAGGGACTGATGTTGGTCACCTGTGTGGTTCAAACTATGAATGTTATGGGCAATTAGCTAATGAACTAAGTGTTTGCATGTCAAGATCCATATTTAGACTCAAAGCTATGGATCTAATTATTGTAATTATATGTCTAATTATTGTTTGGATGAGATCTATATAATAGACTCATGGATTATATTGTAAAGTGTTCTAGTTTGAGTTGAGCAAAGTTTGCTTCTTCTATGTGTGAGGTGAGCAAGGGTGTTCCTCCTAGTTCCATAGTAGTACCAAGGTGGGTGCTAGTTTTGGAGAGTCAGCAAGATTCTTCAAGGGTGTAGGATCTCGATCATCAGGTGTGCATGGCTACTTTTGGAGATCTACATGGTAAGTAAGATCATTGATCTACAAGTTTATGTGTGTGCAAGGTCAAGGTTCACAAGTGTGCAGAACTAGATTGATTTGCAAGTGTGCAAGATCAGACAGGATAGCAACACAATAGGGAGCAAAATTAGGTGGGATCTACTTGGAGTATAGGTGTGTACTTAGAGCAAAGAGGAAGGCAAGGTAGTTCCTTCCATAAGTAAGATCAGATTGGATTGTAGGTTGTTGCAGTTTAGGTGAGATCTACTTGAAGTATGATTGTGTACTTGTGGAGTGCGTGGAGCACTTATGGTGTGCGTGGAGCACAGGTGTACTGGTAGTAGTGGATACTGGCTGGTTGGAGGTGAACACCAACTCTGTGTTTGAGTTGTGTGTTGGGACCTAAGAGAGAGAGCTTTGAGGGAAGATTTACTGTTTATGCCCTAGAGGTGTGGGAGCCCTAGAGGTGTGTAAGAAAGAAGAACTGTGGCAGCCTTCTTTGTTGTATTTCCTTCTGAAAGAGTTTTAATACAAGTTGTGTATTGTCTCTCATATTCTATGTTATTTCTAAATTCTAGTTACTTGTTGATTCTGGTTAATTTCCACATGTTAAGTTGCTTGGTAATCAATTGTGTGCTTCTGTTATTTCCCAATAGTTCAAATCTTTAAAAGGATCCTAAGCTGAAATGTAGAACTACCAAGTGGTGATATATCATATAATCAGATCATAGATCAATGGTATGTAGGTAGTCAATGAATTAAAATTTCCTAGAGAAGATCAATGGTATGTATTCCTATATATAAACCAATATCAACAATTAACATTGAAGAGTAGGGTCACAGATCAATGATACATACTCAATCATGTAATGAAGATCCAATGGAAAGAAAAAGGTCAAAAGGTTAGTGTATCCCAAGATTGAATGCATTGATGATAAGTGTCATGATCATGATGACTTAAAAGATCAATGGTGCATGCTTTATCAAGCAGAAGGAGGATCAATGGCATGCATTCAATCATGCCAAGGAGATAAATGGTACACATAAAGTCAAGGAATAAAAGAGCTATATGTGTCCATTTCATGGATATACCATCTCAACTTGCCTACTATCTTGATTTGGTGAGATATACCATTGATTTATGCATGACCAACTATTGTCAACTACATAGGGCATATAGAATAGAGATAGGTCTCTATATGGGTGACTAGCCCCCAAAGAGATATAATATCTAGGTGATCAACCCTTATCTTGGGTAACCAATTGGTGACCAAAGCCCTTATCTATCTAGGTGGATTGGCCAATACAAGAATGCCAAAGTTCATAATCTTGAGACCCTAGATCAATGATCAATGACCAGTGTTGAAGGTTAAAGCAAAGAAACTGTCAAGAGGATCAATGAAGTGAGTTTGGTCAAATTTTAGGAGTCACAAGGTAAAGATACATGTCTGAATCAAATAGCATGATAAAAGGATGCCATATAAACATATACATCAAATCAAAAGGATTTTATGGACTTGAGTATATAGACATGTAAACAAGAGATCAAAATAAGATTGTGTATGTCACCATGTAATCTCAGTCTAAGAACATTTCATATTATAGGGAAGCTAATTTTAGTTTAGGACCAATTCAAGCCTACAGGGAATGGAATGGAGAACTCGAGTAGGAAATTTGAAATTCTCACATGTTTATAGACAATTTATAGAGGAATACAAAGATTCTATTGATTATGAGGAAGGTTTTAAACTTTTATTTTGTGGGGTTTGTCTACAATTTTTCCTTCCTTAATTTAATCATCATTTTTGTCCCTATTAGTTATGGGACGTTCCAAAAGAGCTAAATGGTGAAGGTAATTTCTTAAATAAGCAAGAAGAGTTTTATGCCACATTTCATTAAGTTTAATGATTTTTAGGGCCACTTGTCTTATCATACCTTACATGGTTTATTTCATGCTCATTATCCTACATGTTTAAATTCTTTCTCTTAGCATGACACATGTCTCAGTGACTCTTGGTCTTTATTCTTTCCTCCTCTGCCTAAAATTTTATAAGTAGTAAATATTTTGGATTTTTAAAGCTAATACCACACCATGTATGACAAATACCTATTGTAATGACATCATATTTTTCCTTTGAACATTAATTCAAGTATGGTTTTAAGTTTATGAATAATTGTTTAAGTGTACAAAGTGATGCATGGTGAAGTAAAGTGATAATACTCTATCCTTTCTTTCCTTTTCTTCTCATGTTTATGAAATAATTCCTATTATAATATGTCATATAGATTATATTAAAGTGTGTTAGTCTCCTTTAAATTGTGCAATTATCTTTGGAGTTTGCAATCTCACCCCTAGATTAAAACATTGATGTTAGAATCATTTAGGACTTTGAATCTAGTTTGTATGCCTTGTTTAATTATGATAGGAGTATGATGTTCATGTGGAAATAATTTTAGTGTATCACCCATTATATTAGGTTTATTTTATGAAAACTTATAACTCTTTTCCCATAAGCAAATAGTTAGCATAGGTGAAAGCACTTCAAGATACATTCAGGGAGCTAACCCTTAAACCTAGAGGCTCACTTTCACTATCAATACACCCACATAACTAGAAGTGTTCCCATGTTTCCCAAATATATAAGAGGTTTAAACACCATCTTATAGGGTATAATATTTTGTGACAATAATTTTGGTACACCCAGTGGAACCCATTATCTTCAAGACAACTTGTTAAGGTGAATGCTAGTCTTGACAACATCAGCTACAAATTAGTATACTACTAAGATTTCGGTGACTCCATCAAAGTAAAATCTAGTTCAAGGCCATTATTTTGTTATAAAATTTCTCTCATAATTCATGGTTCTCACTGTGTCATTATCTAGTAGAGTGTTCAACCCCATTAATCCACTTATTCAGCCTGAACTTCCTCTTGAAGTTCAATATCCTCAGCCTAATCTACCCTTTAAATAACAAGTAAATTTTACTAGAGAGGAAGAGATTTAAGAGGTTCAATAAATTGAGAAAATTTAATATTTTAAAGAAAATATGGAAAGGCATCATGCCTTCCCTGCCTTTACTACTAAAAATCTAATTCATCTTCAAGCATAAAAGGTGTGCCCACATTCAATGGTGAGAGTCATGTTACACCTAGTGAACACATTAGGGATATCTCCAACTTTTGTAGCTTCCAAAATGTTACTAAAGAGAACATTATCATTATACTCCTTGCCATGTCCCTTAAATGGAAAGATCTTGATTGGTATAGGACTCTAGAAGGTGGTTGTATCACATCATGGGATGATTTTGGAGTGTTGTTAACCTTCATATTTAGAAATGAAATTGACCATGCCTCTCTCATACATCAGCTCAATGTGATCAAAAGAGGATCTAAAGAAATAATAAATGGTTTATATGAAAGGTTTCAAAAGAATTGGTATAGATTACCTCCTCTCATGAGGCCACCTACTAGTTTTGTCTTCCCTACTTATTTGAGAGCCATTGGTATTGAAATTATTATCATGCTTCAATCCATGGATGGTTATACTCTTATCAAAGCATATAAACTTGTTATCAAAGTTGAAAATGTTCTCATCTAATCCATAAGGTTGCCTCCTAAGGTGCATATGCCTCCATTGTCTCATACTTATGCTAATACTCCAGGTGTGGCTCAAATTCCTAATGCCAATACCAAGCCTAAGGCTACTCCTAAGAAGGAAGATAATTCCATGGATAAAGATGCATATATTCAATGGTTAGAAGCTAAGCTTTGGAGAGGTAATATGCAACAAAGTGAATATCACAATCCATACACCTATAATAAACAATATGTTCATCAATATGGAAGAGTAAGAGGTCAATGGCAACCTAACTCCAATAGGTTTATCAATGTGTATAATCCTAACTCCACCACCAATACAATAGAGATGGTACCAATACATTGTAATTTGGTGTAAGGAAAAGATTGGAAACAAGGCCAATTCATGGATGCTAGTAAATGTTGAGAGAAATATCTTGTTTCTCAAGGAGGATTTACTTCTCTCTTATCATCTGAAGATGAAGTCATGATGCAAACAAGTGAAGGTGGATAGCCTCAAGGAGAGATCTTCACCAACTTCCTAGTTGAAGACACTTTTATGCTCAATCAAGGGGACTCTATTATAGATAATAAAAGGGACAAAAATAAGGCTATAATAAGTGAAAATATCATGCCTAAAATATCATCCAATTCTATTCTAAATCATCAAATCATGGTTTTAATCAAGGTAGTTCCAAATTCACCTACACCTCTTTCAAATCAAAATGTGGTAAGGTCTACAGAAGGTGTCTTAAATACTCAATTTATAAGCAATCCTTTATGTCCAAAGACTCAATATAAGGTGAGTGATAATACCCTAAACATATTAGATTCATTGAAGAGTAATAAAACATCCATTTCCCTTTAGGATATTCTTCATATGCTTAGTCAAAAAGAACTACAAAATCAATTATCTACTATCCCTACTAGTGTCCCACCTTTAAATCAAAGTCATGGTCATGTTACTCTTAAATATGATCAAAATACCATTGTTGAACCATATACTAAGGTTGATCCACCTTTACCATTCTATCTCACTCTCATGGTGGGTGACAAACTAGTCCATAATTGTATAGTCGATAGTGGAGCTTCTACTTTGTCATTCCCAGAGTTTTAGCTGATAAGTTAGGCCTTACATATAATAATCATAGTAAATATTTATCCAAATAGATGTTACACATGCTAATAAAGTAGGACTAATAAAAAACATGAAGGTTTTCTTGCATGATTATCCTAGTTTTCCTATCCTTCAAGATATAGTTATTGTTAACCTCCCAGCCCACTATGCAATCTACCTATCAAGGGACTTATAGCCAAGATAGGTGTTTATCGATTAGTTGATTGGTCCTTCTTGGCCTTTAACCAAGCCAAGATAGGTGGTTATCTCTTATGATTGGTCCTTCTTGGCCTTTAAAATAATATATGGAACCAAGGTGACCATAATAACTTATCCTCTTTCAAGGTTTCATATTGAGCCCTAAATCGAGACAAGTTCTAATTTAAATTATGTTGTCCATGAAGAGAAAAATTATATTGTAGATGATGGTACTTATTCCAAGATCAAAGGCATTTCTAATTTTTTTTCTTTATAAATATGGTACCAACACTTATGATCATGATCCTTATGTACTTATGGAGGAAACTGATCTAGGAGTATACTACATACATGAAGAAGGAATACCAACACATCTACTTACCAAGGAAGAAGGTGAAGATGATGAGCTGTGGAAGATGTTTTTTGATGTTTCAACAAGTAAATTTTGTGAAAAATATGGTGTTATGTTGGTCTCTCCATCTAAATAATAGTGTTATGCTTCATATATATTCTATTTTAGTTGTACTTGAATGTGGCTGAGTATGAAGGTTTAATTCATAGCCTTCAATGGGAAAGGAGAAAGGGAATCAAAAAAATTCAAGTAAATAGAGATAGTTAATTGGTTGTTCATCATGTTAAGAATGTGGTTTCTACCAAGAACCCTTTTATTAAGTCATATAATCATAGGGTATTGGAATTTATTGAATACTTCAATGCATTCAACATACAATCAATCCCAAAGAAGTAGAATAATCATGTGGATAGACTAGCTACCATAGGAGCATAATTTGATACACCAACTACCATAAAATAAAAGGGAAAGCAATCTCACATTAAGATCATTATCAGAGATTCTATACCTAATTATTAACTATCTTGACAAGTGTTTGATAGTGACAAACACATTGCGTGCTTCTTACAAAATGAGGATGAGTTTTCTTAAAAAAATCAAAGGAGACTCCAAGAACAATTTGGTGATCATATTGTACAGCTAAGGACAAATAATATACCTAAGGTTTTGGTGACCTTATAAATTATATTAAATGATAATTATCAAAATAAGAAGGAAAAATTCAGTATGTCTACAAAAGAAGAGAACTATGAAAGAGTATTGATCTTTAAAGATAAACTTCTCAAACTATGCAAGGTATGTTCTACATTAGAGAAGCAAGCATTCATTGAGTTGTGTAAAGAGTTTCATGATATGTTTTCTTGGGAATATAAGTACATTAAAGGATTTAATTCTAGCCTAACACACCATACCATTGAATTAGAACCTATAGTTAAACTGGTAGACAAAAACAAAGATCCATCGACCCTAAGGTTGAGTAACTCATGAGGTTAGATCTTACCAAACTCCTTGAATATGAAATAATCTTTTCTATCAAGCATTCAAAATTCATATCTAACCTTTTACCTATTATAAATAATAATGGGGAGATAATAATTTGTGTGGAATTTAGAGATATTAATAAAGTGTCACTCAAATATCACTATCCTTTACCCTTAATAGAGTAGATTTTGAAAATGGTTTCAGGTTCTCAACATTTTTCTCTTCTAAATTGGATATTCAGGTTATAATCAAATTCTGTCAATTAGAATGATTAGTTTAAGATAGTATTTACCACTAAATGGGGAATGTTTTCATATAGGAAGATGCCCTTTGGTTTGTCAAATATCGGTGCTACATTTCAAAGCTCAATGGATATGGCATTCAAAGGTTTGATTAATGAGATGTTATTGGTTTATCTAGATGATATAAAAAAAATTTCCAAAGAATATAATGAACATATGTAAAACTTGAGACAAGTGTTTTAAAGATGTAGGAAATATGGAATATCCCTTAATCCAAAAAAAAGCTTTTTTATTCTCCATAAAGGCAAGCTCTTAGGACATATTATTTCCAAAGATGGTTTTAATATTGATCCTAAAATGATAGAGGCTATTATATGTCTATCATTTCCCTTGAATAATAAATGTCTCCAAAGATTCTTTGGAAATATTATTTTTTTAAGGAGGTTCATACCTGGTTTTTCATCTTTGGTGAAACCTATCATAGCCGTGCTCAAGAAGAACCAAGCCTTTTTTAGACCAAAGAGGGTATGAGTAGTTTTGAAGCCATTAAGAAAGCTATTGCATAAACCCCTACTCTTTTGAATCCTGATTTTTCTAAAGACTTCATGTTGTATTCATTTTATAACCTTGATACTATCTCAGTCAGGTTAATGCAAAATAATGATGATAGTGTGGACTAGCCAATTGCATTCTTTAGTCAAGGTTTAGAAGATTATGAAGTTAATTATATCTTTATGGAGAAACAAGTCCTTATTTTTTTAAGGGCACTAAATAAGTTTAGGCATATGGTTTTAAACAATAGGATTCATGTTATGGTCTCTCATTCCAGTACCAAAAAGTTTATCTTGAGTAAATATATTAGTGAAAACAGGGTAGGGTGGATCACTAAAGTAATCGAATATGATGTTGATATCAAGGTGAAAAAGTTGATAAGTGGTCAAGGCCTTTTTGAACATCTAGACTCAAATATTCATGAGTCAAAAGAAGAGGTTTTAATCAATAATGATTTCCCCCAATCAGTTGGTTCCTTATATATAAAAAGTTGGACACAAGATGTGATCAAATTTCTTCAAAATGGTGAGTTTCCTAATGGTATGAGTAGATCACAAAGGAGATATTTTATATTTCAATCTATTCCATTTTGTATTATGGATGGTGTGATTTTTAGAAGAAACATTAATGGTGTGCTATTGAGATGCATTGATAATGATTAGTTTGGGATGTTACTTGAGAAGTTCCATCATGGAATAGTAAGGGGTCATTTATCTCCAAGAACTACAACTGCTAAGAACATGAGGGTAGGTTATTATTGGCCTAACCTCTTTAAGGACTGAAATTCTTGGGTGAGAAGGTGTGTATAATGTACTTTCTTTTTATAAAAATAGAAGCTTAAATCTCTTCCTTTGAGTCCTATCCAAGTAGATCAACATTTCATACCATGGGGTCTTGAATTCAATGGCATGATAAACCCCCCATAAAGTGTTGGTCATAAATGGATACTCACAAAAACTAACTATTTTACAAGGTGGGTTGAGGTAGTAGCATTAAAGGAAGATAATGAGAATGGTATCTTGGAGTTGTATGAGAGCATCATAACAAGGTTTGACACTCCTACTATTATTTTAGACAATGCTCTTACCTTTTATGGGTGTTAAGATAGCTAATTGGGTGAATAGTAATGGCATATTCTTGAGCACTTCATCTAACTATTATCCTCAAGGTAATGGGTTGGCTGAGTCAACTAACAATAATTTGATCAGGATCATCAAGAATACTTTAGAGGATAATCAAAGAGCTTGGCACACTAAATTAAAGACAGTCCTACGGGCTGATAGGATAACTCCTAAGAGGTCAATAGGGAATTCTCTTTTTGTGCTTGTCTATGTAAGGGAGGCTAGGTTATCTATATTTCAATATTTTTCTTCCTTGGAGTTTGCACATCAATTAGAATTACTTGAGAATACTCCAATGGAGGTAAGGTTGGTAGAATTAATGGAGTTACAAGAGGCTATAGATAAAGCTCATCAAGCTATGGAACATCACCAAATACTAATGAAGAGGTATTTTTTTTTTTTAAAATACTCCAAGAATATTTAAATAAGGTGATATAGTGTTGAAATGGGATAAATATAGAGAAAAACTAGGGATACATACAAAATTTGACACTCTGTGGAGTGGACCATATGTCATCATCAAGTGCAAGCAAAGCAACTCTTTCCAATTAGCAAGGATGAATGGAGAAGAGATACCTATCCCTATGAATGGGATACATTTTAAACCTTGCTATTGAGGAGTGAAGGTCAATTTCGTAAATACTAGATTATATGTGTGATTTATTTTAGTTATGTGTGTTGTCTTCCATAAGTGTTCTAGTTAAACACACTTGTGTTTCTTTTGAGTGTGTCTTGTTTTTTGTGTCTTTCCTTGTCTTTGGTTTGTTTTCAAAGGAAAATTATGTGTCAATATGGTGTATAGGTTACTTCATATCCCAATGGATATGATTAGGTAATTGGTCATGGCATAACAAGCATACCACCCTTAGAAAATCAGCAAGAATGTTGACCTTTTTGAACATAAGTCAAAATGGGTCAACCCCTTATAGTCAAAATATTATTTAGGGGTTTATTATAATTTCATATGGTTTTTAATAGTTCTATTTGATGTCATATCATATGTTTTTAACCTTGGTCATGATTTAGTTTATTCCTTATGTTATTTTGAGTCATTTAAGGGTCATTTTAGAGTCATATATGTAAAGTGTATAGTTTTTAGGGGTGTCTACATGTTCCATATTCCTCTTTAAAATAAAATATGTTAGTCCTTTTCATTTATGTTATTTTATAACTAAATAATTGTAGGTGATAACTAAAAATCAAGAAGATAGGTTCAAAACCATTATGCTCCTTCATTGCCCTTCCAGATATGTGCAACCAGTTAGCTGAGTTAGTCTACTACCATGAGTGAGCATCTATAGGTGTTATAGATAAGGTAATTACATAAAAAAATATAAATTAATTGGATTCAATAAGTTTATGGTTGAAAAATATCATTTAAATGAGGTGGAGATGTTCAAAATAAACCATAAGGCTAGAGCAGAGGACATCAAATAAGAGCTATAAGAAATAACCATTTGGGTTCAAATATTCAAAAGTATCCTAAGCTTAAACATAGAAATACCAAGTGGAAATATCTCATGTGATCGAATCATAGATCAATGGTACGTGGGTATTTAATGAGTCAAAATATCCTAGAGTGGATCAATGGTGTGCATTCCTATGTACAAACCAAGATCAATGATCTGCATTGAAGATTAGGATCATAGATCAATGATGTGCATTCAATCACATAACAAAGATACAATGGTGAGAAAAAGGTTAAAAGGTCAGTGTATCCTAGGATTGAATATATTGATGATAAGTGTCATAATCATGGTGACTTACTAGATAAATGGTACGTGTTTGATCAAGTAGAAGGAGGATCAATGGCACATGTTCAATCATGTTGAGGAGATTTATTATGCACATAAAGTCAAGGAGTCAAAGAGCTAGATTACATAATAGAATTCCAAATGTCATAATATCAAGACCTTAGATCAATGATCAATGTCCATCATTGAAGTTCAAAGCAAGGAAACTTTTGAAAGGATCAATGAAGCAAGTTCGATAAAATTTACAAGAGTCACAGGGTAAAGACATATGTTTGAAGTAAATAGCATGATAAGAGGATGTCACATAGACATACACATTAGATCAAAAGGATTTTGTGGACCTAAGTATGCAGACATGTAAACAAGAGATCAAAATAAGATTGCATATGTCACCATGTAATTTTAGTCCAAGACCATTTCATATTCCAAGGAAGACATTTTTGGTTTAGGACCAATTCAGGCTTGTAGGGAATGGAATGGAGAATTCGAGTAGGCAATCTGAAATGCTAACATATTTTTGGACACTCTAAAAATGAATCTATAGATTTTATTAATGATGAGGAAGGTTTTTAAATTTGCTTTTGTGGGGTTTGTCTACAATTTCTCCTTCCTTAATTCAATCATCATTTCTATCCCTGGTCAGTTATGGGACATTCTAAAAGAGCTAAATGATGAAGGTAGTTTCTTGAACAAGAAAAGAGAGTCTTATGCCACATTTCATGAAGTTTCATGATTTGGAGGGCCACTTATCCTATTAGACCTTACACGGTCTATTTCATACTCATTATCTTTCATGTTTAACTTCTTTCTCTTAGTATGACATATGTCTCTGTGACTCTTGGTCTTCATTCCTTCCTCCTCTCTCTAAAATTCTATAAGTAGTAGCTATTTTGGTTTTTTGAAGTTAATACCACACCATGTATGGTAAATCCCTATTGGAATGATATCACATTTTTCCTTTGAACATTAATGCAAGTTTGATTTTAAGTTCATGAACAATTGTCTAAGTGTGCAAAGTGATGTATGGTGAAGCAAAGTGATAATCCTCTATCCTTTCTTCCCTTATCCTCTCATGTTTATGCTAGAGTTCCTATTATAATAGGTTATATAGAGTGTATTCAAGTGTGTTAGTCTCATTTTAAGTGTGAAATTATCTTTAGAGTGTGTAATCTACCCTCTGATTCATTCACCTTGTGTTTCTTCATGCATCTCACCGCTATATTAAAACATTGATGTTAGAATCCTTTAGGACTTTTAAGCTAGTTTGTATGTCTTATTCCATTATGATAGGATTATGATGGTCATGTGGAAATAATTTTGGTGTATCACCCCATTAGAGTAGGTTTATTTCATGTAAAATTATAACTCTTTTCCCACAAACAAATAGTTAGCATAGGTGAAAGCACTTCAAGATACATTCAGGGATCTAGCCCTTAAACCTAGAGGCTCATTTTCACTAAAGGTACACCCACATACCTGAAAGTGTTCCCATGTTTCCCAAATCTAGTAGAGAATTTAACACCCTCTTCTAGGGTGAAAGATTTGATAACAATAGTTACAATATCCCCACCAAACTATTTTCACATATCAAAACTTTAGTTTACAATCATCTAAAGCTAATAAGAAATCAAAGAAAATATTATAAAAAACACTTTTAAAATTCCAAGATTAGTTGTGGGTGGTGTATTGAAGTTACTTATTGTACAGACAAAAAATGATGCTACTTGTTGGCTATACCTATTATTTTTTAAATTTCCAAGATGAAAATGTAGATACACTTTTGTAGTCATATAAAATGAAAATATTGGCAACTTGAGCATGACTAATGACACCCAACACATAAGTCCCTCTTTCTTTCTCTCATAACCTTCTCAATCTTATTTTCACTGGTTACTAGTCATCTGTATCCTTTCAAAATTGATCCCAACTGAGCCAAGACCCTCTCTTCATGACTAATCCATCTCCCTAAGTCCCCTCTGCTCAGGACAATAGCACCAAATTTAGACTATAGCATTGGACTCTAGGGTATCCCCTTTCCATTGCTCCTATCCAATCACAATTTGAGCCTAGATTACCATTTTTACCTAATTCTTCTTGTCCATTATGTCAACCTAGTCTAGTTTTGTCTAACCCATGACCAATAGATCCATATAAAATCCCATTCAAAGATCATTTGGAAAGGGTTGGAAAATATCACTTAAGAAATCAAGAATATAAGCAAAATCACTCAAGAAATCTTCCCTATTCTCTGCATATAACTAGCCTATAGACTTTCAAACCAATTCAAGTCCTTACACTAACCCCTAATCATCTCAAACACACCTAGTTTTTACATTTCTTGCATTTTCATTCACTATTGTACCAAGCACTCTTAAAGAGAGAACTACATAAAGCTTAATCCATTAGAAGATCATTGGTATGTAGATAGATTGCCCACACAATGGGTGTGAAGCACATCTATTGCATCTTACACACACTAACCCCATTTCCCTATTTGAAAAAGTTATTAATCAAGTGCATAGAAAATAGAGAGATATAAAATCAGCTCTACAAGGAGCTATGTTGACAGCAAAGCTATGGAATTTGCTACACAGGCTCACATTGACCAAGAGAAAAAAACTCAAAAAACTTAGATCCTCAAGATAACAACATCAAGGAAGGACTATAGCATCAAATCCCAAGGTGTCTAATTGTAACGCTCTTGTCCAATCAAGAAATGAATTTCAAGATTCTATTTGTGACAGTGTCCCAAGCCTACATATAAATTTCTAGACCCTATCTCAGTCAGATCAATATGAAATAAGATAAGTTTAATTTTCTCTCTCACACTATTATTTTTAGAAAAGGTTAAATTATAATTAAATTTGAAAAATTAGTAGCTTTAATTTAGAATATTATTTATTAATTTTCTCCTACTTGGACCCTTTTATTATTTAGGAAATAAACACTAATTTCCCTAAAAATAATAAATCATTTAGTGACCCTAACTTACTTTGAATTGTGCATAAAAACCTTAGAAACCCTAAGGTAAATTCCTAGCTAATTTTTCCCATAAATTTTTGAATTTTTTCTTGAATTTTTTACACAAAAATCCATCCCAAATTTTAAAATTTAATAGTAAATTTTAAGATAATTTTATTTCAAACCCTAGTTTCATACAATAGGTCCCAGTTTCCAATATTAATCCAATAATTTCTTGATTTTTTGCTTGCATATCTAAATCAAAAATTTGATTCAAATTCTCAAAGTTAATAGTAATTTCAAAAATAATTTTATTTCAAACCCTAGTTGCATCAACTAGCTCCCATTAATTTTCCAATCATTTTCTTAATTTTTAGTTGCATATTAAAATCATAAAATTGCTTCAAATTTCAAAAATTCATAGTAATTTCAAAAAAAAATCATTAAAACCCTAGTTGCATCTACTAAGTCCCATTAAATCAAACACTTTCCCATAAATTTTTACTTACATACTTAACTCAAAAATTCAATTTCAATTTCAATAAAATTTAGTATTTTGCAAAAATATTATTGTCAAAACCCTAGTTACATGTATTAGCTCCTTTTTTCTTCTTGAGTTTTCACCTTACATGTTTGGGAGCTTCATATCCTTTTTGCACAATTTCCAATTCACTATATTTAAGACTTTGCATTTCCTATATTCATTATTTTCCCTTTCTAGCACTTTGCTTATTACAACTTACTACAAAATATTCAAACACATTTCAAATTGTTTTCCTACTTTAACAATGGCCCAATATACCATTTTTGATGAAATTAATAAATGATAACTTCAAGAACTTTTAACCAAACATCTTGATATGCAAGATGACATGCTTATAATTCTACAAAAGGAATAAAAAAATGTGAACAATGGTCAATCTTCTCAAACCATAGAGCCAGTAGTTGCAAATGACACTACAGGGACAACTATGTCTCAACAAACCCCTATAGCAGCCCAACCTTCTTCTATGCCACCAGCTATAGCTAGTACATCTTTGTCTCCTAATGTGGTAGCCCTTGTGTAAGAGATAAAATCTCTTCAATCCAAGGTCATACATCTTAAACAAGGTGCCTCTAGACCTACACAAGCTTTGGACTCTTTTGATATACTGCATACACCACTAGCGTGTCACATTGCTTCCTCACCTTTGGCATAAGGTTTTGTTCAACCCAAGCTTACTCTTTATAATGGCAAGGGTGATCTAGAGACACATTTGAGATCTTTTCACATAGTATGTTTGGACTATGTACCAAATGATGGCTACTTATGAATCTATTTTCATTTAGCCTAAATGATTATGCTTTACAATGGTTCTATAGTCTACCAAATCAGTTGGTCAATGCATTCAATCCTTTAGCTAACATGTTCTTAGCACAATTCAGTATCAACATTGGTGATAAGGTTTCATATGTTCAAGTTGCATAATAGAAAAAAAGGTCAAATGAGCATCTCACAAATTATGCTCTTTGATATAAGACCATCTTGGCTAAGATGACTAGCCCCATGGTAGATCAAGAGTTACAAGACCTCTTAAAATAGAGTCTTATACCAGCACTTCATGAATCAATCATGTTCAAAAGATTCTCTTCCTTCACTAAATTGTGTCACACATTAAAAAAAAGAGAAGTCAAATTAATTTCAATATGCAAACTAAAGTATGCTAATACATCAAACACAACTAATAAGAGTAATAGAAAAGTTCCATATAAGGTCAAGTTTAATGATACTTAAGGATAGAATCAACCTACTATCAATGCAAATTTTGATCCTCCTCAGTGAATAATTTTATTAGCACCCTTTCAGCATACCTTTTCACACCACTTAATTCCTCCAGCCAGGGTTTTGCAATAGCTTTTGGATTATAATATCATATCTCCCCCTCTTATTCATTAAGTTGATCCAACAAGCCTCTTCCAAAGGGATATGATCAGCATCTATTTTTTGACTACCACAGGGTACAAGCCATGCACTAAATAGATGCATTATTTTAAATCACAAGATACAACACTTAATACATTCAAATGTTATTGATCTTTGTACTTTAGTTAAGCCTCCACCAGCAAAGAAAACATAGGATAAAGCATTGAAAATATTCTCATATCCATTTCCATAGAATTTCAAATAAGAAGCAGGGGATCAATCAAGGGTTCACCATTTATATCATGCACATCTCCCACTAGATACATATAGGGAACCTTAAGTTGAGTTACATATTTTGAGCAACATTGTTGGTGTATACAATTCTATAGTTTGGGCTAGACCTTTCATCTCCTTTTTAGAGTAGGAGATCATCGAGGATGATTCACATTATCATGTACTCTTTATCAGAGATTACATTCATAATCATCATATTCATAGTGTTCTTATTGACAATGGATCTAATGTAAACATGTGCATTATGGCATTACTATAGTATTTGGGATATTCAAAGCAAGATATTACCCTAACAAACATAGTTATTAGTAGATTTAGTGGGCACATATAGAGTTTATTGGGTGAGATTGTACTTCCTCTATAGGTTGGTTCAACACACATGGCCACACCATTCATTATTGTTCCTAGTGTAGGAGTTTTTTATATGTTACTTGGTCAACCATGGATTCAAAAACATCAAGCAATACCTTCTATAGTTTATAGATGCATGAAATTCATTCATGATAATCAAGTTATTATAGTTGGTAGAGTTTTATATGAGTTACCACTCCCAAATTTAGATCCATCTACTATTCCATAGTCACCATTTTCAGTTTTGCCACCATTTTTAGTTTCTCCTCCAGTTATAGTTCCTTCTCTAGTTCAGATCCAGACATAGTTAAGGCATCCACCACCAATACAAAGTGTTCATACACCTACACTGCTTCATGATTCTAGATAACTTCCAACTATAGTATTCACACCTAGGGCAGTCTCATTGAGATCTCATTCATCTACACATAGAGCACATAATTAGAGAGCTTTTCCTACTTTTAGATGGGTCCCTAAGAGCCCTATAATTATATCTACTTCTTAGAGTTACAAAAGGAAACCATAGTTAGTTTTTACTTTAGATATTTTAGATCATATATAACATATATAGCTTTCAAAGCCACAATCTCAAAAAAATTATCATGCTTCACAATCACATACGATTCCACTCCTTGATACAAGACACCATGATAGGGACTGTCACATGAGACTCATCAATTAGTATCATTTCTCCTCAACATTGATTTTACATAGTTTATTATGCTTGATTATACATATCTCAAATAATTCCAAAATAAAAAAAACAATATAACATTTCAAAAAATCTAAAAACATTCTAATATGTCAAAAATAATAAAAACATTTTGATTGTATGCATCATACATGCTTTACATTACTACTACTATTATAGGACTTACATTTGTTGTTCCATGATATTTTATGTTGATTTATATACATTACCATGCTTCATTTTATCTTCTTTGAGTGTGTGTAGTGAAATCTAGCTACTTGATTGCTTCACTCTACCCATTGAGGGGGAATTCCTACTTCTACATTTGAGACATGCATTAATATACATACCCACTAAGGGCATCTTCTATATGAATACACCATCTAGGTTATATCATTCCTACACTCCACACTCTAACTTTAATCATATAAAATGTGAAATTGGATGACTTAGGCATGGCTAATAGCACCCAACCTATAGGTCCTTTTTCTTCCTCACTCAACCCTTTTCGGCTAAACTTTCATTGATTCTCAGTCACCTATAGTTACCTAGTCTTAGCTTTTTAGGACCCAAGTAACCCTTTTAGACCCAGATCCATCCCCCTAGGGATCATTCTCTTAAGACAATATCACCCAATTTTAACAAGAGCACTAAAATTTAGGGGTGTCTTATTTTAGGTGCTATTGTCCAAGTTCATTTTCATCTCTAATGGTCAGGTTTTCCCAATTCTTTATCTTTTCCCCTGTCAGCATAATGTGAGTTCATCTAAACTAGGATCATTAGTTTCCCTATAAAAGTCCATTCAATGTCCATTTATAAGGTTGGGTACTCATTTATAGGAAAAGAGCAAGAATACAAGAAAGTACACTCAAGCACTCTTGCCTATTCTTTGCATACAGCCTTATAAGACCAATTCAAGCCTATTCAAGTACTCATACCAATCCCTAGTCATCTAAAGTACATTCCAATTTTGCATCTAGTTGCATACATCACATAATTACACCAAGAACTTCAAATGGGAGAACTATATTATCTTGATCCCTCTTCAGAGTAATCTTATATAGGCAACGTGCCCACACATGAGATATAACTGTGTCTAGTGTATCCTTTACACAATAACCCCTTCTCTCTTTCCCAAGTTTGTTATTCAAGTTCAAGTATAAAGAGTTCCTAAGGGTTTTAAATATTAAATTAGACACACAGTGAGCTCTACATATAATCATACTTAGATATTTCACTACCAAGGTGTTATAGACCTTTTGGATAGAACCCAAAAAATCTAGGTCACTAGGATAATAGTGCCAGAATTAGACACTAGCGCTAGAAGTGGATAATAGCTCTAAAAATTAGACTATAGTGCCAAGTATCAGGGTGTCCTAAGTTTATCACTATTATCTAATCTAGAAATAGAGTTATGGGTTTTGTTTACAACAATCTACCATCCCTACATAGCAATTTATAGATCCTGAATCATCCATTTTGACCTAGAATAAGCTAAGTTTGATTTCTCTACACTTCTTTATATTTTTAGAAAAGATAAAATACATATCTATTTACACAAATTAGTAAATAGAGTTTTGGGTTATTGTTGTGATAGTTTGCCATCCTTGCACAGCAATTTTTAGATCCTGAATCATCTATTTTAACCCATAATAAGTGAAGTTTTATTTCTCTACACTTCCTACTATTTTTAGAAAAGATAAAATACATATCTATTTACACAAATTAGTATGATAATTTAGACACATTAATTACTATTTTACATTTACTCAACTTTTTATTTGCTTAGGAATTAAACACTTAATTCCCAAAAATAATAAAACACTAAGTTATCATGTTGATGTACATTATCTACTAGCTTACATAGATTAATTTATCAACATATCATCAGTATCTATCACTTGTGTATTTCTTATCATATACTTATTCTTGTACTAAACATGTCTTGAATATTTTCCCTCTTGCTTTGATTAGTTAGATGTGATTGTATCTTTCCAATCTTTACATGTTTTATCTTATTGTTTAGCATAGCTTGATGTGATTGCATTTTTAGTTCCTACTTATCTCTTGTATATGCCTTAGGAAATTTTCCAATGTCCTTTGCTTCTATTCATGTGTGTGTTTTAGGACATTTACCAAATGTCCTTTTCTTGTACTCTATTATGTGCATGTGGCCCTTATGCCAACTTTGCTTGTTCCACTTATATGTTTATATGGCATTTGAACATATCTTGTATGTTTGGTTTCTAGTTTATGTGACATGTGCCCATGCCCCTTGTTTGTGTATCCCCTTAGCCACCCTTATATGCTTCTTGTTTCTTGCTTTGTGCGCTTGTTATTTGATTGATTTCAATTGTTTGTAATGCCATGATCCAAATCATTCATTATCTTGCTTCTTAGATGCCATGATGGACATCATGCTCCATCCCTCCATGACAACTAACAAACTAACAACTAAAATTTCTAGTTTTAATTTAATTTCAATACATTGCACATTTTATTACATTTTTATAGCTATCTAGGCATACCCTTATTGATCTAACAATATCTCAATTCAAATCATGTTATATCTTGAGATATCTTGTTGATTATGACTACTATATCATGTATATTTATATCTTAACACACTTAAAAGGCTTCTTCTTCTGAGGGAAATCATTGTAGGGTATCTATTCCTACCCTCAAAAGAGGGGGAAATAAACAAGGGTTTTGCTACAGAGATCAGAAATCCTATCGATTGAAAAATATAGTTTCAAAATAACCAGTCATCAAACCACTTAAAACAGACCATGTAGATAGTCAAGAATCTAGAACAGTGATAAATTTAAACCCATGAAAATAGCACCAAGGCTAGACTACAGTTTTGGATACCAGGGTGTCCTATTTTGGTGCTCTTGTCCAAATAGTAAAAAATCTAGATTTTCCAAAATCATATAGAAAAGTAGGTTCAATGATAGTTTTGCACAATCAAACTAGTTTAGAATCAATAGTTTTCAATACAATTTTCTTAGAGAATCTAAACATTGGGGGCATCATACATGGCATGATTGGTTCTCACTTTTAGTTTCAAATACGGTAGTTTGTATAACTTATAGATCAAAATATATGTTTTAGACACCAATGATTGGGGTCAGATTGCATAGTGTTTTTGCTTCTTTTCTTTCCAAGTTCAGCATTACCCAGGCATTCTTAGTAGTTACATGCCTTATTCTATTGGTAGGTGGTTGGCATCATTTTAGAGTGGCTTTCATATAAGCCTAACCTCCACATTCCTGAGTTCCCAAGTTCCTAAGTGGCTTCCATATAAGCTAAATTTTTAGTTTTAGATTGGCTTTCATGCAAGTCTAATCTCCATCTTTTCTGAGTTGGACAACATTGGTCTAGTTTTTAGTACATATTTAGCTATCCATGCCACATTTTTAGATTTATAGAGCATTCATGGGCCTCAAAAGCCATCTTATATGACATACTTTTTCATATTGATATCGATTCATAGCTTCACTTCACAGGGCAAGGATGGAGCCAAAGGACCAGCCTTTGTATTCTTGAGCCACCTATTTAGAGGGATTGAACACATAGTCCAAACATTAATTATTACATACATGATCATCAAACTTCACTTAGTAGGTGATGATGGCTCCAAAGGGCTAGCCTTTGCATTCTTGAGCCACTTTTTATGAAATTGAGCACTCAACTCTATTCATGATATAACTTTTTGTACAACATCATTTAGCACATCTAACATTACTAAACCTTTCTCAGCATCACAATAGATTCACACTTGCATAATGTTTTCTCTATAAACTATCTAACATTACTTAGCATCACATAGCTTCATGGGCTTCACCTTTGTAAGTAAGTTTATATATGCTTTGTATTTTCTTTTATCCTAGTATTTCAATTTACTGCATCACTAAAATTAAAGGGGTGGGAAATGTAGTCATATAAAATGCAAAAATTGGAAACTTAAGCATGACTAATGACACCCAACCCATAGGTCCCTCTTTTTTGCTCTCATAACCCTCTCAGGCTTATTTTCACAAATTCCAAATCATCTATAGCTTTTCAGACTTGATCTCAGTTAAGCCAGGAACCTCTCTTCATGACTAATCCATCCCCTAGGTCCCATCTACTCAAGATAATAGCACCAAATTTGGACTATTATGGTGGACCCTAGGGTGTCCCTTTTCCAATGCTCTTATCCAATCATAATTTGAGCCCAGATTACCATTTTTATCTGATTCCTCTTATTCATTATTTTGGCCTAGTCTGGTTTCATCTAACCCATGACCAATAGATCCCATGTAAAAGCCCATTCAAATATCATTTTTTAAGATTTGAAAATATCATTTAAGCAAGAAATAATACAAGTAATACCACTCAAGAAATATTCCCTATTCTCTACATACAGCTAGCCTATACACTTTCAAGCCAATTCAAGTCCTTACACCAGCCCTTAATCATCTCAAGCACACCTAATTTTTATATTTCTTGCATTTTCATTCACTATTTCACTAAACTCTCTTAAAGAGAGAACTACATATGGATTGATCCCTCTTCAGAGTATTGGTATGTAGTTAGCATGCCCACACATGGGGTGTGAAGCATGTTTAGTGCATCTTACACACACTAATCCCTTTTCTCTATTTTCAAAAGTTTTTATTCAAGTGCATAGAAGATAGAGACATAAAAAATTATCTCTATAAGGAGCTCTATTGATAGTGAGGTAGGATCACACTGACCAGGCAAACAAAACCCAAAAAGCTTAGATCCTTAGGACAACAGTGCCAGGAAAGGACTATAGCACCAAAGTTGAAGGTGTCTAGTTTTAGTGATCTTATCTAATCAAGAAATGAAGTTCAAGGTCCTATTCATGACAGTGTCCCAGGCCTATATACAAATTTCTAGACCCTGTCTTAGTCAGATCAATATAGAATAAGATAAGTTTAATTCTCTCTTTCACTATTATTTTTAGAAAAGGTCAAATTGCAATTAAATTTCACAAGTTAGTAGCTTTAATTTGTAATATTATTTACTAATTTTATCCTACTCAAATTCTTTTATTATTTAGGAATTAAAGACTAATTTCCCTAAAAATAATAAATCAACTTTTATATTGCTACCCATTGGCCAAACCTTATATCCTAAAATAAATTGATATTTAAAACATAAAATGAACAAAAAACCAATATCAAGTAAATCATTTACATTGTTGAGTATAAAACTTCTTCCTAGAAGAAAATAATGTTATGTACAACAATTAGAAAACACTCATAAATCTATAACTAGCTTGAATACAAGATGACCATAATCAGAAGCTTACACATCAAGAAAGATATAATAAATGTACATATAGGATGAGGACCACCATCCAGCCCTCTTGTCAATTATAAATACAAGACAACTCAAAATCTCAAATCTCTCACATATGAATAGGACATAAATGGTAAATTTTTAGGCCCCCAAAGGGCTCCTTCAATTTATAACCAAATAATAAATTTTAAAATATATTACAACAATAAAAATTAAGTTTGTTGAATACATTATTAAAGCTATTTTTCAAACTATTTTAGTCTTGTTGATCATTGACTTATCATCACAAAGGTTATATTTTGGGTAAACCTATTGAGTTCTCTCAATTAACATATTAACTTTTTACTTGATCATAAAATGAATACCTTTCATGTGATATGTTATTACCTTGGAGATTCAAAAGGACAAATCAAATTAGAATGTAAATATTTTTGGAATGATTGTTCCTCAATTATTAGAAATGAATTTAAAACATGTTAGATGTATATATAGATATTATAACAACATAATCATGATTTACCACCCATAGTAAACCATAGTACACACCTAATCATAATCATGAAAACCAAGTTAGGGGAAAGGCCCTAAAATAATATATACATTTTATGATATAAGTCATTATACATTTTATGATATTACCAATTTTATCAGGAAAGGTCATTATATACATTTTTAATCATATGATTAAAAAATATACCTTTGGAATATTAATACTTGACCCTTAGAGGTCATTATATATAATTTTTAATGTATATATTTACCACTTAACATTAAAAATCTCATTCATGGTTAAGTCGTAAATATAATCATATTTTAAAAATTCCCTTTAACATTCTTTACTCACCATAATATAATGTATGAAACCCCAAATGTTTTATTTACTCACCCTAATATAACACCAAAAACCCTAAAATCAAACATTTAGGGCTCATTTTATCAACACCTCTATTTTTTTAAGAAACCAAAAATGGGCATCATTCTTGTGAAGTAGCTACATTAGTTTCCTATGTCTACTTGGGACAGACACTATGGATATCATGTTACCAATGCAGATGTTATGGTTGACATATTACCATAGTCTAAGAACTACTTCACCATTTGTGGGGCCTTTCCCCTATCTTGGTTTTCATAACAAGAGTTCAGTAGGTTTACACTCTTGTTGCTCATGTTTTAAAATAAATACAAAAAGTTAAAATGTAAATTTAGAGGATTGGTAGGTTTTCCACTCTTGTTTCCTATCTTTATAAACCTTGTTTATTTTGTGAAAAAAATAAATGATCATACATCAAAATGCTGAATTATTGATTATCGATTGAAGCTTAGGCTCACTTGAATAATTTGCATATCCTTATTATGATTTAGGTGTGATTATCAAATATATTATATACTTACAAATGTACCCTCACATATTTATTACTGAATGTTTATTATTGATTATTCCTTATTGCAGATCAACATGATACAAAAGAAGAAAGAGAAGAAGCCACTGTGTAAGTCATGGATGGACCCCAAAATGAGGGGTGTGAAATTGGTTTATGTAACTAACTTTAATGAAAATTATGATTTAAATACAATTGAACAAACTATGTCAAATCTACTTGAAGAGCTTGAGCCCAATCTGTCAAAAGACATTGAGAAGAATGTTAAAGTTAATGGAAATAATATTGGTACATCAAAGAAATATTCCTTTAGAAAAGAGTAGATAGAGGATGAAATGAAACAAAAAATAAGGGATTTTGAGTAAAATGGGTTGCCTGCAAGGACTGTTGTAGCCAAGTGGGGGATCCCACTAAGTACATTGATAGCTTGGTTATGGGGTCTCAAAACAACTAAATACAAGGGACTCCAAACCATTCTAATAGATGAAGAAGAAACAAATTTATGCAATGGTATAAATACATGGAAGATATGGGTCGTAGGCTAGAAATCAGGTCACTAAAGGCTCACGCAACACACATATGTGCAACTAGGCCTAATCCATTCAAGGATGGTTTTCCTAGTAGATCTTGGTGCATAGAATTCAAAAAAGGCATCCAGACCTATCTCTAAGGACTCCAAAAAGCATTGGTCATGATAGAACATTCATGCTCAATCTAAGTAGAGTTAAAACATTTTATAAGAACCTAGAAATTATGTATAAAACATAGCAATATGGACAACATAAAATATGGAATTATGATTAAATTGATGTGAAATCTAGTAGAAATTATGGGATGAGAGTCCTTTTAAAGACAAGTAGAAATATTATACCACACATACTTTCAAGAAGTAGAAAGTTGATCACCATTTTTTTATGTTAATTCAATAGGGTAGAGTATACCATGTTTCTATATGTTTAAATCAGAAATATAGTTAGTAAATTACATTTCAAACTATGAGCTTGATGCATGCATGGCAGCCCAACCACATGAATGAATGATAAAGGAATTGTTTTAAAATTAGATAATCCACTATGCAAGATCAGTTATAGGTGGCGTTTCACCATTAAAAATGAATCTCCTTATATTTGATGGCCATGGTAGCCACACAACTTATGGCACAATACAAGAAGTTAGAGCATTGGGTATAGATCTAATCAATCTACCTACTCACATTAGCCACAAGTTATAACCATGAGATTTTAGTGTATTTTCACCCTTCAAGACTTATTTTAAAGATGAGATAATGAAATAAATTTCCAAGCATTGTAACCTATAAATTAATAGATATGAATTGGTGACACTTAGCATCAAAGCTTTCAAAAGAGCTTTGACTCCAAATATTAAATTTGGATTTTTTAAAAATGGTTTTGAGTCTCTCAATCAAGATTTATTCACCAATGGCATATTTCCTAGTGATGCATTCAATGTTGATCAAGAAGAGGACAAAATATTTTGGAAAGCTTACTTAAGCTAGCTAGATATGAAAGGGAAGAAATCCAACAAATTCAATGAGAAATTGAAAAATGGAACAATCAAAATGGATTGATCAAAATCAGAAATCAATACAATTGATAGTATATATAATAATGAAATAAGGTAAATTATAAACACATCCCCAAGTTGAAGTAGAAAACAACACACCAAATCATGTTAGCCAAACACAAAAAACTATGACAATTGATGACGGGTTGAGCTTGCCAACAAGCCAACCATAATGGATGAAAGATGTAGCTATAAACATAGAGATTTCCCTCAATGTCCCCAATGATGATATATCACTTTCTATGTCATCCCATCCTTTTACCCTTCCAATTGAATTAGATTACTACTATGTAAAATTGAATGAATGTCGTCTCAAAGCTATAAATTTAGAACCATTGTAAATTTATGTAAAAAACACACAAAAAGAGATTAACAATTAAGAATCATTAAATTCAATGAGTGGGTCATTATATAATGTTCTAATGCTACCATTTGGGAGGGTTAAAGAAAGAGTAGTTCACACAAGTAGTGGAATTGATAGGTTGAGCAAACAATAACAAATTCTTAAATCAAATGAGTACTTGCAATTGATTGAACAACAAGAAGTGTAAAAGCAGTTAGATGAGATAAAATAAAGGAAAAAAGAATAAGTAGAGGAGAAGGAAAATTAAATCCTTAAACAAGAAAATAGGGAAATAAAAAAACTTGAAAGGGAGATAAAAAGACAAAGGAAGGACTTAGAGAAGATGAAACAATAATAAGAAAAGAAGAAAAACAAGGAACAAGATAGGCTTCAATGATAGAAAGATGGGATTTAAAGGGAGAAGTAGAATCAAAGATGTCTAAGTTGTAGATAAAATAATATTCCTTTACAACACCCAATCATGTTTTGTTTATATAACATTTTTAATCCATAATTTATAAACGTCACTAATTTCCAAGCCTACAACCCCTCTTATCCTACAACTAGATGCAGTTTCCTTCTTTAACAACTATGCATTTTTTTGTATCAACCACCATGCATTATCATACTTCAAAAACCATGTATTCTCCTTCAAGCAAATTTTTTTTTTACATGCAATTCATGTGCAGTTCCTTTTAACATACATGATCAACATGTCATGTCCAGCCTTAAAGGAAAAGGGAACAACAATGCTTGATATAAAAAAAGGTAATGGGACACCACACAATCTTGAAGAATAATTCACCTTTCCATTAATGGTTTGACCTTATCGTAGTAATGTTATTTATATTGGTTTGATCCTATCTTATTATTATTTGGTACTAATATTTTTGTAAGACCTCATACATACCCACTATCTTTTGTAACTTTTATGCTCTATGAATATAAAACTAGTCCAATCTTATTTTAAAATTATATATTTATATGTTTTTCCATTTTAATTAAGTGACTATGATTCTCATTGATTTGAGAGTTATTGATTGTAAATTTGTAATTCATGTGTGTGTGTGTGTGTGTGTGTGTGTGTGTGTGTACAAACACATGTGAACACATACACACATGTATTTATATTCAATCATACATACACATACATTTAGGGTTGGTATATTTATATGCATGTGTGTTATGTATGTATGTATATACATATACAAACATGTATATATAATACACATTGAGACATACATATACATATATAAACACACATATAGTATATATACACACATTTAGGGTATGTAATTAATTTCTATTTGTCTATAGATGCATTACCTTATATTAATGTATGAATAAATTGAATTTAATATATATGCATAACTTAAATCATAGAAAAAATTATAATGGTTCATCACCTTAGTGAGTCTAAAAAACAAATCACCTTAGAACCATGAAGAATTTATTCCTCTTCACTTCCCTAAAAACCATCCAAATACAATGTTGTAAAAACATTATTTAAAGAGTAATATTTTATTTTTATTAAATAAGTACAATTATTCTTTAAAATATTCTTTAAACATTAATTACAATCTCAATCGATTAAAAAAATATCATAATGAGTTGAAGAGGAAATAATCATTCACAATAATGAATTGTGTTTAAAAACACAACAAATAAAGTGAGGATCTTGAAACAATAGATTCTTCAAACATTAATCACAATCATAATTTTAAGAGAACCATTTCACTTAGGATCTTATTTGTAATCCCTATGGATGTATCCTCCAATATTGCCTTCACTGGGTGGTTTTCAACAATTTTGGAAGTGGTCAAGCAATTAATATGTATGACATTCATATTGTTTGCTAACTACTAAGAGGAATTACAAGGCCTCCTATCAACAGATTGTAAGTTTTAATTCTTTTATAAAAGAGGAATTTATTTGGAGTAAAGATGCATCTAGGGGTTAATTAATTAATTACAATGTGACTGATAAAAATACATTATCAAAATTACACAATGGGAGTGCTCAAGGAATGTTTGCATTTATAAGAAATGCTAAATTTGTGAAACTGTGTAAGTAGGACAAGAATTATTTAACAAAATGCCATAGAGAGTTTCCTCACTTTTTTATAGTGGTAAATTTACTATGTTCAAATGAATATGGATTTTTATTTTTGAATAGAATTATTGATTAGAGTTATTTACTTTGGGCTAGAATTCAGTGTCTCTCATTTGTATACTAGTTTTTGTCTTCTAAGGTGAAGGAATCCAAAAAAATAGTGAAGGCATGTAAGTTTATATGTATGAACTATCTATATATATTTTGAATCCTATATAAATATAAGATATGATTAGAATTTTCACTTAAAAGAATTAAAAAAATAGTGAAAAAGCTTTGCTTAGCATTTTCTATTAAATTTGTTTCTTTAGCAATTTATTTACCGTCTTACAGAGAAGAGTAACTAGATTAACCCTTAAAATATTTGGAGAGTAGAGGGACACATATATAGCATAATTAAGGGAAAATTATAAACCTTTGGTACATAATAGGGATAATGTCTACCCTATACTTTGAAATGTACTCAAAATTAGGTTCAAACATATCGAAGTGTAGCAAGGGAGAATTATACCATCCCCTTGTACTATTTGTGGGATAGAAGTCAATGGCAGTGATGACAATTATACAAGGAACTATTATGGATCATCATTGCACTTGATTACATAGTAAACTACACATATTAGGTCATTATTCAACAAATTTATGCTCAAGGATATAGTGTTAGTGCATAATCCTTGATTGTATAGATTTCCATAACCACATGCCCTACATACATTAAACAACACAAATTTCCACAAATAATTATAATAAGGTGATTGTAATTAGTTCTAAATTGAGGAGAAAATAAATTTGGGAGATTACCCATTATGTTAAAGGCATCACTTCCCTGATAAAATGTAGCATGAGCACTCATCCAATAATAGACAATTCCATATGTGGTGGTTACTAAGAAACCCACTAGGAAAACAAGTTTAAGATCCATTGGTACTAAAATCAACATGGATCAGTCTTGAGTAAAACTTAGTTCAATACATATTATAGACAATGAACATAGTACCAGAGTGTCTAACATTTTTGGGCATAACCCTAACTCTCATGTTGAAGTCTATAAACTATATTTGGTAACATGGTGAGTATAGCATCTCCATTGGTAACATGACAACCATAGGGTCTGCACTAGGCATCGACATGAAATTTAGGAGATGGGTAACAAACACGGCAGTCTTAGCTCATAAAATGAATGTAGGTGTGAATTAAATAAACCATAAATATTCACTTTTAAAAAAATTGGTGTTATAAATCTATGTGATCACAAAGCTAGGGTGTTCACCCTTAGGTTTGTTTGATTTCACATATGTAAAAATATGCAATATGTGTTTGACATCACAAATTAGCACACTTAAAATCCCAAATTTTTATTTTCTTCTTCAACCAAAATACTAATGTAATGGCACTCCTAAACCATCACTTTAATTGCTCTCCCTCCATTCATGTTTGGTTCAATCCTCCCTTGACATTATGGTCCTAGGATAGCATATATTTTTAAAATCACTGACATGGTTGGGAGCATATGGTGAAGGCTCATTTTGGTGCCTAAATATGTAGACACGTCAAATTATTTATTAGATATCATACTATGAGTCTTGGGCACTGATGTGGTGATAGGCCATGAGGCACAAGGAGAAGGTATGGATAATAGCCTAGGATATAAAATAGCCTAGTTAATGTGATGTCAACCTGCATTTTCATTTACTTTACACACATGAAGTAGATGAGGTTGGCCAAACACATTTTTCAATGTAAATTTTATATATATGAAAAACTCAAAATAGATTAGAATAAATTTTAAATAGAAAAAAAAATATAAAAAGTATGTAAATATGATTGATTTGACAAATATGTGTCAGGTATCAATCTCATACAGATAGCACTCATGCCAACCTAAGCTACACCTTAGCTTGTAGTGTGGATGCATATGAATAGGTTTTTTAGGATACGAGAATGCTTTGAGCACCTTGTTTTTATTCATGTGTAGACCCTAAGTGAGATATTTTTAATGAGCATGCCTCATGGCAGAGATGACACATGGATCAGAGCATCTTCATAATGTCATTCACTTTATTATTCAATTTGACTTCATAAATCTCCAACACACCACTATTGGTAGAGGTCATAGCTCTCTACTTCTGACATCCCTTAAGAGGATAACTATTGATGGTGATAGGTTAGCCTTGGATTTTTTATATTTTTAAATTAAAAATATAGCTATAAAATTATATTGTAAACTATGAGATTGGTGCACGCTTGGCATCCCAACCACATAAATGAATGCTAAAGGAATTATTTCATAGTTACCTATACCATTGTGAAAGATCAGCTCTAGGTGGTGTTTCAACATTAAAAAGGCATTTACTTATATATTATACCCATGGTAGTCAAGTGGCTTATCGTACAATTCAGGAAGCAAGAGCATTGGGCATAGATCTAATCACTCTACCTGCCCACACCAACCACAAGCTATAACCACTAGATGTTAGTGTATTTTCACCCTTCAAGACTTATTTTAAAGATGATATAATGAAATGGATGTCTAAACATTGTAAACTAGAAATTACAAGTTTTGAATTGGTAATCCTTAGCAATACCTACCTATCTAGGTTAAACCTAGGCTTGTTCCAATGGGGTATAGACCTTGACAATTCCTATGGCATTCAACATTTAACACTTAGTGGCACTAGAATCAATATACATAAGGCACAAGCCTTATGTTCTCACCTGAAGCATAGTAGAGAAGTGACTGGGGTCTGTGTTGGGCTAGTTGTGCCATGGCATAACTCTATTCTTTAGGGTCTTGAGTTAGTACAATGATGTTTGGGCACTCATAGGTGTAAGTCTTGAGTTTCATAGGCTAGATGGTATTTAAGTCCTCAAGGGCCAACTAGGTGTCAGGTTAAGGGACTTATGAATGGTCTTGTACTTAGGTGTAGGCTTCATTTAGTCTATTAACTATTAACACAAAGCATTCTTCATTAGTCTATTAACTATTTACACAAAGCATTCTTCATTAAACACATTAAACAATTATGCATACATAGTCCATATAACTGAGCAAGTGCTCAACATAAACTACTAAGGTGCAAACTCATAGGTAAGCTTAGGAGTTATAAAGGGGAGCATAAAAATGCATCCCAAACTAAGTTCTAACCCTAAGATAATCTTCTAGAAATAATTCACTAGAGTTTTGCTACTCTAATTTGCCTCATTTCTTTATCTGAACTTGGCTTCCTTTTATAAGCTTCAGATCATCCTAGGTTTATGGGAAGTGAGGCACGTTGATTACTGAGATGGCACTATAGGTACACATCCCACCACTTCCACTATGATTTTCCTTCAATTTTAAATAATTATCTTATGTGCTTGTTTCCCAATCCTATGTGATTCAAAAAGGATCAACATGTCTTTAATAGTTGATCACTATCCCATGCACCCAGTTCTTGATGCGGCTTGGAGTTGTTCGCTGCCAACTAGTTCGCACCGCTAGAAGATAAAATAATAACCATCCACATATTTTCCTTGTGCCTAGGTTTTTGTAAAGTTGGTGTAGATCCATTACTTAGCACAAAATGGGGCCCAACATTTCCCCATATAAAAATGTTAGTCCACCCTCAGACTATCCTTCTAATGCTTTAGCTATGCAAAATTTGGGTGCACTCTATTGTATTTCTACCTTGAATTCATCAAATCCCTAGATCACAACCTTAATTTATTTAATGGCACTATCTATCTCCATAAACGCAGCCTCGAGCATGATCACATCTATGTTGTCAAGTTTATTCCTACAGGTGTCCAACTTTTTCTTAGCTTTTTGGACCCTGTCATCTAGGATGGTTCCCTACTCACTCACATTTTTTTGGAAGGTGAATAAAAGTTCCTCTAGGTATTACTCCTAGGTCCTTAGTAGGGCACTTAATGTATTCACCTATGTCATTATCTATGAGTGTTTAGTCTTGCTAATAATGAATGCCTACTTCATTAAATCATCCTTTTCTCCCTTCACCTTTTGGAGGTGTGCATTGATGACTAATGCTTAGGTGGAAAAGTTACAAAATACGACATCGACATCATCTATGCACTCCTCTAATCTTGTGAACAGGTCCTCCACCTCATCAATTTTTTTGTTAATCTCTTTCTTTATTGGTTTTCAAGGGTCCTCTTCCTCTTCTTATGTTAGTTTCATTTGAGGGATCATCTATTCAAATAGTGTGCACCCCTTATCCACTTCTAAAAGATGGGAAGTATCAGTACCATCCAAAAGGGATGGCTCTACCTCTTTAATGCACTCATCTAACTCCTTGAGCTTGATCTTCATGGCACTGAGTTCTTCTACCTTGAGTGAAATATCTTTCCATTTGGTAGCACAAACATCATTAAAAATGTTCTTGTGTACCACCTCAAAGGCCATCTTTAGGAGGGCATTATCTAAACTTATAGTGTTCAGGTCTTGGGGGTTGACTAGATGGTATTCATGCATTTCTTTTGGCTTCTTGACACTTTATATTGCCTTAGTAGGCACCTTAAAATGGGGCTCATGCATGTAGCATTCAAGTGTAAAGGACACTTGATGACACGTCAATGTTATTATAACTCTAGAGGGCATGTATTCCAACATATATAGGTCCTCATCTATGGTAAACCCCTTCTACACCTTTTCCCAATAACTTGGATTGATTTCCTCTTTCTCAACATCTAACTACTTCTGCTCCTATACATCTTCACTTACGTTGCTTTCTTCCTCGATGCCTTCTTCTTTCTCTCTTTCCTATAAGGGTTCTTCTTCTTAAGACTTTTCCCTTTCATCTGCTACTTTTTCTTCTTCAATTTGCTCCTTTGAGGCTGTTTCTACGCTAAATCGCTTTCTACATTCAAAAGATAGAGAAATGAGAAACTTAAAGAAAAGGGATGAGGGTTTGTATGTACCTAGATTGTAGACATTGCACACCAAAATTTAGACGTTGGAAGGTACTCCTCTTTGGCTGTGGAGGAATGACACCTAAAAGAGAAAGACACTAAACACGAAAAATGTTAGATGACAAAAGGGTGGACTGCCAAGCAAGAGCTTGGTCCAAGAAGCGCAAAGGCTTCTTGGAGGATGTCAGTCCACTGTTAAAGATAGAATGCTGATCAGAAATAGAAAGTGATAAATGATGAAAAATAGAAAGAAAGAACTTAAGACAAATGCATACTTGTTTAGAAGTTGTCTGCCTTTGCACAATCGCCAATGTCGGTGGTATTTCTAGCATCGATCAAGAAGGTCACCGACGTTGCTTAGACTGCCGACGTCGGTAGGGGTACTAGTCGAGGTCGGTCGGGGCAATAGTCAGGGATGGGTCGGGCCAAGTTTCAAGACTGTGGACAGGTTCTATGGACGCGTAGAATGGACTGTGGTCTTGTCTAAGGGTCAGGGAGGTCTATTTAGAGGTCTGAGGGATTGCTTGGAGGTCTGAGGGACTTGTCTTAGGTCTGAGGGACTGAGAATGTTGTCTGGGACTAGACTGAAAGAGTAATAGGGCAAAAGGAAGATGGACGGGAGATAGGGGTCTAAGAAGGCTTTTCAGCCTCTCAGGGAAGGACAAGGCAAGTGGTAGACAGTGGATAGAATAGGTAAATGAAATCAAATGAAACAATGAAATGAAACAATAAAATTGCTTACCTTTTTGCTTGTTGGTTGAAGAATGGAGGAGCCTATTATTGGAGCTATGGAAGACCTATTGCAAGAAGAAATGACTAATGTAGAGTGCCTATACCTACTGCTGTTATTGTATGAGGTGGAGAGAAAGGAGAATGCGAATGCCAAAGCGTCAAGAGTGTTTTGTTCACGGGGGGCAGAATGGTTGCAAGAAAATGTTTTGAAGGCTGTCGATGGTGGTAGAACCATCGATGTCAGCTGAATAATGACCGACGTCAGCGAGGTCAGAATGGGCACAGAGGCTAAAATTAGCCTCTGTTCATTCTTGCATGCTGTCGGGTCAAGGGGCCATGGGAAAATAGTCAAGACATAAATGGACGCAGGAGGAAGGATAAAGGGGAGATTTGGGAAATAAAAGCTAGGAGAGAGGTGGAGGGATCCAAGGAGGGGATCCAAGGTGGCAAGGGTGAGGTGGAAAGGGGCCAAATATTTAATTATTTTAATTTGATAAATGGAGGGGGTTAGGACAAGGATTAGGACATAGACCAAGGGGGTTAAGGGTGAAGACAACCAAGGTGCAGACACATTTTCAGTGTCTACATTTGCCCCTTTTTGTCTTGTTGGTTGTTCTTGACGAACTGCAAGACAAAAATAGGAGTTGGTTGCCCCATGAATGGGATGAGGTGTTCCCCCCTCAAAGCGAGAGTCGAGAGAAGGGAACCTGAGATCAAGTGTCGATTTGATAGAGAGATGGATAGACAGAGGGTGAGTGAAAATGCTACAGTAGTCGTGATTGCGCGTATACCACTTCACGGGATGGTCAGGTCAAATTATCACATGTCAAGGGTCGAGGAGTGCCAAAATTAAAATAACCAGGCCCTAGCATTTAGTCGTCTGCTGATTGGGTTATTTAATCTAAGCTGAAGCTCTAAATGGTCATCATGTTCTAGGTATCTCAGGCTCAAGAAGTGCTCTTGGAAACATGAAAACATCACAAGTAGTGCGGATCAACCGGCTTGCGATCCTATACTTGTGAAGGTCACAAAATTATGGTCTACGAACAATTTGCTAACTAGTTGTGGGGTAGCATACATGCAAAAACAACCAAGGCAACATTGTCTTGGAAGTGGTCATGGTCGGAGGAGATAGGCATGATCTCCAATGGTCTTTGGTTAAGGTGGATGGATGGATGAAAGGATGTGGCCGAGCTAACCTCAAAAGACATCATGTGATCTGAGTGCTGCCTACATAGCCCTTGTGTGAAGGGCCTCGGGCCAATGTAGTTCTCCCTAAAAGGGAGGAAGGGTTGAAGAGATTGATTGGTCTTGGTCAAAGTGGTCGATAGACTGGTCTTGGTGAAGGTCAAGGTTGAGGATTGGTTTTGGACGAGGTCATGGTCATGGTCAAGAGGAGGAACGGTTTGCCCATCAGAGAGATGAACAAATGAGGGTGGTCGAGCTAACCCCAAAAGACGTCGTGTCATCTGAGTGCTGCCTACATAGCCCCGATCATAAGGCCTCAGACCAATGTAGTTCAAATTAGTTAAGAAGATTGGTTGATGATTGGCTTGGTCATGTGTCGAAATGATGAGGAGAAAAAGATGTTATAGCCTGTTCCAAATGGTGTATTCTGTAACATTGGTCGATGGTCTTTCATCCCTAGCAATTATCCATAGTCATGATGGATGTATGCTAAAAATGAATTGGGGTCTATTTATGCTTCAGCAAGTATTGGTTTATGCTTAACATAAATTTTGTCCGGTCGATAGTTTCCATGTGTATTATTGTCCATAGAAACTATGTGAAATGGACTATGATGAGTGATCTGAAAAGAGATTGGAGTTGAGTTGATTAGGTTTGACAAGTGATGAAGTTGAATGTGATCAAAGTGTAGAAGGAGTGAAAGGCATATTCATCCTTTCATTGACAAGGACCAGAATCATAGCATAGATAGGGGTTGTTAGAACCAAGAGCCCCATTCATGCGTTGTGTCGGTGACCATGAATTGTGTTAGAACGGTAATCGAATCACTTTGACATTAAAGTGAGCTTGAAGTCCCTTGAACAGGTGTTATGATAGGAGGAGGATGGGGTACCCATTTTAAGAGCAGGGATAACCTTGCCCCTTTTTATAGGAGACCCTGAGACAACTACAAGCCAAGTCCATGACTCATTTTTTTATTTTTTTATTTTTTATTTTTTTGGTGCAGACTGATCGATGCAGGAAGTCTACATAGAGATGTCATTTTGCTTTGTGGTCATTTGTGAAGCTGATCAATGTGGGAAGCTTCTAAGAAAGATTATTGTTTGTAGCAAGATTTAGTCATAGCCATCCTTCGAGGGAGTGGTCTATATTTTTGCTTTATATAAGTTTGAATAGCTATCCTTCGAGGGAGTAGTCTATTAGCTACAGCAATGATAGTACAGCTGTCCTTCAAGGGAGCAGTCTACCTTTTGATTTGATTTTGTGACCTTGGATATTTTGACATCTTGATTTTATTTTATTTTATTTTATTTATTTATTTTTTTTAATTTTTTTTTGACAGAATTTGGAGTCATGGACAAGACTATAGAAGTTTAAGGGCTCCCTTTTATTAGGACAAAGCATCCATGTGTCATAAAAGGGTTATAGAGGATTTGTTGAGGGGAATAGGGTTGAAAGGAATGAGGATTAGAAGGACGGGGATTGCTCAAGGGATGAGCTCAAGTTAAATGTCAAGTGGACGAGTACTTGACTAATAGAAGAATGGTCACAGATGTAACGCATTGAGAGGCTCAAGTTCTGGCCGTCCATCAAGAGAGGACAGATGATAAGTCCCTGACCCATACTTGTGCATGATGATGAAAGGTCCAAGCCAATTAGGGGCAAATTTACCTCGTTTACTTCGCTCCATATTGGTCACGTGCTGATTTTCTTTGAGGACGAGATCTCTGATGTTGAAATCTCGTTCTCACAGATTTTTGTCATAGGCTCGCTTTATGCAATTTTGATAGACATGGAGATGATTGAGGGCAGCAAGACAATGCTCATCAAGTAACTCAAGTTGAGCTAAGCGATCTTGATGAAAGTCATCATTGGATAGAATGTCATGCAAAGAGATGCAGAGAGATGGGATCTGTACTTCAAGAGGTAGGACAGCCTCTGTTCCATACACTAGAGAGAAAGGGGTAGCACAAGTAAAGGTGTGGATGCTAGTGTAGTAGGCCCACAATGCGAAGGGAATATGAATGTGCCAGTCCCTTCCTGTGTCATTGACCACCTTCATGAGAATTTTAGTCAAAATTTTGTTGGAAGCCTCAGCCTGCCCATTTGCTTATGGGTAGTAAGGTGAAGAGAAGCTGAGCTTGATGCCAAATGAGTCACATAGTTTTTGGATAGTCTTGTTTTTGAAGGACTTGCCGTTGTCGGTGATGATTTTGTGAGGAACACCGAAATGACAGATGATGTGGCTGCTGATGAAGTCAACAATTTTGTCGACTTTTGTGGAGATGAGAGGAATGGCTTCCACCCACTTGGTGAAATATTCAATGGCAGTGATGATGGATTGATGATAGAGGGATGAGTGAGGGTTAATCTCACTGATGAGATCTAAGCCCCACTGAGAAAAAGGCCAGAAATCTTGAGTGACTTGTAAGGCATGGCTAGGGAGATGAACCAAGTTAGAGTGTTGCTGACACTTGATGCAATGCTGAACATAGTCGCTATAGTCTTGATGAAGGGTGGGCCAATAATAACCCAGGCGAAGGATGCGCTTGGCAACCGAGTTCCCACTAAAGTGTCTACCACAAATCTCATCGTGGACTTGTTTTATGGCATGAGAGGCTTCAGTGGAGGTTAGACAGCGAAGAAGGAGGCCGTCGAAGCCTCGCTTATAGAGAAGACCCCCTAGCATGGTGTAGCGAGCTGTGTGCTTGATGAAAGCTCACCGCGCATTACTAGACAGATGGGGAGGAATGACAGAAAGAGACAAGTAGTCCACAAGTTGCTTATACCAATCATCTCATGGACTAGAATTGACAGTGTTGATATAATTGATCTGAGGAGAGATGTATGAAGGCAATGGTACACAATGCACCGTGACAAAAAGTCAAGATGACGATGATGAAGATGAGATATGCAAAGCAAGAGAAGCCATGGTGTCAGCAAACTTATTCATGGATCAAGGAATAGTCTGTAAGAGGTAATGGTCGAAAGATGCTAGAAGAAGGTTAGCACAATTTTTATACCTTTGTAAAATTTCATTTTTACAGAGGTATGAACTGTTGACCTGATTGACGATGAGCTGCGAGTCGCCGAAGATGTTGATGGACTTGATGCTAAGAGAAAGGTCGATTTGAAGTCCCAAAATTAAGGCCTTATATTCAGCCATATTATTGGTACAATCAAAGTCAAGCTTGAAAGACAGAGGCATGGGCTCTCCTTTGAGTGGGATGAGAATGACACCCGCACCCCCACTGAGTTGACATTTGGAGCTGTCAAAGAACATGGTCACTTGATAGATGGTGTCATCGGTGGAAAGCGCAGTGATAGATTCGTCAAGAAACTCACACTGCAAAGGTTGATTGTCGGGAAGAGGGGCATCCGCCAGTTGGTCAGTGATGGTTTGCCCCTTGATAGATTTCTGTTAGATGAATTTGAGGTCAAACTCAGCGAGCAGCATGAGCCACTGAGCCATACATTGATTCTGATATGGCTTGGAGTGCATATACTTGAAAGGGTTGGTGTGAGTGATGACAAAGGTCTTATGGTTGACAAGATAATGGCCGAGTTTGGTAGCAGCAAAGACTAACGCCAAATAGAGTTTCTCGGTATGAGTATACTGAGTTTCATAGTCAACCAGTGTTTGACTGATATAGTAAACTGCTTGCTCACGGTGATGCTCGTCTCAGTGCGCGATCATGGCACCTAACGAATGGTTGGTGGCAGATATGTAAAGGTAGAAGGGTTGGTCATCTTTAGGTGGAATGAGGACTGGTGGAGAGACCAGATAGCATTTGAGGGCTTCAAAAGCCTCTTGACATTCCTTATCCCATTTAAAGAAGACGTCCTTCTTAAGGAGATGATGAAAAGGTTGGCAGTGGTCAAAAAGCTACGAGATGAAGCAGTGAATGGACTGGAGCTTCCCTTGTAGACTGTAATGCTGCTTGAGATTGGTTGGAGGTGGCATCTTGAGGATAGCACGGATCTTGGCAGGATCTATCTCGATGCCACGAAAGGAAACAATGAAGCCAAGGAGCTTGCCTGAGAGGACCCCAAAGATGCATTTCTTGGGGTTAAGGTAGACATTGTATTGAAGAAGGCAAGAGAAGATGATCTTGAGAATGGTCAAATGGTCATGATGAAGCGTGGACTTGCCGAGAAGGTTGTCCACATAGTCCTCCATGATTTTGTGGAGGAGATCATGGAAAATATAAGTCATGGTGCACTGATAAGTGGCACCTACATTCTTCAAGCTAAAAGGCATGACTGGATAGTAGAAAGTCCCCCATGGGGTGATAAAGGTAGTCTTGTGCTGATCTTTCGGTGCGATCAAGATCTGATTGTATCCTGAAAACCCATCCATGAGAGATAGCATCTCATGGCCGGCCGTGAGATCAACAAGCTAGTCAATGTTAGGAAGAGGGAAGTCATCTTTGGGATAAGCTAGGTTAAGGTCATGATAGTCCGCGTAGATCCGAATCCCCCCAGTTGCTTTGGTGACTGGGATGATGTTAGAGACCCACTGTGGATAATCGATGGGCTGGATGAAGGAGACAGAGAGAAGGCACTGAAGCTCCTCTTTGACAAGGAGTGTAATGTGAGGATGCATCTTTTGAAGCTTTTGCCTAATAGGCTTAGCCTCTGGTTTGGTGACAATGTTATGGGTAGTAATGGTGGGGTCGATGCCAGGCATGTCACTATAAGTCCAGGCAAAGGCCTTGCTATGGTCTGAGAGGAACTGGGTGTAGTCTAGCTGCTCTTGAGCATCTAAAGATTGGCCAATATTTAAGACATGAGGAACATCAGAAGAAGAGATGTTGATGTCAATGGTTGATTCATTTAACATAACTTGGGTCTCAGAAGGGAGGGAACATTGGATGAAAGAGTCATCAGCACCCATGTAGGATAGAATGGCATCGTCATCGACGCAGCGGACAGTGTGAATGGTCACCGACTCATCCTCTATCATGCTAGGAAAAATGAGAGGGAGAGACCTAGACACCCCATTGAGATGATAGGTCAGGGGTTCCAGGCGGATGGTGTTTATGAAAAAAAAACTAGGAGGGATGGAAACCATCAACTCCGTAGGTGAAGAAAGAGAAATGGGTGAGCCTGGAGGAGATTGGTCAATGGTTAGCTTGGGACAAAGGTCTGAAGGGGCCTGAGTGGGGTTGTGATATCCCAAGCCATACCATTTCTTGGCATCATCATCGTTGAGAGGCTTAATAGGTTGATGGGAGCCTTGCTCATAGCGTCCAAAACCAAAACCCTTCCATGCACACCTATAAAGGTAAGTGTGTGCAAAGGTGGGGTTGCCAAGAAACGAGAAGTTTGATGTGAATGGTTGGGGTGAAGAGAGAGGGTTGCCATCAGTAGGAGCTTGATTGAGCCCCCCATAGACAAGATTGGTTTGGAGGTGAGGAAGACCATAAGGCATGACCATCCCAATCTGATGGTCATAATTGGGGCTATGGTGAAGGCATCCATACTCTTGCAGAGTTTGGAACATGTCTAAGGTCAGCAAGCGATATTCCCCAAGTGAAAGTCATTGGAAGATTTCTTCCATGGGGTCCTTGGTCATTGCTTGAAGAGGAGGGGTAAGGGCGACTGCCGGTTGCAAACTAGTCGAAGCTTTCACGAATGGAGGCGGTGCTGGAGTTGATGGCTTGATAGGAATGAGGATGTCATTTGGATGGTAGGTTATGTTACAAGTTTTGAAGGGTGAAGGGTCAGTGGGAATGGTGTGGACTTGCCCGTCATGCTTGAATTTCACACAACAGTGCAGGGTGGAGGAGACACAGGCCATGGTGCGGATCCAAGGTCAGCCCAGTAACATGTTGTATTGAAACTCTCCTTCGATGATATAGAAGAGCTCTAAGATTGTGCATGGACCAACATGAATTTGAAGGATGATTGTGCCAATGGTCGTGGTAGTGGTGTCATTGAAGGAGCGCAAGATTGCGTCAGTTTTGGAGACATAATTCTTGGGAAGAGCCAACTGATCAAAGGCATGGGTGGAGATAATGTTGATGTTGGTGCCTCTATCGATCATAATGCATTTAATGCATGTCTGATCAACATAGGTAGTGATGAAGAGGGTGGCGTCTTGATCTTCTGTGTTGGATGTGGGAATCTTAGAATTGCTGAATGTGATGGAGGCAATAGGAGATAAAGAATGGACGAGGGCAGTGAGTGGTTAGGGGTCCTCAGGTTGGACCTCCACTGCTTGCAAGGCTCGGATGAGGGCTTGATGATGCTGAGGCAAGGTTTGGATGAAGTCATAAAGGGACATCTTCATAGGCATCTGGTGAAGCTATTTCAACATGGAGTCATGAATTGGCCTGGAAAAGGAAGAAGAAGAAGGCTGAGATGCGCCAAGGATAGAAATTTTAGGCTTGGGTGCTAGAGGTGGCTTGACGAAAGGGTAGGTCCAAGGAATGGCGGCTTTTTCTTTCACCTTGTTCGGTTGCGACCTAGTGGTTATATGGATAGCATTGATTTCAAAGATAGGAGGTGAAGAAGGGGTCGTGGCTTGCTAGTGAGGTGTTGATGTGGTTGAAGAGGTTGGATGGGAAGGTGTCGAGGTTTGGTCAAGAGTGTCCTCAAGGAGAAGAGTGTCCTTCTCCATATAGCAGTGAATGATGGCCTTGAGGGCACAGCAAGTCTCGGTATTGTGTCCTAGCATACGATGGTATAAGCAAATCTTCATGTCGTCAAACCAAGAGGGCTTGGACCCGAGAGGTTGAAAAGGCTTGATGGGTGGAAGGGTTATGCTAGAAGTCTGCAAAAGTCAGTGCAATATCAATGAGTATGAGCCCACTAAAGGGTCTGTGCTAGTTGATATGTGCGAGGCTAGTGACTTTTGCTTAGGCAAAGCTGGAGGAGGTTTTTGTACCACCTTGTGGGTTGATGGTATAGTGACAGGCGTAGATGGCACTTTCTTCGTGAGAGGTACTGCCTTTTTAGGAGAGGGTAGGCTAGAGGTAGGTAAAAGAAGCAAAGGAGGCAATTGGCTTTGATTAGAAGTCGGAGTGGGAAGGACTCTGGTCAGGGTCGAAGGATGGGGGCCCAAAATGGAAGGCAATGGTGATGGGGGAGGAGGCGTTCACTTTTGTGGTCTGACAGTCTTTTTTAATTTGGTTGGAAGACTACTACTGGTCAAGGTCTGGTCTAAGTCCACCTTCACTTACAGGTGAGTGAGGGTAGAGACAGGGCGAACGCCAAGTGACTTGATAGGTTTAGATGGGGTAGATGCAGGTTTCAATTTTGATGGGGTTGGTTGAGGTTTGGGAGTCTAGTCTTTGTTGAGAGTCTTGGGAGATTCTACCTTGGGAAGATTGACAGCATGAGATGAGAGGGCACGAGCATGTTGAAGAGCTTTAAGATGCTCCCACAATCCCTGATGCTCCACTTTCCTTGAAGGGAGAAGTCCAATTTTCTCCACTAGTCGGGAAAATGGTTGAGAAGATGTTGGGTGAGGTTTGGGTCCTTGAGAAGATGTTGAGGGTTGTGGGGCCAAAGATGAAATGGATGTAGCAGTTTTGAACCCATGGCATGATGAAGTTGTGATAGATTCGTCCTTGGTTGGAGACGAAGGAGAGGCAGGTTCTTCCCTGGGTGGAGAAGAAACTAGAGAATGAGGCTCCTCGAGTAGGTAAAGGGCAGGGATGATGGTGCCCTCCACTTGCGGTCAAGGAGTAGGAAGGGTCGGGTCCTCCATAAGCAGCAAGAAGGAGGATGGTGAGACTAGCGGTACCGATAAGGTTGAGGCGTCCTCCAAGATGAGAGAGGTTGATAGAGAACTAACTGGGGAACTAGGTTCATCCACACGTGATGGACTGATAGATGGACTAACCTCTTGAGGTTGGTCGGGGATGAAGGGCGAGACCGTATTGACTATTTGAATGTTGTGTTCATGAGTGTCATCAATCAAGGTCTGGACATTGTTTTGGGTCGATGGATGATTGGGGAATGGTTGCTTGAAGATGTCGATGCCTTGATTAAGAGGTGCATTGGGATTGTCTAGGATGAGGTCACCCTTTTCAAGCATGTCTTGGATTATGTTTTTAAAGGTTTTGTAGTTTTCTGTGTCATGTCCTTTAACACGGTGGTAGTTGCAGAAGTCATGTTCCCTATACCACGTAGGGATGGCGTGTGAGGGATCAAATTGTGGAGGTGGTCAAATCTGGGGGAGATTGAGAACCAACTATTTAACAAGTTTTTCTAGCACAGACGCATATGATTCTCTGAGAGGAGTATACTGTCATTGTATGTATCTCTACTGGAATTGGCAGGTGGCACTCTGAGATGTGGATGGCTCAGGCCGATTAGTTGAAGGCGAAGAGGATGAAGGTCTAATGACGATAGCATTAGCTGAAGCTTTAGACTTAGGATTGGATGATGAAGGTTTAGAAGAAGAGGAGTCATTGGTCTTAAAGCTAGGATTCTTGCTCTGCAACTTGACTTTATTCTCCTCGATGGCATGCAATTCAAGCTTGTGAGCCATCGTGAAGGCTTCGTCGAAGGTGCAGAAGGTCTGAACCCTCAAGGTGGAAGAAATATGTTTGGCACAGGCTTGGGAGAAAAGTTTAATAAGTTCGGGCTGGGGTAAGGAAAAGGAGAGTTGATTAATAAGGCCTCTCCATCAAGCAATGAAGTCAGCTATGGATTCATCCTCAAATTGGCGAATAGAATAGAGGTTTGTGATCGAGACCTTCTTGGTGATGTTGATGGAGAAGTGATCAAGAAAGAGTTGGGCTAACTATGTGAATGTGAAGAGGGAATGGCTGGCAAGGGAGCTGTACTAGTCAAGTATAGCACCAGAGAGGGACATAGGAAATGTGCGTAAAAGCAACACATCATCATGGGTAATAAGGTAATAGGCATGTCTGAATGCCCATAAGTGTTGTTGTGGGTCTTCCTTGCTTTGAAAGTGAGAAAACTTAGGAAGTTCCCACTGGCTAGGATATGCCCTGATCGAGACAGAAGGATGAATAGGCTCATTGCAAATTTGTTCGTATGAGAGAGCATTGCGTGAGCTAGAAACGGAGGTCTCTAAGCTAGACATCTTGTCCATCAGCATTTTGATGATATCCACGAACAGATTGGCAGGTGGAGCACCCCCTAGTTTGTAGGGCGCTTGGAAGAGGCTAGAGGAGGCATACGACGTAGTTGGTTGTCCCTGTAAGGGTGCAACGTAGGGATAACTAGTTGTAGGGATAGAAGAGGAGACTAAGGGTGGTTGGGTAGAAGGCATAGCTAGGCTCGATGTTTCCACGAGAGGTTGGATTATGGTAACAGGGGCCAATGGATAGGTAGCCACCCTGGTGTTGATAGGGGCCAAGGTAGGCAGAATAGATACAACCAAGTTTTGGAAAGGAGTAGAGAGCAGTTGAGTGGGCTGAGGTTGATAGGGGGCCAAAACCCTGGTGGAAGTGGGCCCAAAGATGGAGGGAGAAGCCACACTTGGAAGGTTGGTTAAGGTCTGGTCATTGGTCGAGGTGATAGCTTGGGTGTTTAAAGGTTAAACTACGGATGATGTCGATACGACCGTAGTCGCAACAAGAGAGGTCGGCATTCCATAAATTGGATTGCCCAAAGAGTCTCATGTTCAGCTATGCACGAGATAGTGCTGCAAGGCTTTGACGTTGAGGTCCAAGAATCATGCAAAATCTTGGTCCCCTTCTGGGACAATAGGAGTCTGGGGTGGGGTTAGGCGAGTAGGAGTTCTTCCAGTCTCCGAGTGGAACTCCATTATAGGACTGGTTATGGATGGGGTAGACGGAAGCGGTTGATGCCTCACGTGGTTGACTAGAGCCTTGGCTTGACTATGAGTCAGAACCATTCAAGGCAAGAAAGGACATCCTCACAAGCTCAAACAAGTAGATAAGAATATAAAAGATGAAGAGCACAAGCAAATCCTAAGCGTAAAATCCCTAAAAATTTATTAGGATCATGGTGGCTTATGCCTTAGAAATGTGTGTAGGAAGATTTGGCTTTTGAGTCAGGTCCTAGAAGAGGTAGTCTATGGATGGTTTCAGGTTTTGTTTAGGCACTCAAGAAGTCTAGGTTAGGTTTCATACATGGCTTGGTGCTAAGGAGTAAGCTCCCCTCACTTCACGAGCCCAGTGATAAACTGGTCTCGCTTAGCCAAAATATACTTTCCCTAGAGTTTAGACTCTGCCAGAGAACAAAGTGGGCTTTCCCCTTGGTGATGAAATCCAAGTAGGATCACCGGGATGGGTAAGGTATCTGCTGGGGGATGAAATCCCAGTCAAGCCTTGTCTCAGGTAAGTTTGATGTTTAGATTTAGTGCAAGTGGTTTAGGTTGTGTAACATCAAGTGATCTACGATTAATTCAATATGCGCTTTGTTAATTACTAAGTGTGGACTAAGAAATGCAAGCACAAGTAGAAATAGAATGCAAAGTGTTTTAAGCCCCAAGTCAAAATGTTAAGTTCGGATGAAAGCAAGTCGAGAAAGGGTTGAGGAATATGATTTTTGACTAGTCTAGAAATGCAAGAAAAGGAAAGAAAAGTTTTTTTATTCCTGCTTATAATGTCATTTAGAAAAGAAGGAAGAGGTGAAAAGGGAGGATCCTAATGCACCCTATATGAAAAGAAGGAAAGAAACCCAAGGGAGACCCTAGGGTTCCACCGGGCGTGCCATAATGTTTCTACGCTAAATCGCTTTCTACATTCAAAAGATAGAGAAATGAGAAACTTAAAGAAAAGGGATGAGGGTTTGTACATACCCAGATTGTAGATGTTGCACACCAGAATTCAGACATTAGAAGGTACTCCTCTTTGGCTATGGAGGAATGACACCTGAAAGAGAAAGACACTAAACACGAAAAATGTTAGATGACAAAAGGGTGGACTGCCAAGCAAGAGCTTGGTCCTAGAAGCGCAAAGGCTTCTTGGAGGATGTCAGTCCACTATTAAAGATAGAATGTTGATCAAAAACAAAAAGTGATAAATGATGAAAAATAGAAAGAAAGAACTTAAGACAAATGTGTACCTGTTTAGAAGCTGTCTGCCTTTGCACAGTCGCCAACATCAGTGGTATTACCGGCATCGGTCAAGAAGGTCACCGACGTCGATTAGACTGCCGACCTCGATAGGGGTACTAGTCGAGGTCAGTCGGGGCAATAGTCAGGGATGGGTCGGGCCAGGTTTCAAGACTGTGGACAGGTTTTATGGACACGTAGAACGGACTGTGGTCTTGTCTAAGGGTCAGGGAGGTCTGTTTAGAGGTCTGAGGGATTACTTGGAGGTCTGAGGGACTTGTCTTGGGTCTGAGGGACTAAGAATGTTGTCTAGGACTAGACTGAAAGAGTAACAGGGCAAAAGGAAGATGGATGGGAGACAGGGGTCTGAGAAGGCTTTTCAGCCTCTCAGGGAAGGACAAGGCAAGTGGTAGATAGTGGATAGAATAGGTAAATGAAATCAAATGAAACAATGAAATTGCTTACCTTTTTGCTTGCTAGTTGAAGAATGGAAGAGCCTATTGTTGGAGCTATGGAAGACCTGTTGCAAGAAGAAATGACTGATGTAGAGTGCCTGTACCTGTTGCTATTGCTATACAAGGTGGAGAGAAAGGAGAATGCGAATGCCAAAGCATCAAGAGTGTTTTGTTCACGGGGGGGCAGAATGGTTGCAGGAAAACATTTTGAAGGCTGCCAATGGCGGCAAAACTGCCGATGTCAGCCGAATAATGACCGACGTTGGTGAGGTTAGAATGGGCACAGAGGCTAAAATTAGCCTCTGTCCGTTCTTGCACGCTGTCGGGTCAAGGGGCCATGGAAAAATGGTCGAGGAAGACATAAATGGACGTGGGAGGAAGGATAAAGGGGAGATTTGGGCAATAAAAGCTAGGAGAGAGGTGGGGGGATCCAAAGAGGGGATCCAAGGTGGCAAGGGGAGGTGGAAAGGGGCCAAATATTTAATTATTTTAATTTGATAAATGGAGGGGGCTAGGACAAGGGTTATGACATAGACCAAGGGGGTTAAGGGTGAAGACAACCAAGGTGCAGACACATTTTTGGTGTCTACAGAGGCACCAGCATCACCTTATTTATCCCTAGGTGCCCCTTTAACACTAAGGCACACCTATTCTACATCTTTCTCTATTGGATAGTGTGGGTGCTAGGTGCCTCTACTATTTTCCACTGGTGCCTTCTTCTTTCTCTCTTTCCTATAAGGGTTCTTCTTCTTAAGACTTTTCCCTTTCATCTGCTACTTTTCCTTCTTTAGTTTGCTCCTTTGAGGCACCATCATCACCTTAGTTATCCCTAGGTGCCCCTTTAACACTCAGGCACACCTATTCTACATCTTTCTCTATTGGACAGTGTGGGTGTTAGGTGCCTTTACTATTTTAAATTTTAATGGGTTTTGTGCCTATGGCAATCCTCTTCTCTTCTTCCTCCTTCCTAGCCTTCTCCTTTTGAGCCTTATTTATTTCTATCTTCCTTTTCTTAATGATCATAGTATTTTTATCCTCTTTGGCCCTTATCTCCTTGGCCTCCACCTTATCAATTTTATCTTGGGATATGCCCTTAGCCCTCATAACCTCTCTCTTTTGGTGTAACTCTAGCACCACATCAATGTGATCTGGACCTAGGCCCATGCCTTTCCATTTGCACTTTAACTCCTCTTTGATTGGTGTACATGATGGTCCTACTTCTCCAAGTGTGATAGTAGTTCCACCTTAGAGAGCCTCATGTACTTCTGCTTTGTTGGGATCTTCATTTGTTCCTCCTTCCTTCCTCATTTCTCCTTTCCTTTTTTTAGCTCTCGTGCCTTATATATGTTTGCATCATTGAGGAAAAGATTTTGCCATGCTTTTTCCTGCCTCACATCTTCACTTTGGGGTTGTGGGGAAGTTTCCTCACTAGATGAGGAGTCTTCTTCAAGCATAATATATACACCCTTCCCAACTTATTCCCTCTTCTCCAATTCTTCCTGCACCTCTATGTTTACTAGGGTGATGTTGGGCATCATAGATAGTAAATTTGGCTTCCTTTGCTTTTCCTTTGTGACAAGAGAAGTCTTTGACATGAACTTTACACATTTATTTGTTGGGGTTGATGGATATGCTTCATCACCTGAGGTGATCTCAAACTTTATGTGCTCCTCTATTTTTTCTAGTGTCTCCCCTTTATTCTTCTTAGGGGACTTCCTTGTTTTTGTTGGCATCACTGTGCCTTCATCACTAATCCTGATGGGAGAATCATCAATCTACTTGATATTGGAATTGGGGCCCTTCTTCTTGGTCTTTATCTCATGGTATAGCTTATATTGTAGTTGATTATGGTCACTTCTTGAAGAGGGTGGATGTCAGTGCAATCTGACTAATCCTCTTCATCCCTTATTGCTTTCCCATTTGGGTGCATGAACTAGTGTCATAACATGTTCCTTTACATATCCAGTTCCCTTACTAAAATATCTAGTTGTTATGCATTGGGGATCCTCCTAATCACATCCCTAAAATACTTGGTTAAAAAAGCATATGGGAGATGTAACTAGCAGACTTATTTCCATCAACCAACACTAGGTGAACTACGTAGAAATGTTTCATAGTAGTAAAGGTTGTCATCCCATCCATGCTCTTGGGGAGCTCTTATATTATGTGCCACTTGATCTCAAATGCCTCTATACATTATTCACACCATCTCATCATGTGTGCCTTATAATTTGCATTTAAGGAACTTGGGTAAGTAAAATCTTTGTATTTTTACATCAAGGAGTCATTATTCTTTAGAAAAACCCAGAGGTTGTCCTCATCCCTATTTGGTATTCTAATTTCCCATATGACTATCAGGATGAGAATGTAACCCCACCTAAAGGCCCCCTTAATTATGTGGCACTCTACTATATTCTTCATGAATTATTCAGCAATAAACTTCGCAATGTTAAATTTTATACCCTACGCCATATGGTAGGTGACACAGAGGTAAGTTTTTGTCACATCAATCCAATGACCATTGGGGAAAGTTTTGAACTCATGAATTGTAAGGCCATCCTCATGCCTAGGTCCTTGCAATTTTTGATGGGGAATTAAAATCCCCATTATAGTAATTCAAGATATTTATCATGCACTCCACCTCTTCATTATCACCTATCATTTCATAAATGTCTTTCCCAGTGTTTGAGAGCCTAGTTGTCTTTCTAATGAGGCACATCAATATCTTCATGCTCCTCCCTATGAATTATATGTAGTCACCATGGATGCACAATAAAAGTAATTTCACTAGTTATTCTAGCTTCCCAAATCATGGCAACTCATATGTTGAGTCACGTCAGAATCTATCAACTAATCTCAAATGGTGACATCGAATAGCACCATGCCTTGTTTTATCTTTTTCCTTGTATCCACCATCTAATCTAATGCCAAGTCTTGTACATGGTAGAAATATGATGTTTATACTCCTTTAGTTATCAGGTATGTGTAAATGAATGCCAATTTTCCCCCGCCAAGACTTCTATTGGAAATTGTATGACTTGATAGTACATCTTGGTCAATGCCTTAGGTTCAACTTGCACAATGTTGACCCTTCTACCATCAATTTTATTATTCTTATAAGGGTCACTTCTACCACCACATGCACCCACTTTATACTTTTTTACTTCAAACCCATTCCCTTCCACTTCATTCCCATCTTGAACCTACTAGTGTTGAAGCATGGTATGTTTTAGATTAAGGTAAAAATAGGTTTTGAAGGGGCCTCGAAACCCTATACAGATCAAGAAAGATAAAACATTACAATCTGCCCATGAAGGCAAACCCACTAAAAAATAGTAACAAAACCAAGTTTTACAAGGACCTAAAACCTCAACAAAACCAGGTTTAACAACCTGAAATCATGCTCAAAAGATATATCAATAGCAACAAGCATAAATTGTGACAAAAAAACCACAAAATACCTTAGGTTTCTCTGTCACCAAGAAAGAAAAAACACCGTCAGATCTAGCATTAATGATGGCCAAATCCACGTTTGATCCATCAAACCCTAAAAATGTGCTACCCATAAAAATAGTAGCATAAACCACAAAACAAGCCCCAAGACTAGCACCACCTATGCTCAATCCATCCACTCGATCAGCTACCCAAACTCCCCCTCAGCAGAGGTAACGCCGCCATGGCAATTGAATCGTCGAAGAAAACCCCGTCTGGAAGCACCTCAAAATGAGCAATGACCCCAGTAGATAGGATATGAAAGTGAATAAGGTGGCCACATGGGTTTGGGCTTGGATCAGTACAATGGCCACAAAATATCACTTTGTGTAGCTCTCCCACAGGGGCTTCCCCCCACAAAACCACCCCCCAAACCCGTCACCACCACTGCCCAACCCTTCAACCCTGAAGTCTACAAAGATCATCCCCTTCACCCAGAGGAATCGCTGCCATGGAATACAAAATCTCTCTACAAAAACATCGATCCACTCAGACTAGGGTAAAGGTTAGCACAGCAACCACAAGATGGATATTCAAGGTAAAAAACAAAACTGTACAATAAAAATAGGACTTTCAGTGCCACGCCCTAGCACCATGGATCCCACCAAACTTGGTGGAGATCTAGTCTCCAACGAGTGAGGAAGAAGTAGCAGGGGTTACGGTTTTAGCGTAGCCACAATCATGTCCATGCTCCCCTTCCCCCCACGTCTGCTATTAAAGCATGGTATGTTAGGTCTATCAAAACCTTGAATTATTACTAGTGCTTCACAGTCATAGGATCTATGACTGTACCTTTGGCTCTAAGATTTATAGGTCATTAATGGCATATTTGATGGCAAATCCCTTTTCTGCTAGGTTGTGGAGCTAAAAGCTTCACTAATGCAAATAGGGGAGGAGGTTACTGAAGGTTTCTGAGTTGCAGAGCAATCGGCATCGATCTGATCAGTCGACGTTAGTCAAGTTAGTGAAGAGAAGCAACTGACGTCGATCAAGTATCGGTCGATGTTGGTCACCTCCAGGTAGATAAGAACCAATGTCGATCACTTATGCAGTTCAAAACTACAAGTTTTACAGGAAGTTAGTTAATGAACCAAGTGTTTACATGTCAAGAGCCAAATTTAGACTAGAAGCTGTGGATCTAATTATTGTAATTAGATATCTAATTATTGTTTGCATGAGATCTATTTAAGAGACTCATAGGCTATATTGTAAAGTGTTCTAGTTTGAGTTGAGAAAAGTTAGCTCCTTATGTGCGTGAAGTAAGCAAGGGTGTTCCTCCTAGTTCCATAGCAGTGCCAAGTGTGGGTGCTAGTTTTGGAGAATCAGAAGGGTTCTTCATGTATGTATGATCTTGGTTAGCAGGTGTGCATGGCTACGTTAAGAGATCTGCATGGTAAGTAAGATCATTAATCTATAGGTGTATGTGGGTACGATATTTAGGTTTGCAGGAGTGCAGAACTAGATTGATTTGCAAGTGTGCAAAATTAGGGAGGATGGCAACACAACAGGGAGCAAGATCAGGTGGGATCTACTTGGAGTACAGTGTGTACTTAGAAAGAGAGCAAAGAGGAAGGCAAGGAAGATAATTCCATAAGTAAGATCATTTGGGTTACAGGTTGTTGCAGTTTAGGGGAGATCTACTTGGAGTGCATAGAGCACTTGTGGAGTGCGTGGAGCACTGGTGTACTAGCAGTAGTGGATACTGATTGGTTGGAGGTGAACACTAACTCTATGTTTGAGTTGTGTGTTAGGACCGTAAGAGAGAGAGATTTAAAGGAAGATTTACTGTTTATGCCCTAGAGGTGTGGGAGCCCTAGAGGTGTGTAAGGAAGAAGAACTATGGTAATCTTCTTTGTTGTATTTCCTTCTGGAAGAGTATTAATACAATTGTGTATTGTCTCTCATATTTTGTGTTGTTTCTAAATTCTAGTTACTTGTGATTTTGGTTTAATTCTGCATGTAAGTTGCTTGTATATGGTAATCAATTGTGTGCTTTCGTATTTCCCAACAAGTGGTATCAAAGCTTGGTTGTAGGTTCAAGAGTTGATACCAACAAGTGGTATCAGAGCTAAGGTTGTAGGGAGCGATTTTGTGTTTGGTTACAGGTCACTCTCAGGGGTTTCTGATTGAGTGGGAGTAGAGCAATGGTAGAAGAAAGTAAGCTAAGAATGGAGGAATTGAAAAGCACAAATGATCACTTATGGTGTTATGGAAAGAAAGAGCAGGTAAAAGAAAATTGTTGGTTTGTGGAAGATCAGCATGAAGGAATTGAAGAAGCAGATGTTGTAGGTGATGTGGCACAGGATGCTCTGGTATGTTTCTTGGATAAAGTAAAATCTTGTTTTATAGATTCTGTTGCCTCTTTCCATGCAGTCTGAAATAGAGTATCTTTTCATGGTAAGGTCTTTGGAGACTTTGGAAAGATTTATTTGGGGGTTAGTGTGCCTTGCCAAAGAATTGGCAAAGGGGAAGTGAAGTTGAAATTATAGGCTGCCAACACACAGGTGTTGAAGGAGGTCATGTAGGTCCTGGTCTTGAAGATGTGGCTAATTGCTTTAGGAAAGTTGGGTGATGAGAGATGCACAAGAACTCTCACAGTGGATGTACTTGAATTAGCTAGTGGTAAGAAAGTAGGTACTCTTTATCTACTTGCTTATATTACTAATTCTTATTCTTTTGTGGAGACGTGGCTTTGTATGCTTTGTCACATGAGTAAGAAGGAGATGCATGTTCTTAAGAGGAAGTCAAATGTGTTTGACAGGCTTAAGAACTAGAAAGCCTTGGTGTTTATGGAGGAGATGGTGGACAGAGATCAGTGGAGAAGGCTGAGTAACTTTGAGCAGGGTGGTTTGGATAGGGTTTTGATCCATGGAGAGCTCGCAGGTAAAAATTCATCACTCACAGGAAAACACAAGTACCAGCATCAGTCAAGAGGAACCACCATCGAACAGACAGGTGCTGATGTCGGTCATGTGCAGACTGAAGCTGGTGATGTCAGGCAGGGTAAGACTGACGTTGGTCAGGAGGACCGACATCGGCAATAGGTAAGACCGACGTCAGTCAGGAGGACCGACGTTGGCAATAGGAGACACCGATGTCGGCAGGGTCGATAGTCAGGGCAGGCGCAGGAACTGATGTCAGTCAGATGCAGACTGTGTGGTGACCGAGATCGATCACTGTAATGGATTTTGGGTAGACAGCAAGCTGTCAAGGAGTCTCAAATGCCCATATGGAGGAATAAAAGGGTAAGTAAGCCTCAAATTCATTGTTCCTCTTCTTTATACTCGTTGCTCACTACAGAGCAGGAAGGATCTAGGAAATAGTGGGAACATGGCATGAATAGGATGTAGGACCAAACGAGAGATTTGGTAGGGTTGCCAGCCAGTATGAAGGCACAGAGATGAATGGATATCTTAGTTAAAGAATAGAGAGAACAAACACGTGAGATGAAAGGCTAGGTCATATGGTCTTGAGGAAGCTGTAGGATAGTGGTACAGGGTTGACAGGTGGAGGACAAAGCATGGCTTTAGTAAATGTCAGGGTAACTACTATGGGTTACTTTACCAGGCGGATGATGAGTTGCAACATCATTATGTTACTATATGTTGTGTGTTTGCATGCAGGGTTACACATACAAGGTTTTTTTGAGCTAAAGGTAAAGTTAGTTCAGAAGGTATGTCAAGAGGAATTTTGAGCAACAAAATTCCCTGGCATGAGTGGGTTCTAGAGACATGGAGATCACAGATTGATTTTTTCTCTATAGGATTGTGTGAAGCCGGTGAGCACGCCGATGGGTTAGACAGTTTTATGAGTAGTGTCTTGATTCACATGATGAGGTTAAGTACATGAGTACTGGACCTAGATTTCCCATGCAGTGGGAGCTGTCAGAATGTTTGGAGCCGATTCAGGAAAGAAGCACTGGAGGGTAGTTTAGTGGATTCTCAGGTATTTGAGAGGGACCAGTAGTACGTGCACATGCTATGCAGGGTCAAGTTTTTTTCTACATGTGTTTGTAGATGCTGATGTAGCAATTTACTTGGATGACAGGAGGTGCACCACAGGTTGTGTGGTGGTTGGTCTTCAAGATTCATCTTGAAGAGGGATACAAGCCAAGAAATAGATTAGATAGGGTACAAGTACAGGTACAGTGTAGCTATTTATTTCCAAGTGGGAGATTGTTAGGTTGTGGAGCTCAATGTTTCACTAATGCAAACAAGGGAGGAGGTTGCTAAAGGTTGTTGAGTTGCAGAGCAATCGGCGTTGGTCTGATCAGCCGACGTCAGTCAGGTTAGTGAAGAGAAGCAATCGACATCAGTTAGGTATCAACTAATGTCAGTCACCTCCAGGTAGATAGGGACTAACATCGGTCACCTGTGCGGTTCAGAACTGCAAGTTTTACGAGTAGTTAGTTAATGAACCAAGTGTTTGCATGTCAAGAGCTAAATTTAGACTAGAAGTTGTAGATCTAATTATTGTAATTAGATGTCTAATTATTGTTTGCATGAGATCTATTTAAGAGACTCATAGGCTGTATTGTAAAGTGTTCTAGTTTGAGTTGAGCAAAGTTAGCTCCTTATGTGTGTGAAGTGAGCAAGGGTGTTCCTCCTAGTTCCATAGTAGTGCCAAGTGTGGGTGCTGGTTTTGGAGAATCAGAAGGGTTCTTCATGTATGTATGATCTTGGTCAGTAGGTGTGCATGGCTATGTTAGGAGATCTACATGGTAAGTAAGATCATTGATCTGCAGGTGTATGTGGGTGTGGGATCTAGGTTTGCAGGTGTGTAGAACCAGATTGATTTGTAGGTGTGCAAGATTAGGGAGGACAGCAACACAACAAGGAGTAGGATCAGGGGGGATCTACTTGGAGTACAGTGTGTACTCAAAAAGAGAGCAAAGATGAAGGCAAGGAAGATCCTTCCATAAGTAAGATCATTTGGGTTGCAGGTTGTTGCAGTTCAGGGGAGATCTACTTGGAGTGCATAGAGCACTTGTGGAGTCCATGGAGCACTGGTGTACTGGTAGTAATGGATACTGACTGGTTGGAGGTGAACACCAACTCTGTGTTTGAGTTGTGTGTTGGGACCGTAAGAGAGAGAGCTTTGAGGGAAAATTTACTGTTTATGCCCTAGAGGTGTGGGAGCCCTAGAGGTGTGTAAGGAAGAAGAACTATGGCAATCTTCTTTGTTGTATTTCCTTCTAGAAGAGTATTAATACAATTGTGTATTGTCTCTCATATTCTATGTTGTTTCTGAATTCTAGTTACTTGTGATTCTGGTTTAATTTCACATGTAAGTTGCTTGTATATGGTAATCAATTGTGTGCTTCTATATTTACCAACATTTTCCACTAAATTTTTCTTTCTCAAATTCCTTTCCACCCCTTTCCACACCAATCTCACCTTGACTACATTCCTTACAACTTCAAAATCATTCACTCAAGGTGTTTGGGGGTGCTCAAATTCTCTTTTTGGAAGGGTTTATATGCTTTAGCTCTCTGGTCCCTATTTTTCTCTAGTTTTCTTGACATCTCAAGGTTTACATAAAGTTTTTAATGGAAACAAATTAGTTGCATGGCATTTTATACTTGTTTTCATTCTACCATCTTTAATGTAGGTGAATTAATGGCATGGGATTGTCTAAATTTTGTGAACCCCATGAAAATCCATGAAAATCATGAAAATACTCTACCACCAACTCATTCATTTTGAATCTATGTGCCTCCATTACCACCTCATTCAATGCTTTTAACAGTATTTTGATGACATGACTAGTGGTTCAAATAGTCACTTCCCACTCAAATCTAGGTGGATTCCAGCCGTCTATGATGATTCTCCTTCTATGTTTTGTTCTCTTGGCACAACATTTGCCTTCAATATGGTAACCTAGGCATATCACCTCACATGCATATGATTCAACCTCCTTAGTTATACCTTCTCTTGTGATTTTATTTCTTGAACTTCATCCTACCTTGGCCTTTCCTACCCCATACAAGTCCCTTACACTGGTCTTCTAGCTCTTGATCCTTCTTTTTAAATTATGTTACACATGATCACATTATGCATCTTTACTTGTTATTCTTGTGCATGATCATGTTGTGCATCTTCACCTTGTACCTATTTGTCTAAGTATGGCATCCTCCTTGAACCTAGAAACTTAGGTGTCTAACCCTAGGTGCTTGAAAGCAAGTGGGTTTGACTCACCTAACATTATGCATGAAAGTAATATAGTAGTTCACCCTTGGACCTTTATGTCCCTGCAATCTATTTCTTACACACCTAAAGCTTATGTGTCTTTTTTTTATTATGGCAACTTTCACACAGCCACCACTTAGATGTTTGGCCTTAGGCACTTTTATAAAGCACAATGGCTTAGATTTATGCATGAAATGTCAACAAACTTTATTGATGGGATTTAGAGTGCCACTTCTACACTCTTTACATTACTACCCAAGGGAACAAAAATAAAACAAAACTATTTGGCTTGCACCAAATGTTATGTTGGTCATCTAAACTTAAACTGAGTAGTGGTGAAGAATTTGGTGGGATTATGGCATAAGCACCACCCTATTTCTAATATGGCTTTAACATGTTTCCATTAAAATTCCCAGGGAGCATTTCACCATTCAGAGTCTATAATTTTCATGCACTATCTCTACTATATGGTAGATGATATGGGGAACCATCCATCTTATCCATAGTTTGCCTAGATTCTTGAAATACTTGGAGTCATAGAGCAAAATGAATGTTCCTTTTGTTATCACCTTGTTCTTTATGTTCTTGTTGTACCAAATCTTTTAGGATGCCTTTTCTATCTATTAGCTCAATTTTGATTGGGTGTGTATCTCATTTAGGCACTCTAAGTCTTCTATCCTTGCATTCAATGATTCTTGGTCATCTAGCCAACCAATGTACATGATACATAATGATGGCACCAAGAAATCCATTGGTAGGATTGCCTTAGCACCAAACACAAGTTGAGATGGTGTATCCTTGTTTAGGCACTTGTAGGTTATGTGATATACCCATAACACTACCAATACTCGATCATCTTAATCCTTGTGACCAAAATCACATATATTTATGAGGCATGTTCCTAGAATTTTGTTAAATTCTTCAGTTGTGCCATTGGCTTGTAGATGATAAGGGTTCATTTTGTGCTGCATTACCATATACTCAGCCAATAAGATGCACACCATTTCATTTATAAAGTGAGTGCCCCTATCACTAGTCAAACTAAGTAGGAACCCATATAGGCTTATGATGTTTTCCCACATGAAATATGTGGTTTTGGTAGCTATGAAATCTTTCATCAATGTGGCCTTAGCCCACTTGATGAAATAATCTATGGCCACAAAAATATACCTTGTACCTATTCAATGTGCTATGAGAGTTATCATCCCAACAAAATCAATGGCCCATTTCTTGAATGGTGCCTAGGTAAGGATGGGGATGAGGGGAATCTCATCCTAATGGTTAGGCTTCCCCATGTGTTGTCATATATCACAAGCCTTGGTATAGTTCCTTGCATCTTAGAATAAGTTTGGCCACCATAACCCTAACTACAACACTTTTTTTGTCATTACGTCTCTAGTGCAATGTCCTCCTAGTATGCCTTCATACACCTTTTTCAAGATAGAATCTCTTTCATGCTCTAAGACACATTGGTATAGTACTTCATCTCTACTTAGCTTATACAGTTCCTTTTTTATGAGTTGAAAGGGGGTAGTGTGAACTTCTAGCTATTTATTTTCCTTATTCATCATAGTCAGGGGTGCAACTCCAAATATTAGAAAGGTAGTGATCTCCACTAAATTCTCAAGGATGTGTTGGAATTTTTATAGTTACACGTCTATCATGTCATCCTTGATAGGTGCCACCCCATTGCAAAAATTGATGCAGGACAAATGTTCTAGCCCCAAATTTTGCTTTCTAAGCTTAACCACAATGGAGAACTAGAAATCCTAGAATATAACTATCCATTTTCATATATGCCTATGTAAAATAAGCTTATTCATGAGGTATTTTAGTGCCTCATAATCAGTGAAAAATATGATTAGGGTTGCCAACAAATATTGTCTAAATTTTTATAAGGCATAGACCATGGAAAGTGCCTCACACTCTGTGGTAGTGTAATTCTTCTCTTCTAAGGTAAAATTTATAATAGAAAAGGAGATGGGATGATCTATTTTTCCTTCACCAAGCTACACCAAGATCATGCCAATCATAGAGATAGAATCATCATGGACATGAAAGGGTGTTGTCTAGTCAAGGAACTATAAGATAAGTACACTAGATAATCTGAACTTTAGGGTTTCAAAGGTATCCTCTTGTACCTCTCCCCATTAGAATGGTCCATCCTTGCACATAATATCCTCTATTAGGACCACAATATTTGCATAAATCCTTATAAATTTTATATAATATTCATAGTGGCCAAGAAAGGTGTGAACATCTTTCTGTGTGGAAGGAATTTGTAGTTAAATGATGATGGTGATCTTTTCTAGATCGATGAGCAAACCATCCTTAAATATGATGTGCCCAAGAAAGGTACCAAATGGATTTGGAAAGAGTCACTTTTTTAGGTTTAAGGATATCTAAAGCTAATTTTACCTCTCAAACATTAGGCACAAGTTGTCATAATGGTCCTTGATGAGACCACACATCATCTAATCATCTAGATAGACTTGGAGGAGCCTGTGGATTAATTCCTTGAATGCAGTGATCACCACCTTGGAGAAAATGGTTGGTACATTCTTGAGTCTAAAGGCCATTATGTTATAAAAAAATAACCCCATTTAGTCACAAAGGTTCTTTTTGGCTTGTAATCCTCCTTAATTTGGACTTGGTGATAGCTACAAAACCCATAAGTGAAGATGTAGATTTTGTAACCTATAATGCCTTCCAAGTCTTCATCAATGAATGGAGTTGGGAAGGGGTCATTAATGTAGCTAGAATTTAACATTCTATAGTCAACATAAATTTGAATTAAACCATCCTTCTTGATGATTATTACTATTAGGCTCACCTACTCAGACTCCTACATAGGATAAATGACCCATATGGCCAACATAGCATCGATCTCTATTTTCACCTTGGCGTGGAGGTTGGGATTCATCTAGTAAGGGTTATTTTTGACTAGTATTACACCATCAATTAGCTTTATGATCATCTTTATTAGGAATGGGTGGGTTCCCTTCATATACTGATAAGTCCTAGGGAACAAATCTTGGAACTCCTTCAAAAAGTGTATGATGTGTGCCAACTCTGCATCAAACCAATAGGCACCTAGAGTAACCATCTTTAGCTCTCCTTTTACACTAATATCCACTTTGATGGTCTTGAGTGGTGTGTAATATGGTTCATTCCTTTCCTAGTGAGAATCCTTGACTTTTCAGTTTCCCTCTATTGTCTCAACATAAATATGAATGGGGTCTTCTTCATTGGGAATGTTATCATCTACTGGGCACACAATCTTTATTTTGGTGGTCATCATTATATAGTAGCACTCCTTCAAATTTTCATCATCTTCCTCACTAGAGTCATTATTGAGTATTTATTCCTTAAAGAATTTTAGGAGTGCTAACCTTTTTTCTCTAAATAGGTCTTTCAAGCGCTCTTCAAGGATTATATTGTCTTTAAACAATACCCTTTAAATCACTTGTAATGGCTCAACAAGTTTTAAGTTTTGTAATGAAAAGGAGAAGGTATGCACAAAATTCTCCTTAAGAACCTCCTAACTAGTTATCTCTTGATGTGTCTCATTGACCACATACCATTCCCTCAACCATGTCTTTAGAGTCCTATAAAAGATAGGCAAGTTCTTTAGGGAAGTCACACCGCATTCAATCCATGTCTCTTTACATAGGCACATATGTGTCATGGGGTCAAAGTCACTAGAGTACATCAATATATCCAAGTTCTCATTACTCCTCTTGAATCTAGTGCACATGGTCACCTTTACCTCTAGCCAAGTTGGCAAGTTAGACCTTTTCACTACCCATCAACATGTACTAGTGTTCTTCAAGGTGTACATGAGTGCACCCATTATGTATATCTCCTTAGGGATGTATTATTTGAGGTCATTAACATACCTTTCCACTTAGTTACTCCCCTCAAATTTTGGGAGCACCATAAGCTTGCCTTTGCTTAGGTAGAGTACCTTTTTTTCTTTCTTCTCTTAGAATGAGATCCATCATTTTAGAGTGCAATCAGTCTAGACCTAGCCAATCTATATGAGCATTAGTGCCTTTACACACACCAAGTATCATCTATGACCAATGGCCTAATACAACTATTAAATCCATTAGTCACAAGCAACATTGATGGTATCTGAGGCTGACTACCCATCCTCCTAAGAAAGTACTCCGTGATTAGAAGGATGGAGGTTCTTGATGCCTTACACCATGATGTTATAAATATGGTTGATCTCATCCTTTAGATCAACACTCTCTATATAAGGGGGTATTTGGTCACTTGAAAGGGGGATCACTACCCTTTTTTTGCTATTCTCAAAGGTCATGTGTCACTTCTTGAAGTGCATATCTATATTATTGGCATAGCACCAAGGCCTCCTTAGAAGTGTCAAGTAGTTATCATGTTTAGCCAACTCAATAATCTCAAAGTTAGTGTGGAATTAAATTACCATAATATATACAATGGTGCCCTATAAAATTTTGATCAATTGCACTTGGGTCTTGTTAGCCATAAAGAGTACATGGGAGAAGGTCTCAGGGCTAGCCTACCCATTTTTTTCCCATGCATTCTTTGTCAATATATTGAATGTTACACCAGTGTTGATCAACACCTTACAAATAGACCATTCATCAATGGTGGCATTCACTAGCAACTCCTGATCATACTCTACATTCTGAATATGCCTTACTTCACATACCCACTCCATATGTGATGTAACAACTTCAATTGCATGGGGCTCAACAACTTCACTTGTCTTCTCCCTTACATTCTCTAAGAGTAGATTTTTTAGCAAGGGAAGCATCCCATCTATTTTTAGGAGGCACATGATCTCTATTAGCTCCTATACTTTAGCCTCCTAGATCTATTTATTTTTACATGAGGTGGTATCCTACACTTTGAGATCTCTATCTAGTTGGAGTTATCCCTAAAAATTTTGTATTATACTCATGGCTTATTATAGGACATATTTTTGATGTGTTGGATTAGGGTAGGGCACAAATTTTGGCTCAGGCCATACTATGCATTTAATGTGGTTTGGTTCACCATATTCCAAGTGCATATATTATGTTGGTGTAGTTAGTGGATGAGTGGTGAACCCACTTTGAGTGGTTGCCTTCACCTTGATCAGCTTTATGCATATTTTTTATGCTTTTGGAGCTCACTTTTTATCCTTAGGATCATGCTTTATCATCGCTGAACCTCTATCAACACCCATTTTACCTTGGGTTAGTTTTTTGTATAATTTGGGGCATTCTTTGACAACATGCGGTCTTCGACAATACTCACACATTGGATGCATCAAGCAGTCACACTGATAGTGTTCAATGAACCTGCACTTTAAGCATGATCATGATGGGAATATTCCTCCACCTCATCCTTTGGTACCTCTTTATTTTCCATATCTAGCATTCTATTGGCTATATCCCTCACTTCCTTAGTTCACATGCCCTCTAGATATCATGATTACCTATTGTACACCCCTCTCCATGTTTTGGTGCATTTCATCAATGACTTGATAGTCAGTTATGTTGTGAGTGTAGACATCACACAACTTGTAGTATATAGTTGTGTTGACCTGATCGGTGCATTATAATAAAGAGAAGTTACAAATAGCATGCACTTCATGGCAAATTTCATAGCTAAAAAGTAGTGTGTGTACATTCCACTGAGGGTATTTGTTCCTATTATGGCCCTTTATCTCAAAATTAGTGTACCACAATCTAATTTTAGCATCTTGTGATGAACTAGTGGTCAAATTCTATAGTTATGAGGCCATGAATGCAATCTATGCCTCTATGAATGGGCTAATGTTCATAACAGTGTTCTCAACCACCTTGACTCTAAGCATAGTTTCAAGTGCTTCTTAAGGGTCCATAAATTTTTTCATGGATAACACCCTTTTAAAAGGCACTAGTATTCCTCCAATGAACCATTGTACATGTTAGGAGGGTTGAACATCATAATAGAGCTTGGATAAGAACATCTTGAATCTAGCATCGTATAAGTGCACACTTTCTAATAATCCCTAGTTTATCTCCTTGAGTATGACAATGCTCTACTACTTAAACTCAGGTATATCGAACACCTTTAGAAAGGTTCCCTTCAAGGTGTCATAATTAACCATAGCCTAGTTATGGTCAAACTTCCTATACCAAGTATGGGCATAATCAAGCAAGGTTTTCATGAACTGAGTTCCCTTACACTCAAATTAAGTTATTCCCCAAGCACACTATTGTAAATCACACTTGATTACATGTTATATGGCATTTTCCATGCCTCAGTACTCTAGAAGGTGCATGGCCATATCATAATAGATCTAGGGTTAGAGGTAGCTAGTGTTTGAGGTACTTATCTCCTTAGTTATTGTCCTAGCATTATTCTTCCAATGCCTTCATCCACTATGCCAAGCACTAGTCCAGTGGTTATTTTGGTATCATAGAAGAAGATGGCATCATATTACCAATTAATGGCATAGGGCCACTTCTGATGGGTTGTTTCCCAAACTACATTTCTAACATTAGCTAAATTGGGATACTTATGCTAAGGTTCCTTTTAGTTAGGCTAGCATTTTTTGGTCTGGATTTATCTTCACTTAGCTCTTTATATAAGATGACTTGTTCAATTATGAATTTTTAGTCCAAATCTCCAAATTAATCAAAGTCTACATCAACAATATGGTCAATTATCAATCTTTTATTTTCCTTTGGGGAATCTAGTATATGAGCTTGTACCATAGGTTCAAAGTGAGTAAGTGAATTTAGCACATCTCTAATGGTCAAATTCTGAAGGGACCCCATGCATTCACATACCAACTATGGAGATTTTTCCAAGGCTTTGATTCATCTTTCTTTTGGGTGTGACTACCATTCAATAGATCCTTCCCTATTCCCTTCTCACTCACTGCAGGTCCTCTCAACACTTCCAAGTTCCATATCTTCTATCAGTCTATACCTCCTCTTATTATAAGCCTATCACCTAAGATCTTTATTGTCAATCTACTCATCTCTTTCTATTTCACCTCACCTGCATGTCCCCTTCTTCCCCATTGCAATGCTCATATGTGAGAGGACTCTAGCCTTCCATCCTCACTATTTCAAAGCTATAATCTACCATCATCTTTTTGAGTTTGGTGTTGAGTTATTTCACAAATTTGCCTCTAGGTTCATACAAGAACTAGTACTCTACTTATTCTAGGTAGGAGTACATTAAGACCATGAACTCAAGAATATAGTTGTTCAGCACTCCTTGCCACCATCTATCTATGACTCTATTCCAAGTGGCATCTAAGTTATCAAGCCTCTCTAGGTGATCTTCCATCCACTCATGGTGTTGTTCATAGCTTTGGTTTCTATGGGTTGCATAAACAGCCAACTAGTGTTACACATACTCTAGTAGTTTAAAAAAGAATACCTCATATAGGGCATCATATAAGTGGTTCTAGACCCACCTCCTTGGGTTATGCCCCCTACAAGTTAGATGCCTCAACACAAATTTATCTTCCACTTGTTCCATCTTACACTCAATGTTCTTGAGGGAGAGTCAGAGCATTATCCCAGTGCACCATTACATCAACAAAATTCAATGTGTCCTAGCAACAGAACTAAAATATTATCTTAAATTTTGTCTTATTGGTCATGGGTCTAGTCACACACCTACCTAGTTATCTAGGTCAGACCAAGGCTTATTCTAGTGGGGTGTAGACCTTGATGATTACTATGGTACTCCAAATTTAACACTCAATGGTGATAGCATCAATATACATAAGGTTTAAGCCTTATATTCTCACCCAAAGCATAGTAGAGAAGGGATCTGGGTCTATGTTGGGCTAGTTGTGTCATGGCATAACTCTATTATTTATGGGTTTGGTTTAGTGAAATAATGGTTGGGCATTTATAGGCACAAGTCTTGGGTTTCATACACTAGATGGCATGTAGGCACTTGAGGGCCAATTGGGTATCATGTTAAGGGACTTAGGAATGGTCTTGTGCTTAGGCACAAGCTTCATTCAGGCTATAGGGTCTTCACCACACTTAGTGTATCTTTTATTCTATTATAGAGCTCATTGTCACCCACAGGTATGCCATGAATGAACCAAGTTGGAAGATCACGGGGCTCAATCACACATTTGATAGAATATAGTATACATTTAATAAACATTCAAAGACTTAAATCATTAATCCATTAAATATTTTCACAAAACATTCTTCATTAAACATGTTAAATGATAATGCATACATAGTCCATATAATTGATCAAGTGCTCAACATAAACTGCTAAAGCCTAAGCTCACAGGTGAGCTTGGGCATTATAAAGGGGAACATAAAAATGCATCTCAAACTAAGTTCTAAGTCTAAGATAATCTTGTATCAATAATTAACCAGATCTTCACTACTTGATTTCGCCTCCTTTCTTTAGTTGAACTCAACTTCTTTTTATAGGCTTTAGAGTGTCTTATGTTCATGGGGAGTGGGGAACATCAACTACTACGCTAGCATTAGGGGTACACATCCCATCACCTCTACTATGCTTTGCCTTCAATGTGTAATCACATTCTCATATACTTGCTTCCCAATGCTATGTGATTCAAAAAGGAGTTTCTTATCTTTAATGGTTTGTCACTATCCCATGTGCTTGATTCTTGATGTTGTTTGGAGTTATTAGTCACCAGCCATATGGTGCCACTAGAAGATACAATAGAAACCATCCACATTTTCCTCATGTTTAGGTTTTTGTCAAGTTGGTATAGATCGATTACTTAGAATGAAATGGGGCCTAACATCTAAATTGGTGATACTTAGCAATAAGGCTTTCAAAAGAGCTTTGACTCTATAAAATATTAAAGTTACTGGTATTTAGTCTCTCAATCGATATGCACTCGCCAATGACATGTGTCCTAGTAATGCATATAATGTTGATAAATAAAAGGAGGAAATAATTTTGGAAAACAAAATTATGTTGGATAGATATGGAAGGGAATAAATCTTATAAATTCAATGAGAATTTGAGAAAATGGAACATTCAAAATGTACTGATTAAAATCAGCAAATAAGACAAGGGATAATAGATCCAATAGTACAACAAGGGTAATTAGAAACACATCCAAAATTTTAAGGATAAAACCACAAACCAAATCATGTTATCCAAAAATAAAAAACTATGACAATTGATGATGGGTTGAGTTTGCCAACAAACCAACTACAATGGATGAAAGATGCAACTACAAACATAGAGATTTGTCTCAATGTCCCCAATGATGACATATTATTTTATATGTCATCCCCTCCTTCTACCCTTGTAAGTGAATTAGTTCACTTCTATGCATAATTGGAGTAATGTCATCTCAAAGCTACATATTTGGAACCATTGTAAATTTATGTAAAAGACACATAAGAAAATCCTAACAATGAAGAAGCATGAAACTAAGTGAGTGGGTCATTAGCTAATTTTCTAATGCTACTAGTTAGTAGAGTTGAAGAGAGATTAATTCACACAAGTAGTGGAACTTTCAAGTTGAACAAACAATCACACATTCTTTAATCAAATAATTACTTGCAATTTATTGAACAACAAAAAGCGCAAAAGGAGTTGGATGAGATAAAAGAAAGGAAAAAAGAATAAGTAGAGGAGAGAAAGGAAACTTAAATCCTTGAACAAGAAAAGAGGAAAACAAAAAAAAACTGAAAGGGAGATGAAAATACAAAGGAAGGACTTAGAAAATATGAAACAACAAGATAGGATTCAATGAGAGAAAGATAGGATTTAAAGGGAGATGCAAAGGCAAAGATGTCTAAGTAGTGGAGAAAATCCTCTTCCTTAACAACACCCAATCATGTTATATTTATACAACATTTTCAATCCATAATTTATAAAGGTCACTAATTTCCAAGCTTACAGCCCTTCTTCTCCTATAAACCAAATGTAGTTTCCTTCTTCAACAACTATGCATTTTTTTGTATCAACAACAATGCATTATCCTACTTTAAAAACCATGTATTATCCTTCAAGTCAAATGCGGCTTTTTCATGCAATTCATATGAAATTTTCTTCAACATACATAATCAACATGCCATGTACACCCCCAAAGGAGAAGGGAATAACAATACTCACTATAAAATAAGGAAGTGAGATGCCTCACAATCTTGAAGAAGAATTCACCTTTTCATTAATGGGTTGATCTTATCATAGTAATGTTCTTTGGAAGCAATGATTTGATCATATTGTATTAGTAGTTGGTACTAATATTTTTGTAAGAACTCATACATACCCACTTTTTTGTAACTTTTATTTTCTATGAATACAAAAAGGGTCCAAGATTATTTTAGTATCATCTATTTTTTCATTTTAATTCATTGACTATGTTTCTCATTAGTTTATGAGCTACTAATTGTAAATTTATAAGTCATATGTGTGTTTACATGTGTGTGTGTGTGTACAAATACATGTACACATGAATGCATGCATCACACACACACACACACACACACACACACACACACACACACACACACACACACACACACACACACACACACACACACACACACACACACACACACACATGTATATTAAAACATATGTACACATGCATTTAGGTTTGGTATAATTTATTCATGTTATATATATAGACACACACACACACACACATACACATACATATACACACATGTATATACAATACACATTGAGACACACATACATATACAAACACACATATATAGTATGCATACACACATTCAGGGAATGCAATTGATTTATGTGTATCTATGGATGTAATGCCATATATTAATATATGAACAAACTAAATTTAATATATATTAATAACTCAAATCACTGAAAAAGTGATAATGGTTCATTTCATTAGAAAGGTTAGAAAAAAATCACCATAAAACCATGAATAATTTATTCCTCCTCACTTCCTTGCAAACCATCCAAATACAATGTTGTAAAGGCATTATTCCAATAGTAATATTTTATTTTTATTAAATCACTACAATTATTCCTAAAAATATTCTTCAAACATCAATTACAATCTCACTTGATTAAAAAAATAATGCAATGAGCCAAAGAGGAAAAATCATTCACAATAATGAATTGTTTTTAAAAACACAACAAATTAAGGATCTTGAAACAATAGATTATTCAAACATTAACTACAATCATAATTTTATGAGAACCATTTCACCTAGGCTCTTATTTATATCCCCCATAGATGTATCCTCTAAGGCTGCCTTCACTGGGTGGTTTTTAACAATTGTGGAATTGGTCATGCAAGTAACATGTATGACATTCATATTATCTGCTAATTGCTAAGAAGAATTGCAAGGCATCCCATCAACGAATTGTAAGGTTTAATGCTTTTACAAAAGAGGAATTTATTTGGAGGCAATATGCATCTAGGGTTTAATAAATTAATTACAATGTGACTAAGAAAAATACATTATCAAAATTACACAATGGGAGTCCTCAAGGAATGTTTGCATTTCTAAGAAATGCTAAATCTATGAAAGTTTGTAAGTAGGACATGAACTGTTTGAAAAAATGCTTCAGAGAGATTCCTCATTTTTTTTTAGTTTAAAATTTAATATGTTTAGATAAATATGGATTTTTTTTTAAATAGAATTACTGGTTAGAGTTACTTACTCTAGGCTAGAATTCCTTGTCTCTCATTGTAGACTAGTTTTTATCTTATGAGGTGAAGGAATCTAAAAAATATGTGAAGGCGTGTAAATTTATATGTATGAACTATCTATATATATCTATAAATCCTATGTAAATAAAATCTATGCTTAGCATTTTCACTTAAAGGATTTTTAAAAATAGTGAAAAAACTTTGTTTAGCATTCTCTCTTAAAATAATTTTCTTAACAATCCAAAAGCCTTCCCATAAATAAGAATAACTAGAGTGACCCTTTAAAATCTTTAGAGAGTAGAGGGAAAAATATATAGCAAAATTAAGGGGCATATACAAACCTTTGGTATATAACAAGGATAATGCCCACCCTATAATTTGTAATATGCTCAAAAATAGTGTCTAATAAAGTGTTACAAGGGAGGATTGCACCATCCCCCTACATTATTTTGAGGATAAAAGTTAGTCATAGCGACCAAAAATATACTGGGAAGGCACCATTATAGATTGTCAATGCACTTGATTACATCGCAATCTACATATTAGAGGCCATTATTGAACAAACGTGTGGTTAAGGTTATTTTGTTAGTGCCATATCCTTGATTATACATATTTCCATAGCCATGCATCCCACATGCATTACACAACAAAAATTTCCACTAAAAATTACAATAAGATGGCTTGTAATAGTACTAAATAGAGGAGAAGATAAATTTGGGAGCTTACCCATTGTGTCAGAGGCATCGCCACCCTTGTAAAATGTAGCATGAGCACTCGTACAACCATGGACAATTCTAAATATGGGTATTGCTCAAAAACCCACTAGGAAAATTTGTTTAAGAGTCATTGATACTTTAATAAACATGGATCAATATTGAATACAACTTAGTTTAGTGCATATTATAGACAATGAACATACTACTAGAGTGTTTATATCACAAGAAACTCTAGTTTCATAGTTTATGTCTACAACAACACAGCATGAGCAGTATGGTCACTGGTTTTTCATGTCATTCAAGTTCATATAGGGCATATCACCACCGCATGTTATACACATTGACATCTTATCAAATATAAACTAAAAACCATATACCAATAAAATATAAAAACTTAATCTCCTACACATATGCCAAAAAACATTCATAAAACATATCCAAATCAATTAAATTTACTCCAACCAAAACAAATTAAAATGCATAATAATATAACAAGATCTAGTTGCCAATACATAATGCTAAAATTAAAAAACAACCATCTATATATAGCTCATAACATAGATTCAATACAAATATGGTGCATCACTCAATGATGTAAACATGACTGCTATGACTAGTTCCCTCACTCTCACTATCAAACACATAAAAACTAGAACTATAGGCCCCACTATCTCTATGTGACCTCAATCTATGGCTATGCCTACTCTCTCTCTATACATTCTAAGCTCAACCCTACACTTATCATACTCTTATTGAAGTCATATTTAGTCATCTACTATACAACTACTAGCCCTACCTAGAGCATCAAGAGAGGGCATGGTATGCCTCTGGAGCTCTACACGTAACCCATCTCTATCTATTGTAGCTTTCTTGAATACCATAGTCACTATCACCACCCAATAAAACAAATGGGCATGCACCCTAATAACATTGGTGTCTCACTCCACAATCCATCCTCCATGGCATCATCTAGGATATGCCATGTCAACTCATGTAATGTTGACTCAATGGTAACCTCCTAATAGTCATCATCTCCTACACCTATAAGTATTCCATATAATTCGTAAGAATCCTATCCTATAAACACATAATCAACTTTACACATAATATACAAACATACTAACTTAGCATCAACAACCCTCAAGGTCTCTACATCCAATACCTCATCTATGATCATCCCACCTCTCAAGAATAGGGATACCCATTTATGCTTCCTCCACCAGGATATGCAAGCCTTGATCACTCTAACATCATCCACATCTGGTACCTCAATCTTAGGATCACTCTTCATTAATGATATAGGAACTAGCTCAGTAATCAATGACCTTAGTCTAATACTTAGCCTTTTAGGAGCCTGAGAACTCCTCAACCACAGTATAGGTGTTGGGGGAACATCATGTACAACATTAAATTATTGGGTAACCCTCTCATATTGAAACCACTCTTATGCATTATCCTAGTGATCATGTATCCAATAACTAACCCAAATCTACCTCAACTATGTGTTATCCTCACGCCACCCCTAATAGCCCCTGTACGGTATCCAAATGATATCCTTTGCTCTCAAACTATCTAGTAACTACTGACAATATGTAATACTCCTCCTTGGCACATGCCCTATCCTAGTCTATCTCTCTATAGATACCTATGGATGAGCCCATCCATCCTATGAATGTTCTACTAGCCTATTCACAATTATGTGCTTATAATCCCAATAGTGTAATAGTGTCAATGCACTAATACCCCCACCACGCATCTCTTATGTAAAGTGGTATAGGTCCCTATATAAATGAGCCAGCATGGTATAACTCCAAGAGTACATAGTGACATAATGCTTGATGTCCTGTACTATCTTGTGCATCATATAAGAAATGAAGACACCACTCCCATCTACAAAAACAATTGATGACAACAACACAACTATAAATTTTTAAAATCATAGATCATCAGCCATCAAAATCATGGTCCATAATATGTCACTTTGACCCCCTATGCAATGAGTCCCCACTACCATGGTAGAGAAATAACTAGATGCCCATTGTATAGCTCGAGGACTAGTAGACTCCTATAATATATCCTATTACCCAAAGATTGGCAACTATAGGATATGATATAAATCCTCCAATGTCATAGTCATCTCACCCATAGGTAGCCAGAATGTACATGCATTTGTATTCCACCTATCACATAATATAGTGATCATATGCTTATCCTAGGGCATAGGCTCTAAAAAAGAAACATATCATAGGCTTGGTCTCTCGATAACCTCTATCTCCACATTAGACAAGAGCAAACCTTGTATATTCTCCATCATTTTACCCTTATGGAACTCTCTGATATAGGCATCAACTTATAAAATTACAACCAAATTTGGCATCAATAAAATAAAACTAAAACCAACAAATAATAACAAGAATAAAAAATTAGTCAACAACACTAAGCATCACATCTTGGTCCTAATGGACACTAGCGCTACCTATAGGACATCAATGTTGGACATTAGTGCCACACTCTAGACAATAATGCCAGGATCTAGATAGTAACACCTAAAATGGGACGCTAGTGCTAGCCTATCTAAAATAGCCCTAAAACAGTCTTTTTTTAGTAAAAATAGTTTTAAAACAACAAAAATGATAAACATATGAAAAATTCTACATTTACTAGGTGAACCTCCTCAGCCTAAATTTGTGCCTTGACCTCCTCATAGTGTGACAAACTAGCTCTTGTCTCTTCAGCATATTTCTCTCTCTCAAATTCAAAATACTTCCAAATTAAATGATTCAAATGAAATGCCAATGATTAAAAATGACCTATTTAAGTCATAACTTACCCAATGACACCTTATTAAGGTTACCCTTGCACATCAATTTTTTTAATTAATATAACCTGTCATGTCCCCTCTCTAGTACGACATGACACTTTACATGGATTTGCCTATTCTAGACTCTTGTAGGTAGATGGTGTGATGAGAGAGTCATTTTTTACATTTATTTGGTGATTGGATGGCTCATTATGCTCTTGAAGACATTATATTTATTTATTACTTTTTATATGAGGCCAAAATGTTATATTTTTAAATTTAGGTGCACTTTTTATTTTATAAAGTTACTTTTTATTTAAAAAGTACAATGATGTTTTACAAGATGTATTACTGAAATTTCTAGAAGTTTCCAAAAAGTGCATAAATAGACCCCATGGTCTCTCATTTGGCATCCAAGTCTATTTTCTCATTCGAGTCTCCTTGAGCATTTGTGGGGCTTGATAGTCTGCAAATATTCAACAAAATCCTTGAGAATGATACCTCTCAAGAGATTGCATAACTGAGGAAGTGGAAGATCTTCTGAAGAGTTGCACATTAGAAGTGGTATTCAGCCATTTCATGTTGAGCTTCATTGAGTATTCAGACTGAGTTTAAGAGATAAACAATTTGGAGCCCTTTGGTGAGGCGACTACATCAGTATCCCATTTGGAGGACTTACCAAATTATATATTTTTTTATATAGTCCATATAGGTACAGCCTATACCTGTAGAATAGTATGACAGGGTTTGGCACTCCCTAGCATATTGTGATTTCTTATATTTGGCTAGAAAATGAGATTTTATATGGTGGCCCAGCCTAGGCATCAATAACCAGGGCAGTATCGACGCTTAAAGACAAAATTTAATATTAAAATCACACCAATCGGCAAGGTACGGATAGCGTATGGATTGTGTTCGGATAGTAATTTGGGCATGTGTATGGACAACTATCTGGGTAGGTTCTTTGTCTTCAGTGATTTCCTCTTTGGAATTCTTAGATTGTTCCAGTTTCATCTTCAACTGTTCGAACATCAGCATTCACAGTCTAGGAAAGGTTGGATGCATAACCAAGCAAAACAAATTATGAATGATTATATCCTATATATGGTTTGGTGCTAAGGATCATTGCTTTTAATTAAACATCCTATTGTCTTCACAAAGGCACCACAGTTAGTTATCAGACTAGGAGCTGCAATGATATACCCAAAGTAATTAACAACTCCAACGAACTATGAAACTGAGCTTGTCATAATCATAGGAAAGGCTGGACACTGCATAAAGAAGGAGGATGTCATTTCTCATGTTTTTGGGTATACCATACTGAATGATGTAACTGCAAGAGTTCTAAAAAAGTAACACCAACAGTGGTCTATGGGTAAGAGTCACAATCTATTGTAAAAGGATCTATATTTCCTTGAATAAATATATATATTGGCACTAATTTTGAATCATTGAGCTGAGTAGATTTGTTTCATATTCAGTTTACACTTACAGCAGTATAACTTGATTATTTTCCAACTATTTGACAAAATTCCATTAAGCAATATTAGTATATTTTGGCTATCCTACCAATTGTTTGACAAAATTCCATAGTATAATATCAGTGTTTTTAGTGATCCTATGAGTAAGGGTCATTATAGTGGTATTAGAGCCATCATCCTACCATCCTGTGATCTAGTAAATAGTAGATGAGTGAGAGAGAAATCAGATATTATATCAAGGAACAGCAAAGACAAGCAAATTAAAATCCTCAGGATGAAGGAGATACATTGTCAGAAACATTAAGAGACACAGGCAAATCAATTCAAAATATGGCAGAAGAAGATAGTGATACAAGAGCGGAAAGGAAATTTGACAATATGCTTGATATGATGTCACTCTTATTAGGAAAATTGGATTAGCAAGCCATTCCAAATCAAAATCATCAATACATAGCTGAACATAGTGGAGTTAATGAGGAAAGGTCAATACAACATGCTGGAAACACTAGATGATCAGCCTCTAGGCCTCTTTTTCCCACCTTTACACCAAGAGAAGAACAATTACATGCTGCTCCAGCTACTCCATTTGGAGAAGAAGCTAGACAAGCCTACTTGGAGTATACCACTCTCCCTCCTGATATGAGAGAAATATGGACATTTGATCAATTCATAAATCAGAGAAATAAGAGAGGAGGAAGAAATGATCGCTATGCTCCAAGGAATGACTATCAATAAGCACTTGGTAAGATTTCCATGCCTTACTATGATGGTAGTAATAAATGCATAGCTAGGTCTTGGATTCAAAAGCTTGATAATTATCTTTCTTTGAGACCAATGCCTGAAGAGGATGCCATAAGATTTGCCACACTACATCTTGAAGGAGCTGCTCACAAGTGGTGGTATCATGGGTTAGTCACTCTTGGACACAACCTTATCACTACATATGAGGATTTTACCAATAGGCTGGTGGAAAGGTTTGATGTCAAATATCTTGAGGTGAGTTTCTGTGAATTGGCACAACTAAAATAGCATGGTTCCCTTGATGCTTATATTAATGACTTCTAAAAGCTAGCAGTAATGGTACCTGATATTTTAGAGCGGAGGCTAGTCATGTTATTTATAGAAGGGTTGACTAAACCACTCAAGGGGTGGGTTAAGGCCTTTAATCCTCTCACATTTCAAGAAGCCATGAATAAAAGCTGTAGTATGGAACTTGCAGCACCAGCAAATAGGTTTGGTTCAAAGGGCTCTTCATCATACAAAGATAATAAAGAGGAATTCAACAAAGGTAAAGAGAAGGATGATGACACGAAAGACAAGTCAGCTACACCTTTGAATAAGGAAATGCTTAATGACCTGCGTAAGAAGAAGTTATGCTTTTATTGTAAGGGTCCCTATGAGTTTGGACATGACTATCCTATGAGGCCTAAGGGAAAGGCCAACAAGATGATGTGGGTTTATTATGAGGGCTTAGATTTAGATAGCTCAGAGTACCATGATCTTGATGATGCAAAGCATGAATAGGAGGTAGATAATGCTGAACAAAAGGAGGAACTAGAGTTACATTTATAGGAAGCATGTCTATGTAGTATTCAGAGAGAGGGTGCTTTCAAAATTAGAGGTGTCTTGGCAGGACAAAAGGTTATTACACTCATGGATACTAGTGCCATGCACAACTTTATTGATGCACGCTTCACTGAGAGGCATGGGCTCACCACTGAGGAGTTTGAGGGACTAAAAGTTAAGGTGGTTGATGGATATACTCTTTGATGTGACAGGATGATACGTGATCTACCTTTACGCTTGAACAACTATGAGTTCAAGGCAGATTATTATGTGGTCAGCATGGGTGACATGGACATAGTGCTTGGGATTCAGTGGCTACATTCATTGGAGGAGATTACCCTAAGACTTAAGGATATGGAGATGCAGTTTAAGGTAGATGGCAGAACACATGTGCTAAAAGTTATTTATAATAGTGATGTTAGGACTATTACACTTAAGAGGATGGAGAGGCTAGCCAGGCATAATGATATAGAGTGGGCAGCTATTTGTACCTTGATGCCTACACATGAGGAGCAACACAAAGCTAAATATCATCTTGATGAGAAGGCATACATCAAGATTCCACCAGGTAGACCATCAGATAGAGTGCATAATGTATTCCATGTATCATGCCTCAAGAAGGCGTTGGGTCAGAGTGTGGTACCTTTTGTAGTGTTACCTCCCTTGGATGATGAGGGGAAGTTGATCCTGGTTCCAGAATCCATCTTGGATAATAGAGAAAAGCACTTTCACAGGTAGGTAATCAGAGAGTAACTAATTAAGTGGAAGGATCTACCTGATGAGGATGCTACTTGGGAGGGTGAGGCCATTCTGCAGCATCCGGCATTGAAATTGCTTGAGGCCAAGCAATTTTAGGAGGGGCAGACTGTCATGTCCCCTCTCTAGTACGACATGACACTTTATGTGGATTTGCCTAGTCTAGACTCTCGTAGGTAGATGGTGGTGATGAGAGAGTCATTTTTTGCATTTATTTGGCGATTGGATGGCTCATTATGCTCTTGAAGACATTATATTTATTTATTACTTTTTATATGAGGCCAAAATGTTATATTTTTAAATTTAGGTGCACTTTTTATTTTATAAAGTTACTTTTTATTTAAAAATTACAATGATGTTTTACAAGATGTATTACAAAAACTTCTAGAAGTTTCCAAAAAGTACATAAATAGACCCCATGGGTCTCTCATTTGGCATCCAAGTCTATTTTCTCATTCAAGTCTTCTTGAGAATTTGTGGGGTTTGATAGTCTGCAAATATTCAGCAAAATCCTTGAGAACGATACCTCTCAAGAGATTGCATAACTGAGGAAGTGGAAGATCTTCTGAAGGGTTACACATTAGAAGTGGTATTCAACCATTTCATGTTGAGCTTCATTGAGTATTCAGACTGAGTTCGAGAGATAAACAATTTGGATCCCTTTGGTGAGGTGACTGCATCAGTATCCCATTTGGAGGACTTACCAAATTATATATATATATATATATATTATATAGTCCATATAGGTATGACTTGTACCTGTAGAACAGTATGGCAGGGTTTGGTGCTCCCCAACATACTGTGATTTCTTATATTTGGCTGGAAAATGAGATTTTATATGGTGGCCCAGCCTAGGTGTCAATAACTAGGGTAGTATCAACGCTTAAAGACAAAATTTAATATTAAAATTGCACCAGTCAGCAAGGTACAAATAGCATACAAACAACATACAGACAGTATTCTAGGCATGTGTATAGATAGTTGTTTCGGTAGGTTCTTTGTCTTTAGCGATTTCCTCTTTGGCATTCTTAGATTGTTCTAGTTTCATCTTTAACTGTTTGGACATCAGCATTCACAGTCCAAGAAATGTTGGATGCATAACCAAGCAAAATAGATTATGAATGATTATATCCTGTATATAGTTTGGCGCTAAGGATCATCGCTTTTAATTAAGCATCCTATTGTCTTCACAAAGGCACCACAGTTAATTATCAGACCAGGAGCTGCAATGATATACCCAAAGTAATTAACAACTCCAACGGACTATGAAACTGAGCTTGCCGTAATCATAGGAAAGGCTGGACGTTGCATAAAGAAGGAGGATGCCATTTCTCATGTTTTTGGGTATACCATACTGAATGATGGAACTGCAAGAGTTCTACAAAAGCAACACCAACAGTGGTCTATGGGTAAGAGTCACAATCTATTGTAAAAGGATCTATAATTCCTTGAATAAATATATATATATTGGCACTAATTTTGAAGCATTGAGTTGAGTAGATTTGTTTCATATTCAGTTTACACTTACAGCAGTGTAACTTGATTGTTTACCAACTATTTGACAAAAGTCCATTAAGAAATATTAGTATATTTTGGCTATCCTACCAATTGTTTGACAAAATTCCATAGTATAATATCATTGTTTTTAGTGATCTTACGAGTAAGGGTCATTACATAACCCTCTTATTATCATTGTATCTCGAGAACCGTAGCTCTGATTCATGAACCATTTATTGCCCATGGAACTTGATAACAATACGCTATGTCTCATATTGGTAAAAATAATCCCTTCATCCTTTTCAAACCTAAAAAATGACAAAAAACAATCAAATTATATTAATAATAAAATAGACCAAGTAACTATCCAACTACACACTAAATTATCAACTATGACACAATCAATATATTATTCAAACCTAATACAACATCACAACTACCAAGTAAAATTATTAAAATCAATCCTTACCACTTTTGGTTACATATCCTCATCACAATCTTGGCTCTCTCACCAAAACAGGGAGAAAATATGCATATATTGCTTCAGACATATAGAATTACATTCAAATTTTAGACACATAGGTTTACATAGCTCATTCAGATATATAGACACATAGGTTTACATAGGCATTCAGAGTCAATTTTTTAGATATATATAGACATACAAGTATAAATAGGTTTACACAGGCATTCAGAGTCATAGATTTTTAGATATATAGACACAAGAGTCTACATAGGTTCACACAGGTATTTAAAGTTGCATATTTTCAGATATATAGACACATAAGTCTACATAGGTTTACATAGATCATTCAAATATACAGACACATGGGTATACACATATTTACACATACATTTAGAGTCATATATTTTTAGATATATATAGACATATAGGTCTACATAGGTTTACACAGGCATCCAGAGTCACATATTTTTAGATATATAGACACACAGGTCTGTACAAGTTTACACACGCATTCAGAGTCATATATTTTTAGATATATAGATGTTTAATCCTACACAAGTTTACACAATATTTTAAAGTCATATATTTTTAGATATATAGACACATGGGTCTATATATGTTTACATAGGAGTTCAGAGTCACATATTTTTTGATATACAAATGCACAGGTATACACAAGTTTATACTAATTTTCATATGTTTTTAGATATACAAATGCATGAGTCTACATAGGTTTACATAGGCATTTAGATTCATATATTTTTATATATACTTATGCACACGTCTACACAAGTTTTACATAGGTATTCAGATATACACTCTACATAGTTATACAACTTTGACATAGGTATACCCATTTATTCAAATACACAACTACATCACTTAGATATCAAGATTAGGTGGCATGATGCAGAGTGAAACTTATTAGTCCCCATTTTTAGATTTATTAGGTTACACATAGTATCATCACTAGTATCATCATCAGGTGTTCACCAGTTTGGGTCACAGGACTGTCTAAAGTGGTTGATCAATAACATCACACTAGACCCAGTTTAAATACTCAAATTTAGAGTGTGGGTAAGCGAGCCTTATTTTTCCATGAATTTAGTTTACATACTCAGATTTAAAGTGGGGGAAAGTGAGCCTTGTTTCTCCATGCATTCAATTTATATACCCAAGTTTAGAGTGAGGATAAGAGAGTCTTATTTCTCCATGTATTCAATTTACATACTCAATTTCAGTATGGGGGCATTCACACCATATGCTTCCATTCACATGTTACACTCTAGTTCTAAACCACTTATGTTGAGTGTAGAGCCCTTTAGGGCTATTACATGACCTTAGGTGTGTATTTTGGGGGCCTAGAGAGATCCACAAATGTGGGGAGTGCAGTTTTCCCTACTCCACCTTTTGTGGAACCTTACTCCACATGTGAGTGGAATATTCCTTGTTGTATCTAATTTCTATGTTTCTATGTTTTATAGAGTTAATTATTAAATACCTATTTTCCATGTTGACTTCTTTGATCTAGTTCATTGGAAAATGTATTGCCTTCCTTGTTTCAAGGAGTTGGTTGTGATCACATATTGTTGGAAAATGTGCCTTAAAAGGTAGAGACTCTATCTTGGTATGTTCGTTCTTGGATGGGCTTTTGGATGATCTTGATAAGGTGGAATTAAGGTGTCCTTAGTGGATGATATTTATCTTGGATAAGCATGGCACAATTTCTCCTCCTTTTATGGATTTTCCTTCATTTGATATATATATAGGTGTGATGTGGCCTTTAGAGGTTGATGATTTATTTTCAAGGTGTGGCTTTGAGGATAAGAGTCAAAGTGTAGATGTTTTTTCAAAGTGTGAGTATTTATTAAAAGGTGTGGTATAGTAGATTATGAGATATAGTATTGTGCAAGTGCAGGTGAAAGTGCATCATTTATTTGTTCAACATTTTCTATAGGAGATTTTTCTATCTCGATGAGAGTTCATTATAATCTTGTTTTTTAGATTAGAGTTTTATTTGAGGACTTTCTTGGTGGATGTAGCCCACATTGGGTGAACTATGATAGATCTATTTTATATGTGTTTTTATCTTGTTCTCTCCATTTATGCTTTCATAATAACTATGATTTGAGGAATGTTTTCATGATGCATGCTATTGTATAATTTAGATCTGATTTATGGTTATATTAAATCTAGTTTAAAGAGTTTCAATTCCTAACAACTGGTATCAGAGCCATTGGTTGTGCTTTGTTGATGTGGTAAATCACAAGAAGGATATTAGATTGAGTGCGATCTATGAGAGAAGAGATCAGATTTAGATTTGAGAAGTTTGATGGTAAGCATTTTGGTTTGTATAAAATGTAGATGGAAGATTACCTATATCAGAAAGAGATACATCTCCCCTTGGAGGGAAAAGTAGAACAACCTATATGTATGAGTGATGCAAATTGGTCATTACTTGATAGGAAAGAATTAGGATCCATTCAGTTAAGCCTTGCATCTTCTGTTAAAGTTAATATTTTTGATGAGGAAACCACAAAATATCTCATAGATAAACTTAGAAAGTTATATGATAAACCCTCAGCTTCTAATAAATTTTTTCTTATGAAAAGATTGTTTAACATGAAAATGTCTGAGAATGGTTCAATTGTTAATCATCTTAATGATTTTAATGTGGTTGTAAGTATGCTCACTTCAGTTGGAATCAATTTTGATGATGAAGTTAGAGCTTTTCTAATCTTATATTCTTTGCCTGATAGTTGGGATAGTTTGGTTATGGTTGTGAGTAATGCAGTCCCTACCAAGGGAAGCTTGAATTTTAAGGATGTTGTAGGTGTGATTCTTAGCAAGGAAATTTGAAGGAAAATCATTGGTGAATCATCTTCAGATAATGCTTTGTCTATTGATACTAGAGGGAGGCAAAAAGACAAGATCAAAGGCAAGTGTGGAAATTCAAAGGGTAAATCTAAGTCTAGATATAGATCCAAGATGATATGTTGGAATTATGGGAAGAGTGAACACTCAAAGAAGGATTGTTGGTCACTTTGAGATAAGAATTAAAATCAAGAAATAAATGAGGTAAATGTGACATCAGGTAAATCATGTTAGGATGCCTTAATTCTTTCTATGAATAGTTTTTCTGAGTCTTAGGTATTAGATTCAGGGGATTTTTTTCTTGCCACCCCACATAAGCATTATTTTACTAATTATGTTCAAGAGAATTTAGTACATGTATATCTTGGTGATGATGAACCATGTGAGATATTAGGGAAAGGTTATGTTTAGGTTTAAATGCATAATGAGAACACATGGCTAATTAAGGATGTTAGACACATGTATATGTTGAGATAGAATTTGGTTTCAGTGGGGCAATTAGGTAGTGAAGGATGTTTGGAAATGTTTACTATAGATTTTTGGAAAGTTACCAAAGTTGCTCTTATGATTTTGAGAGGTAAGAAAGTTGGTAACTTATATTTGACTAGTAGTGTTAATTCTCTTGACTTAGTTGCTACAGATGGAGATGCAACTATGTGGCATTACAGGCTCAGTCATATGAGCCATAAGGGCATGAAGATCTTAGAAGACAAGTTACTTGGATTAAAAGATGTAGATCTAGACTTTTGTGAGAATTATGTGTATGATAAATAGAAGTGGTTTAAGTTCCTTAAGTTTAGACCCATAAAGAAAGAACACAAGTTAGATTTGGTACACTCAGATGTATAGGGACCAGCTCAGGTATCTTTTGTTGGTGGTTCTAATTATTATGTTACTTTTATTGATGATGAAACTAGAAAAGTTTGGGTTTATTATATTAAAAATAAATCTGATGTATTTGAAACTTGTAGGAAGTGGAAAGCCTTGGTTGAAAATTAAATAGGTCTCAAGTTAAAATGTCTCAGATCAGATAATGGAGGTGAGTATTGTAGTAATGCTTTCTTTTATTATTATTCAAACAATGGAATCCATAGGTAAAGGATGGTTCCAAGAAATCCATAGCAGAATAGCGTATTTGAGAGGATGAACATAATAATAGAATGTGTTAGGAGCATGAGGTTACAAGTAAGGTTGCCTTTACAATTTTGGGTAGAAGTAGTTAGCATGGTAGTATATCTAATTAACAGAGGACCTTATATGCCTTTGGATGGAGGAATTATTGAACAAGCTTGGTCTAGTAAAAATGTTGATTATTCTTTTCTTAGAGTCTTTGGATGTGAGGCTTTTGCTCTCATTAAGAAAGAGGATAGGACCAAGTTAGAAGCAAAATTAGAGAAATGCATATTTGTTGGATATGGTGAGGATGACTTTGGTTTCCATTTACAGAGCATTAAAGATAAGAAAATATTTTGGTCTAGAGATGTAACCTTTAATGAAAAATTCATGTATAAGAATCAGTTGTAGGAATAGGAACAGGAACAGAAAGAGTACATAGTATTGGATGACATTATGGATGGAAAAGTATCCAATGATTCAATTCAAGAACCTTCTACACAAAGACCCCAAACTCTTATGGTAAGAAGGCCTTCTAGGGTAAGAAGTGCTCCTAAATGTTTTTCTTCTTTGAATTATTTGTTACTTACTGACAATGGATAACCAGAGGGTTATGAGGAAGCAATGCAGGTAGATGCTAAGATGAAATGGAAATAATCCATGGATGAGGATCATAGATCTCTCATGGAGAACCAAATGTGGGATTTGGTAAGGCTACCCAAGGGAAAGAGTGCATTGCCAAACAAGTGGATCTTGAGAATAAAAGAAGAGGATGAAGGGAGAAAAAGGTATAAGGCCAAGATGGTGGTCAAGGGGTTTGTACAAAAATTAGGTATTGATTTTGATGATATTTTCTCTCTTGTTGTAAAAATGACTTATATTAGGATTGTTCTTGGTTTAGTTGCAATTGAGGATTTTCACTTAGAGTAGTTATATGTGAAAACTACTTTTCTTCATGGTGATTTAGATGAAGAGTTGTATATGAAGCAGCCACAGGGATATGAGGTCAAAGGGAAGGAGAACTATGTGTGTAAACTAAAGAAGAGCTTGTATGGCCTAAAACAAGCTCCACAAAAATGGTATAAGAAATTTTATTATTTTATGTTGGAACAAGAATATCAAAGGTGTCATTCTAACCATTGCATGTACATCAAACATTTTTATGATGGTTCTTTTATTATATTATGCTTGTATGTCGATAACATGTTAGTTACAGGAAAGAACATACAACATATTCATGTGTTCAAGAAATAGCTTAGTGACTCCTTTTTTTATGAAGTATTTGGGTGCTACAAAGCAAATATTTGGTATGAGGATTTCTCATGACAAGAAGGAGAGGAATCTAATCTTATTGCAATCAGAGTATGTGAAGAAAGTCTTGGAAAAGTTTAGCATGTTGGATGTTAAATCTACTGGTACTTTTTTGGCAGGCCACTTTAGATTATCAAAGGAGTAGTATCCCAAGATATAAGCTAAAAATATTAATATGTCCAAGGCACCTTACTCATCGATAGTTGGCAGCTTGATGTATGATATGGTTTGTATTAGGTTGAATATTGCCCTAGTAGTGGGAGTTGTGAGTAGGTATATGAGTGATTCAGGTTATGATCATTGGTAAGAAGTTAAATGGATTCTTTGGTATTTGAGAGGAACCATGGATTTTGCTTTATGTTATGGTGGATTAGATACCACTTTGTGTGGTTGTGGACTCAGATATGGCAGGAGATATTGATAGCAAGATAAGTATGACAAGTTATATATTTATTGTTGGAGACACATTGGTTAGTTGTATTTTTAGGATATAGAAGGTTGTGGCTTTGTCAATTACAGAGGTAGAGTATGTTGCTACCACAGAGGATATTAAGGAGATGATTTGGTTACAAGAGTTATTTCAAGAGTTAGGGCATGAGTAGGAAGTTAGGAGACTACACAATGATAATTAGAGTGTTATTCATTTGGAAAAGAACTTTGCTTTCCACTCAAAGATGAAACACATTCAGTTAAATTATCACTTTATTAGGATAGCTTTAGAGGAGAGCTTGGTGAAGCTAGAGAAGATTCATACTAGCTAGAATCCTATGGATATGATGACCAAGGTGGTCACATTAGACAAATTGAGACTATGTTCAGATTTAGTTGGCCTTAGTGGTCATAGAGCAATGATAGATTATGTTTAGGAGAAATGGTCTCCAAGTGGGAGATTATTGAGTGTATATCCCTTTGGGGCTATCACATGACCTTAGGAGTGTATTTTGGGGACCTAGAGAGCTCCACAAATATGGGAAGCACAATTTTCCCTTCTCCACCTTGCTCCACATGGAACCTTGCTCCACATGAAACCTTGCTCCACATGGAACCTTGATCCACATGTGAGTGGAATCTTCCTTGTTTTATCTAATTTCTATGTTTGCATGTTTTATGGAGTTGGTTGTTAGATGCCTATTTTCCATGTTGACTTCCTTGATCTGAGGGAGTTGGTTGTTCATTGGAAAATGTATTGCCTTCCTTGTTTCAATGAGTTTGTTATGATCACATGTTGGAAAATGTGCCTTAAAAGGTGAAGACTCTATTTTGGCATGTTCCATCTTAGATAGGCTTTTGGATGAGTTTGATGAGGTGAAACTGAGGTGTCCTTAGTGGATGATGTTTATCTTGGATAAACATGGCACAATTTCTTCTCCTTTTGTGGATTTTCCTTTATTTGTTATATATATATATATATATATATAGGTATGGTGTGGCCTTTAGAGGTTGATGGTTTATTTTTAGGGTGTGGATTTGAGGATCAGAGTCAAAGTGCAGATGTTTTTACAAAGTGAAAGTGTTTATTATAGGGTGTGGTATAATAGATTGTGAGATATAGTATTGTGTAGGTGCAAGTGAAAGTGCAACATTTTCTACAAGAGATTTTTCTATCTCTATGAGAGTTCATTATAATCTTGTTTTTTAAATTACAATTTTATTTGAGGACTTTCTTGGTGGATGTAGCACGCATTGGGTGAACCATGGTAGATCTGTGTTATGTGTGTTTTTATCTTGTTCTCTCCATTTATGCTTTCATAATAACTGTGATTTGAGGAATGTTTCTATGATGCATGCTATTGCATACTTTAAATATGATTTATGGTCATATTAAATCTAGTTTAAAGAGTTTTAATTTATAACAACTTCATTGGCCAAGATGTAGGCCAAATCTAGATTACATTCACATAAATAAGTACATGTAATCAGATCTATTTTGTTTTAATCTATTACTTTTATTTCATTGCATTGAATGGGGGGGAATGTAAAACCCTAATTTGGTCAAGCAACCACAAGTACTATGTTTTTGGTTTCTCTTTCACACAAGGGTATTAGTGATGGTTATAGTCCTTATTCACTTGGTCATCTTGAGTCTTTTTTATCTTTCTTGTATCTTATTTTCCCTATTTTTGACATCCCTAATATCCTTTATTTTTTCTCTTTTATGAGCCTTAGGACATTAGTGCCACTTTCAAGATAGTTTCACCACATGGCACTAGTGTCTACTTGTGGCTTTAGTGTTCTATGGGCCCTTTCACCCATATTTGAGTTATAACCCCTTTGTGACCCTTCTCTTATGTTTTTATATATTTTCATGACTTGTTGGCTAGTGAACAAGGTATTATATTCAAAACAAATATCCTCCTATATAAATATCCTCATAAGGAATTTTACATCTAGCACTTACTATTTTAGCACTTATTTACATAAAATCAACTAATATTACAACTCAAAACTTTGTATACTAATTAGTTTTCATACCTAGACATTTACATGATTGATCAAAGAATGGTCTAGGAGAAATTCATTCTAGAATACCATGCAAATTGATGGTGCACATTCCTTAAAGAAGAACTACATGTGATCTGAGACCCCTAGCATTGAGATTAATATAGGCAGTAGTTAGGACAACAGGGGTTCTATTCCATGTGATCATAAGATCCCACAACATAAATTTTCATTTCCTTTTGCATTTGATTAGTTCATTATTTCATGTGTGCAAGTATTCATTAGGGTTTTGGAGAATATTCAACCAAAAAATTGACATAGACGAGCTCCCTCACGACACATAATCATCTATAGGACCTCTATAAACTCCCATAATGTCCCTAAAAGTTACAAAAAATCATCATAGAAATGACATTAACTCTAGAATTGGACACTAACACCATATGGTGCTACTATCCTAGAGGGGCACTACTATCTAGAGCCAAATATTGAAAATAGTTAAGAGATGAAAGATTCCTTTGTGTCTGCTTAGATGTTTCTAGTACCCTAATCCATGAAAAACTCTATGTCTATAAAAATAATTTCCTTTTCTCATTTTTCTTACTATTTTTATAAAGTTTCATAGAATCAATCATTTCTAATTTTATTCCAAATTAGCAATAGACATAGCAGATTAATCTAACTTAGGATTTACATAGTAAAACCCTAAAAGGTTAAACACACACTTATGTGCAACTAGGCCTAATCCATTCAAGGATGGTTTTCCTAGTAGATCTTGGTGGGTAAGGTTCAAAAAAATCAATCCAAACCTGTCTCTAAGGATTGTAGAAGGAATTGGTCATGACAAAGCATGCATGTTCATTCTTATTACAACATTTTAGATGTGCAAGTAGGTATAAATTGTAAGATGATGGTCCTTACAAAGATAAGTAGTAATATTGTACCACACATACTTTCAAGAAGTAGAGAGTGGATCACCATTTTTATTATGTTAATTCAATAGGGTAGAGTATATCGGGTTTTTATATTTTTAAATCAAAAATACAATAAGTACATTACATTACAAAATATGACCTTGGTGCATACATAGTAGCCCAACCACATGAATGAATGACAAAGTAATTATTTTACAATTGGATACACCACTATGCAAGATCAATTATAGGTGGTGTTTCATCATTAAAAAGGCATCTCCTTATATTTTATGGCCATAGTAGCCACATGGCTTATGGCATAATCAAGAATCAAGAGTGTTGGCCATATATCTACTCTTCCTGCCCACACCAGCTGCAAGCTATAGCCACTAGATGTTAGTGTATTTTCACCTTTCAAGACTTATTTTAAATATGAGATAATGAAATAGATGTCCAAGAATAGTAACCTATAAATTATGATATATGAATTGGGAACACTTAGCAGTAAGACTTTCAAAAGAGCTTTGACTCCATCAAATATTAAAGATAGATTTAAAATAACTGGCAGTTGGTCTCTCAATAGAGATGCTCTCACCAATGAAATTCATCCTAGTGATGCATTCAATTTTGATAAGGAAGAGGAAAAAACAATTTTGGAAAAAATAATTATGTTGGATAGATATGGAAGGGAAAAAATCTAACAAATTCAATGAGAAATTAAAAAATGGAACAATCAAAATAAAATGATCAAAATTAGAAATCAAGACAAGTGATAGTAGATCTAAGAATGAAACAAGGGTAATTAGAAACACATCTATGAGTTGAAGTAGAAAAAACATACCAAATCATGTCAACCAAACACAAAAAACTATGACAATTGATGATGGGTTGAACTTGCCAACAAGCCAACCATAATGGATGAAAGACACAAATGCAAACATAAAGATTTCCTTCAATGTCCCTAATGATGTCATATTTATTTCTATGCCATCCCATAAGTCTAACCTTCCAAATGAATTAGTTCACTACTATGCATAATTGTAGGAATGTCATCTCAAGGCTATAGATTTGGAACCAGTGTAAATTTATGTAAAAGACACACAAGAAGAGCCTGAAAATGAAGAAGCATGAAACAAAGTGAGTGGGTCATTAGCTAATTTTATAATGCTACCAATTATTAGGGTTGAAGAGAGAGTAGTTCACATAAGTGGTGGAGCTATCAGGTTGAGTAAAAAATCACAAATTCTTACATCAGATGAGTACTTGTAATTGATTGAACACCAAGAAGTGTAAAAGGAGTTGGATGAGATAAAAGAATGGATAAAAGAATAAGTAGAGGAGAGGAAGTAAAATTAAATCCTTGAACAATAAAAGAGGGAAACAAAAAAACTTGAAAGGGAGCTGAAAAGACAAAGGAAGGAATTAGAGAAGATGAAAAAATAATAAGAAAAGGAGAAAAATAAGGAACAAGATAGGCTTCAATGAGAGAAAGATAGGATTTAAAGGTAAATATAGAGGCAAAGATGTCTTAGTAGTGGAGAAAATCCTCTTGCTTCACAACACCCAATCATGATGTATTTTTACAATATTTTCAATCCATAATTTATAAATGTCACTAATATCCAAACCTATATCCCCTCTTCTCCTACAAACCAAATGCAGTTTTCTTCTTCAACAACTATGCATTTTCTTGCATTAATAACTATACATTCTCCTAATTTAAAAACCATGTATTCTCCTTCAAATCAAATGCATTTTTGTCATGCAATTCATATAGTTTCCTTCAACATGGATGATCAACATGCCATGTATGCCCCAAAGGAGAAGGGAACAACAATGCTCATTATAAAATAAGGTAGTGAGACACCACACACTCTTGAAGAATAATTCACCTTTTCATTAATGGTTTGATCTTATCATAGTAATATTCTTTAGAAGCAATGGTTTGATCTTATTGTAGTAGTAGTTGGTACTAATATTTTTGTAAGACCTCATACATAGCCACTATTTTTTTATAACTTTTATGTTTTATGAATAAAAATTGGTCCAAGATTATTTTAATATTATCTATTTTTACATTTTAATTCATTGACTATGTTTCTCATTAGTTTATGAGCTACTGATTGTAAATATGTGTGTGTGTGCGCATGTGTGTGCATGCACGTGTATGTGTGTGTACAAATATGTGTGCATGCATGCACACACATGTGCTTATATTCAAACATATTTACACATACATTTAGGGTTGGTATAGTTATATGCATGTGTGTTATATATGTATGTATATACATACACATACACATATATACACACATGTATATACAATGCACAGTGAGACACACATATACATATATAAACACACACACACATAATATACATACACACATTCAAGGCATGTTAATGATTTATATGTGTTAATTGATGCATTGCTTTATATTAATATATAACAAATTGAATTTAATATATATGCATAACTCAAATTATAGAAAAAGTGATAATGGTTCATTACCTTAGTGAATTTAGAAAAAAAAATTACCATAAAACCATGAAGAATTTATTCCTCCTCACTTCCCTATAAACCATCCAAATACAATGTTGTACAAGCATTATTCAAATAGTAATCTGTTATTTTTATCAAATCTCTACAATTATTCATAAAATATTCTTCAAACATTAATTACAATGTAAATTGATTTTAAAAATAACATAATGAGCTGAAGAGGAAATAATCATTCACACTAATAAATTGTGTTTAAAAACACAACAAATTAAGTGAGGATCTTGAAACAGTAGATTCTTCAAACATTGATTACAACCATAATTTTATGAAACCTATTTTGCCTAGACTGTTATTTGTAGGCCCCATGGATGTATCCTCCAAAACTGCCTTCATTGGGTGGTTTTCAGTGGTTGTGAAAGTGGTCAGGCAAGTAACATGTATGACATTCATATTGTCAACTAACTGCTAAGAGGAATTACAAGGCCTCCCATCAACAGATTTTAAGGTTTAATGATTTTCGAAAAGAGGAATTTATTTGGAGGCAAGATGCATCTGGGGGTTACTAAATTAATTACAATGCGACTAAGAAAAATACATTATCAAAATTACACAATGGGAGTGCTCAAAGAATATCTGCATTTCTAAGAAATGCTAAATCTATGAAACTATGTAAGTAAGACATGAACTATTTGACAAAATGCCTAAGATATTTTCCTTATTTTTTCTAGTGGAAAATTTAGTATGTTTAAATGAATATGGATTGTTGTTTTTAAATAGAATTGCTGATCAGAGTTACTTACTCTAGGCCAGAATTCAGTGTCTCTTATTTGTATACTATTTTTTATCTTCAGAGGTGAAAGAATTCAAAAAAAGAGTGAAGGTGTGTAAATTTATATGTATGAACTATCTCTATATATTTTCAAAGCCTATGTAAATAATGTAGATCAAAATCCAAGAGAAAGTAGTCAATTATTAGTGAATAAATCAAAAACAAATGAAAGACATAACTTTTCAAGCCCCTAGGTTGAGCTATGATAATCAAACATGAAATGTAATTGGAAAGATAAAACAACAATTTTACCTCCCTTAAAGATATGCTTGAAAATTGATTTGAAGAGGTTGATCTCGGCTTGTAGAACTAGAAGTCTTTGGCAATGCTAGTTCCTTGTGGGAGACATCTCTCCTTGTTCACCTTGAATGCTGGTTTTGGCTTAATTTGATAATTGATAGAAGATTGAAGATTTTAAGACTATTTTGGCATAATAACATTACAAATATTAGATTTTACTAGAGGAATCTTGGCATAGTAAGATTAGGATAGAGAAGCTTGTCCAAATTGGAGGAAAAACCTCTAATTTATAGACTTTTGAAATGAATGTAAACCATCTATCTTGAGATGAGAGTCAAGGGATGAGAATAAAAGATAATTTTTAATTCAAACTGGGAATCTTGAATTAAACATTAGAGTTGAGAACATGTGGGACTCACAAATGAATATAAAATTTATTTAGGAGGAAGATATAATATAAAATTGGCAAGTGGAATTGAATGGAATATGAGGTGGATTATTAAATTGAAAAGATAAGGAAGATAATATTATAAAATTCCAGTGATGGTGGACAGGTGGGGCCTAGGGTATCTTTGAAATTTGGAAAGGGAAATGGAGTGGAAGATGACCTCATGAGGTGATGATAATTAGATTTTTTTATTTATAGAACTTGTGAATATTCAAAACCATGGAATTTCTAATTAAGGAAGGATAAGTTAATGGATTTGGATTAATTAACTTGATAAAGATGTGAATAGTAAACCATGAATAGTGATGATGAATAGGGATGATGAATTAAAATTAGAGAAAAATAAGGATGATTAGGGATGATTAAAATCAACACAAAGTGTTTGATTTTAAGTGTCTACAAATAAAAGCTATGCTTAGCATTTTCACTTAAATGAATAAAAAAAATAGTGAAAAAGCTTTGCGTAGCATTTTCGCTTAAATTAACTTTCTTAGCAATCCAAAAGCCTTTTCACAAAGAAGAATAAGCAGAATAACCCTTAAAAGCTTTAGAGAGTAGAGGGGAAAATATATAGTATAATTAAGAGACAATTACGAACCTTTGGTACATAATAGGGACAATGTTCGTTCTATACTTTGTAATGTACTTGAAAACAAGGTCCAATAGATCGAAGTGTAGAAAAGGAAGGATTGCACCATCCCCCTGCACTGTTTGGAGGATAGAGGTTGGTGGCAATGACCACAATTGTATGGGGAAATCACCATTGTGGATTGTCATTGCACTTGATTACATAGCAAGCTACCTAGTTGAGGCCATTATTGAAGAAAGTCATGTTTAACGTTGCAGTGTTAGTGCATAGTCCTTGATTGTACAGACTTCCATAACCACACACCCCACATGCATTACACAACATAAATTTCCATAAACAATTATAACAAGGTGATTGTAATAAGCACTAAATGGAGGAGAAAATAAATTTGGGAGCTTACCCATTGTGTCATAGGCATCACCACCCCCATAAAATGTAGCATGATTACTTGTCCAACAATGGACAATTCTAAATTTGGTGATTACTAAGAAACCCATCAAGAAAAGTTGTTTAAGAGCCACTGGTACTACAATTAACATGGAGCAGTCTTGAGTACATAAGCTAGTTCAATGCATATTATAGAGAGTGAACATAGTCCTAGAGCATCTATTCTTTGTGGGCTTATCAGTAACCCTAACTCTTATGTTAATGTCTGTGAACTATGCTTGGTAACATGGTCACTATAGCCTCTGTGTTAGTAACATGATAGTCATAAAACCTACGCTAAGTAATGATATGAAATTTAAGAGATGGATGACAAACATGATAACTATTTATTAACTATTTGAATGAATATAAACGTAAATAAAATAAACCATAAATATTTACTTTTAAAAAATTTGGTATTACAAATCTACGTAATCACAAAGTTAGGATGGTCACCCTTAAATTTGTTTGCTTCCACGTACACAAAAGGATATAATAATTACACAAAAAGGGTTAGTGCTCCTGTGGGTTGGTTCTCACGAATTGTTACTGGGTTGGTGCTCAACAAAGGGGTTGGTGATCTTGTGGGTTGGTGCTCCCGAATTGTTGCTAGGTTGGTGCTCGGCAAAGGGGTTGGTGCTCCTGTGGGTTGGTGCTCACGAATTATTTTTGGGTTGGTGCTCGACAAAGGTGTTGGTGCTCCTATGGGTTGGTGCTCATGAATTGTTGTTGGGTTGGTGCTCGGCAAAGGGGTTGGTGCTCATGAATAGTTGTTGGGTTGGTGCTCAACAAAGGGATTGGTGCTCCTGCAAGTTGGTGCTTGCGAATATTGTTTGGGTTGGTGCTCATTCATATACTTGAGATTGTTCTCCGTGGTTTTTCCCACATTGGGTTTCCACGTTATATCTGGTGTCTTTCTCTATCTTGTGTGGTGTTTATTGTTTGAGTTTTATTGCATATCTTGAATGTTTGACTAAGTAGAATTTGGTTAAGGAAAATTTTTATAAGATATATGATATACTGATTCCCCCCCCCCTCTTAGTATATCCCGTGCTTAACAAAGCCTATGTAAATAATGTAGATCAAAATCCAAGAGAAAGTAGTCAATTATTAGTGAATAAATCAAAAACAAATGAAAGACATAACTTTTTAAGTCTAATCCCTAGGTTAAGCTATGATAATCAAACATGAAATGTAATTAGAAAGATAAAACAACAATTTTACCTCCCTTAAAGATATGCTTGAAAATTGATTTGAAGAGGCTGAGCTCGGCTTGTAGAACTAGAAGTCTTTGGCAATGCTAGTTCCTTGTGGGAGGCATCTCTCCTTGTTCACCTTGAATGCTAGTTTTGGCTTAATTTGATAATTGATAGAAGATTGAAGCTTCTAAGACTATTTTGGCATAATAACATTACAAATATTGGATCTTACTAGAGGAATCTTGGCATAGTAAGATTAGGATAGAGAAGCTTGTCCGAATTGGAGGAAGAACCTCTAATTTATAGACTTCTGAAATGAATGTCAACCATATATCTTGAGATGAGAGTCAAGAGATGAGAATAAAAGATAATTTTTAATTCAAACTGGGAATCTTGAATTAAACATTGGAGTGGAGAACATGTGGGACTCACAAATGAATATAAAATTTATTTAAGAGGAAGATATAATATAAAACTGGTAAGTGGAATTGAATGGAATATGAGGTTGATTATTAAATTGAAAAGATGAGGAAGATAATATTATAAAATTCTAGTGATGGTGGACAAGTGGGGCCTAGGGTATCTTTGAAATTTGGAAAGTAAAATGGAGTGGAAGATGACCTCATGAGGTGATGATAATTAGATTTTTCGATTTATAGAAATTGTGAATATTCAAAACCATGGAATTTCTAATTAAGGAATGATAAGTTAATGAATTTGGATTAATTAACTTGATAAAGATGTGAATAGTAAACCATGAATAGTGATGATGAATTAGAATTAGAGAAAATTAGGGATGATTAAAATCAACACAAAGTGTTTGATTTTAAGTGTCTACAAATAAAAGCTATGCTTAGCATTTTCACTTAAATGAATAAAAAAATAGTGAAAAAGCTTTTCTTAGCATTTTCGCTTAAATTAATTTTCTTAGCAATCCAAAAGCCTTTTCACAAAGAAGAATAAGCAAAGTAACCCTTAAAAGCTTTGGAGAGTAGAGGGAAATATATATAGTAGAATTAAGGGACAATTACAAACCTTTGGTACATTAATAAGGACAATGTTCATCCTATACTTTACAATGTACTTGAAAACAGGGTCCAACAATCGAAGTGTAGGAAAAGGAGGATTGCACCATCGCCCTACACTATTTAGAGGATAAAGGTTGGTGGCAATGACCACAATTGTATGGGGAAAGCACCATTGTGGATTGTCATTGCACTTGATTATGTAGCAAGCTACCTAGTTGAGGCCATTATTGAAGAAAGTCATGTTTAACGCTGCAGTGTTAGTGCATAATCCTTGATTGTACAGATTTCCATAACCACACACCCCACATTCATTACACAACACAAATTTCCATAAACAATTATAACAAGGTGATTGTAATCAGTACTAAATGGAGGAGAAAATAAATTTGGGAGCTTACCCATTGTGTCATAGGCATCGCTGCCCCCATAAAATGTAGCATGATTACTTCTCCAACAATGGACAATTCTAAATTTGGTGATTACTAAGAAACCCATCAAGAAAAGTTGTTTAAGAGCCATTGGTACTACAATCAAGATGGAGCAGTCTTGAGTACATAAGTTAGTTCAATGCATATTATAGAGAGTGAACATAGTTCAATGCATATTATAGAGAGTGAACATAGTACCGGAGCATCTATTCTTTGTGGGCTTATCGATAACCCTAACTCTTATGGTTAATGTCTCTGAACTATGCTTGATAACATGGTCACTATAGCCTCTGTGTTAGTAACATGATAGTCATTAAACCTACGCTATGTAATGATATGAAATTTAAGAGATGGATGACAAACATGATAACTATTTATTAACTATTTGAATGAATATAAACGTAAATAAAATAAACCATAAATATTTACTTTAAAAAAAATTGGTATTACAAATCTACGTAATCACGAAGTTAAGATGGTCACCCTTAAATTTGTTTGCTTCCACGTACACAAAAGGATATAATAATTGTTTGACATTGCAATGAGCACACTTTCAAAGCCCAATTATTAATCCTCTTCTTAAACCGTAACAGCGCTCCCAAACCGCCACCCTAATGCCTCTCCCTCCATTCAATCTTCCCTTGACATTGTGGGCCCAGGTGGGCATGTCTTTGAAAAAGCACTGACATGGCCGGGGGCACGTGGGGTGGGGTCATTCTGGTGCCCACATACGCGGACACATCAAATTATTTATTATATATCACACCGCGAGTCCCGGGCGCTGACGTGGTGATATGCCACGAGGCACAAGGAGAAGGTATGGACCATTTTGGACGGCACAGATTTCACAACAGTGAGCACTTTTTAACGAGCACGCCTCATGGCGGCGATGACACGTGGATCGGAGCATTTCACAATGCGGGCCGCTTTCTTGTCCGGTTTGACTTTATAAACCTCCGACACACCACTGTCGGCACAGGCCGCAGCTCTCTCTGCTTCTGACATCCCGTCGGCGGCTAACTGTTGACGGTGACAGGTCAGCCCTGGCGTTGCCGGCGCCATTTTGAAGGCAATCGTATTCTGTGTAAATTCCGGGAGGGGGACCAAGAGCTCTCAGCGTCCACGTCATCAGGACACCCTGGAATTCTCCTTTCCTTGTTCGCTTGTCCGTCCCGTGCAACGGTCCCCCCGCCACTGTCCACGTCGCATTTGACGGAACGGATAAAAGGGTCGCATTTGACAGCCCTTTTTTAATTTCAAAACTAATAATTATTGATACATCCTCCCTTATTTCCTGACGCGTTGGTAGGGAGGGGTATACACCCACCCAAAAAAAATAAAAAAAAATGGCCCCATGGTATCTATTTACTATTGAGGGAAGTGGACCACTTCTTTAGACCCTTATTTTTAGGAGGGGTTAATGCCACTTTAAATGCGATAAGAAAATCTTGAAAAATGATATGGTTTCAATTATTGTAATTTGATAGTATTTCGGTGATGTATTTTTATTTCGTCTTGAGGTTTTTTTAACTTGTTGTGACTTACATTTTAGTATGTAATTTTTTTTATCTATTTTTTTGTACCATTAGATGGCTTATTATGTTTTGTTGATAAAAGTACATTTTCCAATTATCTTATTTCCCTGACAGGGGTTGGTATGGGTATACACCCAAAAATGACTTTATGGTATTCATTTGTTGTTACGAGAAGGGGACTAGTTGTTGAGACCCTTAACTTTAGAAGTGTGTAGTGCCACTTCAAATGTGATAGAAAATTCTAAGTGATTATAACTATTGTACAATGACACAGAGTTGGTGATATATTGTATTTTGTCTTGGGAATTTCTCTAACTCGATGTGACTTATATTTTAGGGTGTGATTCCCTCCCATTTTTTTTTACGATTAACGATGTAATATTATGTTTCATTAATAAAAGTGTGCTTTTCAATCTAAAAATTGACATGTTAATGTAGTTTAACAACTTAACATCCTATAGAAGTACTATTTTTTTAAATTTTAATTTGACATAATTACATTTAATAACATCTTCCTAAGAGCTATGCATTTTACCCATTATTTTCACATAGTCCAAAAATTGAAAAGAAAAAAACAAAATGTTAAAAATAAAATTACAATTAAAAAAACCATTTAACACCTAAACATATAAAAAAAGGAAGGTATTAAAAACAATTAACAATATTAAATTCGACATGCAATGTCTTTAATGTTGTTATCAGTGCTAGCTACCAAACAAGATACAACTATATGTGTCAATAAACTATCTTAACACTCTATTTTAATATTTATTTTCCTTCTTTGCACCTTTTTGAACCACTTCCCATTTTTTCTTTGTTGCAAAACTACTACAATTCCTATCAGAAATAATGTTTTTAGACATTACAGGTTGTAACTCACCAAGATTGCTACGGTTTCTACAATTCATTCTTTAAGATGGTATTGTAACCCATGTAAAAAAAAATATTAGAAATACCAAGGCACAAGAATTCCATCTGTAGTTACCCAAAGCAAAATTGGATGTGATTTTGAGTGTGCATTGTGTGGTGGTCTAAGTGCTACTTTTAAGATGACTACTGAGGGCCAATAGGTGTACGTATTTTGCGTTGAGGTAAGAAACGTTATTGATTGAAGCTAATAGATGTTTTTAATATGTTTAAAATTTTAACAGAACATGATTTATTATCTTGCTCACAATTAGCTATTTTTGTCTTTGAAACTTGTAGTGACTATTAGTTAATGCATTTAGGAAGGGCCAAATCAAGCCTATTACAGTGATGGTATGTTTAAATTATAATTATATCTTATTACATATGATATTCTTAACATTTATTCATGATGGTTGCATTTATTCATTGGTATGTTATTTTATCAACATCTAGCTTTAAAACTCCCTTGGCGTCAATGTTACAATTTTGTTAATGTTAACTATCAATATGATATGAAATTCAGGAACTACTTTCAAAAGAGAGATCAATTATAGTCTACAACATTTGTCATCAACATTAGGGTGTTTGTTTGAAGGCTAAGACTTACTATATATGGAAGTTCAAAACCTATAGTAAAACTTTCTATTAGGTTAAGAAATTCAGTCAATAGCTTGCTAAATTTCAACATATATATTATCTGCATTAAGTATGAAATGGATTTCACATTTTCTATAATGAAATTTTGGCCATTGCCACACTTATTTTCATTCATTATGTGAAAGAGACAATGGGTTTTATATGAGTGTGGTTCCTCATGCTGGAAGCGTTCAACATAAAGCATATTGTGAAAAATCATAGTTCAGAATAAAATCTAAAGATAGTTTAATATTCAAGTATGTGTGTGTAGTGGTGATGCTATGATGTTTGAATATAATATAAAACAAGTTTTTAATAACTAAGATTTTTATTGAATAAAAGATGCAAGTTGAGTCACAAAGCTATGGAAGAACTAAGGAGTTAAAAATGATCAAACAAATGAGGGTGAGTATATTTGTTGTTGTTCCATCTAAGGATGAGTTGGTAAGATTATAGATGGATATGGTGTGTGGCTTATGCTCATTTGTGTTATTCTTATAGATTATGTCCAGATAAAGTACTCCTTAAGTGGATAGAACCTTAAGGAGTGTATGTGGTCTATCACTTTGTTTATTCGGTATTCCTTCCTCTTATATAATATTTACAAATTTAATTTGAGTTATGTTGTTATGAAGCTTTTAAAACATTAAAATGAGAAACAAATATTTACTTTTTAGCTTGTCTCATTTTCAAACTATTGTGGATATGGGTTTATAGAATTTTTTTTAGGGTTTGTTCTTTTTTTTGTCAAGAACTAGCCATGGATAAGGGAAGAACATAAGCAAGTAGAATGCTTCAAAGCACTTGAGCTCAAGAAATATCTCTAAAAAAGAAAACTAGCTCAAAAAATGCAATGACCAAACCTATTGATATTGGGGTGGGAACTACTACACCTTCCAATCCTTATATAACAACACCCAGAACACCTTAAATATGTATACAGTTTGTAATGTGTAGACACTAAAATATAGTATTTGACACTTGTAAATGTCAATCTTTAACTACATTTATTCTAAATTATTGTGTATCTTAAAATGGCTCTTATTTTCGATTCCCACACACTTGCATGCTAGTTATGAGTCCATTCCACTCTAAGTTAATATCACTCATCTAAAGAACCTTCTAATATGTGCTAAATCAGTTAAATATCCCACTCAGACATTTTTATACCACCAAATTTATATTATTGTCTCCCAAGTAGTAATGTCATACTTAGATAGTAAATGCCAATGTTACTATCCCGAGGCTAACATTATCTCCCTTTGCCTAGGAATGACTATTTTTCAAAATAAAATCATTCCTATAAGTCAACTCATTCACCTAACATGTTAGTGGCATGGGAAATTTCCTAATTGAACACATATAAATATAAATAAAGGTCAAGAATATTCACTATCGTACCTATCAAATACATTACTATACATTGAGTAAATATGCCCTATTCTTACCAAATAAAAAATTAGTCTTTAGGAGTAATCATTAGCTAAGTCTAAAGCATACCAAGTCAGGTCAAGAGATAACATGTCAAGATTAAAGCCAAATTTTTAGGTGCATTCATATAATGAAAGAACATAATTACATAATCACACTAAGAGGAAGAACTATGTGTGGATTGACTTTCATATTTGAAATATTGGATACTTAGGCAATGCCAATCATTAGTTGGGGTGATTGGGGTCAACCTATGCCAATTACACTTCCTCACTTTTGACATATTTTCATCCTTCACAATAGGACCTAGGGTTTCAAGGAGAAAGGAATTGATTTTTGGAGTTGTACATACATTTTCGCTTCAATTTTTGCACATATGGAGATATACCAAGTGGGTGTATCATATTATATGGTCATAGAGAAGCTAAGAATCATGGAATATTAATGATATCCCCAAGTCACCTCCATCTGATGAAACTTCCCCATGTTGGACATTGGTGACATTATGCACATAGAGATAAAATTTTAGATCCAAATCAATTACATGCCTATTTCTAGTCTATTTATGATGTAAGAACACAAATGTGATTAATTAGTTTTACACCAAATCTCTAAGTATCTTTATCTCTTTAGAACTTTTCATAAATAGTAAATTGCACTATCAGATCAATCTCAATCAATTACATTCATATTTATGTTTGATTACTATATATCACAATCTAAATTATTTATAAAATTTTAGCCTATTCAGATTCACATTGATCTAAAAATAAGGGTAAACATATTAGTGAATCCTAATATTACCTAAACATTATCAAACCCTAGGTTGCCCTTAGGGTTTCATTCTTTCTTTATAGAGTTTTAACTTTTTTCCTTGGGGTTTCATTCCAAGTCTAATTTTCAAATTTGATTTGTGATTATTTAACACCAAGCACAATTCATCCTTTGGCCCTGACCTTCTTTCTCCTTGCATTTTTATATCCCTTGCCACCTAAGAAAGTTAATTCCCTTGTTCCTCTAAGGTGAAGTGTTAGGCTAACTGGTTTGAAAATTGAATGCAATCAGATTTTTATTAACTCATTTAAAATGGCTAATGACATTACAATGAATATGATTTATTCTTCATCTTCTTTTGATGATGCAATTATTAATGAGTATGTGCAAAGGGATGATAGTGTTCACATGACTTAGCTAGAACATGCTAATCAAGATTAACAAGATAGAATTACTCTTAATGACCTTAATGTGGCATATCCTTATAAGGTTCAAGACTTATCTCAATTCTGCATCCACATTAGTCAAAACCCTCACGATTTGGATAAAGTCTTAAAGCTAATCCTAAAGTCCAAAGCCAATCACCAAGCTAAGGCACCATTTATTACTAATATTATTCCTACATCTACACCTCCAATTGCACATGTGATGTCCACCTTGTATGCAATCATAAATGCATCATGTCTATAAATCAATCCTAACTTGGATAAGATAGATCATATCATATACTTTCGATTGGGGATACATTAGATAATCGGGAACATGACCAATATGGGGATTTGATAGCCCTAATTAGGAGATCTCTTACCATAATACACTATGTTAAGGAGGGTTCAAAATCCTCCATTCAATCACAATCATGCAATAACCCAAAGGGAGTCCTATGTTTTCATATATCTCACTAAACTAATAATAAGTAAAGTAAAATCTAATCTAGTGCTCACCAAAGCTTGTGGCACAAATTGGGGGTTAGAATTAATAAAAGTAAACATGAATAAAAGACATATACTTATGTTAATGTATATGAAATCCTAATGCATGGAAGAGAAGTACAGATGAATATCTATATACTCTTATAAAGGAGAAACAAAGTTGAGAATACTTACATTTGAAGACCAACCCATTGAGCCTCAATCTCTCCTTTGCCAAGGTGCTTCTCAAGAGGTTATTTTGGTATGTAAGGATGACAAGAATAAATAATCTCTAGGCTACACAACCTATCAATGCATCCAAAAGACTTCTCCACAAGTCAAGATATGTATATCCAAAGAAAGTATAAAACTCTAAGCTTGATCCTCAAGTAGAATGGTGGATAAACAAATGTGCAATAGCTCTTACTTCTTATTATCTTATCTAAATAATGGAAAAATGAATTTGTATATATAGTCAGATTTAACCCTAAGCCCTTTCAAAATTTTCAGCCAACAGGGTCAACCTAATCGACCTAGCACAATTATGGACAAGAATTCATTAGGTCATGGACTAAGTCAGACAAGAGCCAACCTAGACCCTAAATGAATTTCACCCAAAACTATATAGGGTTGACCCAGTTGACCTAGTATAGTAAACAATAAAAAATGGGATAAGGTTGGGAAAAGGGTTACAAAAGGTAGAAATTTACTGAGGAGTGTGCAATAGAGAAGAACAAGCTTAGGGATAAGGTTTTCAGGAGACAAGTGTGTAGATAACAACTGGTAAAAGGGATAACAATCCTACAAAGCACCAATTATCTACCCACCCCTTTCCCGATACACCCCTTAAGGCATGCACTCAAAGAGATTAAGACTCGATGGGTTCTTGTAAGATACAAGTGTCAGTAATCGATAAAATTTTGAAATTATTATGTGTATACATATGCCCCACTCTAATCTCATCACATGTCATGTGAGTGCAATATGGGATGATACTTTGGGAATAGAACATGATAACACATAATGTTGATGCTAAGTAAAATGTAGTAAGGAGAAAATAAGATAAATGAAAGGACACAATTTAAAAACACATTCCTTTACTTACCTTAGTGCTTTAGATAAAGAAAGAAACTGCAAGAGAAGTGAAGGCATCCAAATGTGAAGAACATTAGGTGAACCTATAAAAGTTAGTACCAAAAAAAAACTAAATATCAATTTTTTTAGAATATAGGCATATAGTAGTGGAAAATATTATCTTTGATGTCATGATTCTATAATAGTTTAAAATTTGTAAAAAGAGTTAGTAGAGACAAAAATATGAGGGTCTTGAGGAAAATTGGCAAATTATGATTGTTTAAGGCAAGGCTAGAACAAAAAGGTCAAGGTCAAATGATTGAAAAAATAGTGGTAAATGAATGAAAAAATATTGGAAATGAATGCCAAATCACATTGGAAAGCATGGAAAACATAAATGGCAAAAAGGAATGTAGCACAGACTAAATCATGTCGGAAAGCATGTAAGACATAAATGGAAAAAAAAAGAATGTCAAACATACTAAAACACATTTGGAAAGAATGTAAAACATAAATGGAAAAAAGGAATGTCAATGAAAAAAAACTCTAATAAAGATATGTAAGTGACAAGTAACCCCATATAAGATAAACATGTCAAATCAAACATAAAGAAAAATATGAATGATTGAAAATTAAACGTAAGTCAAGATGGAAGACTTACATGAAGAAGTCATACATAAAGATAAATTTATAAGAATGCCAAATGTATTATTTAGGATAAGTGAAGTCCGCATAAATCAAACAAGAAAATGATGGAGAAATGAAAATAAAAAACTCTAAAGGATGAAAACTCAAACTTAGTGTTTTTTCTAAGATATAATGTAAGAAAACACAACCACCTAATGACATGAATAGTATGACAATGAGATGGTGTGGTAAATGATTGGAGTAAGGGTACTTGTGAGGAAGGCTTGGTCCTATCCAAGGTCTTACAATGCAACTCACAAACTATAAACCAACATGTATAATAATTTAGATGTGATCAAGGTTATAATAAGATAAAAATAATCTATAAAAAGGGGAATATAATGAAAATGTGATGTAAATAAGGAATGTGAGTTGCCACATGGGTGTTGTAAACATCCTTAGAAAGAATGAGACGCACTAGGTAAGTGAGAAAGGCTAAGGACTATCAACACCAAGGACTTAGGACATTTTGACTAATGAACACAAAAATTAAGCTAAAGAGTGAAGCATATAGATCAACCCATGAAGGCTATATACATGACAATTAAAATGGACCTACCTTCCCACAATGTGTTCCCTTTTCCTTAGGACCCATTACAGAGCCATCGGTCTACTAAGAAGATCGGGTACTTACATGAGAAAGTAGGTAGCATGAAAATATTTTTTTTATTCTTCTTTTCTAATCTACTAGCCTACCACACCCAAATGGGCCTCAGATCTATCATGAGGCCAACTATGGAGTTTGAGTTTCAACTAGAAGAAGGTGATGTGATTGAAATCATGTCTTTTAGTGTGATTGGACTTTAAAGATTATTTTTGTCTTTTAATAATTGCCTTTTATTTGTATTTTATGATTTGGCTTTTAACTTTATTGATGGATTTTTTCTATTCCTCCTCCTCCATACAAATTTAGAGAACAAAACATGGGTGTTAAAGATGACAAACACAAGAGAGATTACACTTGGTTACTAGAGAAAAGGACCTAAAGACCAAGGTGTCTGAAGACTCCTAGACTTTCCCACAAGTGTACAATCTCAAAATTGACTGATGTGAGCCTCAAATGAAAGGAAATAAGGGAAATATGGGGATCATAAAATATCCATCTATGTAATAGGTGATACAATGATGAATATGCTCATAGCTGATCATAAGGAGGTAAAATAGTTCTATGAAAGGGATGAAACTATGATATGATAGTCTTGTCACTAGAAAATCTATGCTAACCTACAATGGAACTAACATAAACACTAATTAATGTAGTAGTCATCTCAAAAAGTGGTTTAAAGATGTTTTAATGTGGTAATTTATGAGTAAGGCTAGGTCTTATCCATTGTCTTACACTGAAACTCACAAGGTGAACACTAATGAGGTGAATGTTAAATAAGGGGAAAATACTCATAAATATAATAAGGCAAAGAATGGCATAAAAATACAAAAATAAAAGAGAATTATAAGGACAAAAAGGAAAAAAAATGCCAAATTTAATGTGTAATAAAAATTAAAAACTAAAAGGGAAACAATGATGCTAGTAAATTGAAACTAAAAGAAGTAAAGTACATAAAAACAAAGAAACATGAGACAAAGAGAACAAGTAAAATATATGCTAAAATCTTTATCAAAGATGAGCATGTGAAATACAAGTATTTAAGTCTCGAAAGGTTTCTTGAAGTTGAATTTGGTTTTTATTATGCATTGTATAATAAGAGTGGGCATCGTAAGATGCCCCAATGGGCAAGTGGATGTAGGGATAGGTATCACAATATGCCCCAAAGTCTGAAGGGACATGTGGATGGGCATCACAAGATGGCCCAACATGTGAGGTGGAGTGAGGTAACATTGAAACATGAAAATTATTTACATTGGGTTGGTAAGTGAATTTGGAGATAGGTAAATGTGTTGGTTTGTTAGATTTTAGGGAGGTTGAATTTGACATAGGATGTGTAGGAGAGGTGTGCAGATGGAAATGAGTTAAAGGAGGACCATGTATGATATTATTTGGAGTAGGCATTTGAATTAGGTACTCTTTTGGTTTATGTGACCTTAGAAGTTGAGTTTCAATGGATGAAATGATATGTTTAAAGTTGATCATGTTAGATATCCTTTCCTTATTGGTGTAGGAAGAAGGATCAACTGTGGTTTGAACAAAATTAGTGGATGAGGTGTAGGTATGGGGTAATTATCATTGTTCATTAGGTAGTTGATGTTGATGTGATTGTGATTCTTGAGATTGAATTTGAGAAGCTTGAATATAGTCTTAATAACATTGTTTTGTGAGAGTATCCAGATTGAAATGTGGACCAAGCAAGGAAAAAATAAGAAAATGGTAAATATCATGACAAGACTAATGAGAATGACCTATAGTAGCATGCAATAAACAATTTTTTTTAGGATTGTACCATTTTGAAGGGGGTTTGGAAAGATCAAAGCTCATGGTTTTATAGGGTGGAAATTTCTTCTTAAGTTATTCGAGACTCAAGGGAGGGTGTGTTGGGTTAAAATTGGTTGAATTGGATGCTATATTTTGAGATTGGGGAGGCTTGGATGAATCAATGTTATGAGAAAATGATTGGAAATGTTATTTAGTGGTTATTTGAGGTGTTTCAAATTGAGTCATAAGAAAGTCTTACCTTTTTGCTTGGTCTAAGGCTTCTTCTAAAGTTGTAGGAAAAAGATTCAAATTTTGTATTGAAGGGGAGCTTTAAGAGTAGTCACAAAAAGTTTTAAAAGAGTATCATCATTCATGTTATGGTCCACTTTATGAGTGAGAGACTTCCATAATTTGAGGAAAGTATGAACAGATTCGTTAAGAATTTGTTTGGCATTGATGAAATGGCTAAGATAATTTTCAGGAAGGTCATCATGTTGGAATTCCTTCACTAGAGAATTGACAAAATCTTTTAGTTGTGAGATGGAATGTCAAGAATTTGGTTGTACCATTCAAGTGCATTACCAAAAAAGGTTTTGGATAAAATCTTGGTGGTAGCAAAGGTGTTAGTTTGGACCCATTCCATATATATATTACCAAAATACTTAAGAAAGTTAGTAGGGTCCTTACTCCCATCTTATGTGATAGTTGGATAAATGTTTCCAATATCCATGGATGCAATGAATGGGGATAAAGATTCATTTTGAACATGTTGAAGAGTTTTATTATGCAAAGTAGGTTGAGGGATGATATTCCCATTGACATCTCTAATAGGAGGGGAAAAAAATTCATTTTATTGACACATGATGACTTGAGGTGGTTGACTAGTCATGTTTAATAAATGTTGTTGCATGTTCATCATTTAAGAATGATTAGTTGTTTATATAATGTTCATTTGTTGAACTATGTGTGCAAGAATCTGAGTTGTGTCAATTTGTGCATTAGTATTTGAAGGTGGGGTATTAGTTTTGGTAGGAGGGGGATTATTTGGTGCAGGATTCCCAATATTGGTATTGGGATGAGGATTACGATGAAGGACCTCAACTACATTACATTGTGTAGTGATTGGTTTTGGATTAGGAGAAGATGAAGGAAGAAAGTGAATAGTTTCATCTGAAGTAATAAAATAAGGGAGGTTATGATCTAAATCCTTGATTATGCAATGTTCTTGGTTAAGGGAAGGATATAAAGATGACATAATTATGAGATAAGACTAGATAACCACACATAGAATAGTTGTAAAATCAAAGAGATAGAAAGGAACAACCAAGAGTACAAAGTTGACAATGCTAACTTAGTACAAGAAACTAAGGCTAAAAAATATATCGAGTCAATAGTGTCAACTTAGTACTGGGAATAGAGGTTGAAAATTGTATAGAGTCAATAGTATCAACCTAGTACTAGAAATAAAGGCTAAAAATTGTACAGAGTTGACAGGGTTGACCTAGTACTCTAAAAAGAGGCTAAAAACTGTACACAATTGATAGTGTCAACCTAGTACTAGAAATAAAGGCTAAAAACTGTACAAAGTTCATAGGGTCAACCTACTACTATAGGTAGGGAACAACATATAGTATATAAGAGACATTTTTGAGAAGAATGAATATGTACTAAAATAGGAAAATTTTTGTAAGTACTTTTGAAAGCAATAAATGAAAGAAAACACATAATTAGCAATGGTATTGGCTTGGTATTGGGGCCTACCCCCTCACTTAACACATTAAAGTGATAAGGGTGTTAGGTGCTTAGCCAATATATATCATTAACCATGTGTTTATACTTGGCCAAAAAACCAAGTTGGATTCCCCCTTAGTGATGAAATCTAAGTAGGTAGGCCTTGGGTAGACAATTTTTAAAATGTGTTTTAAGATTTTATGATTTGGTAGTGTGTGCATAAAAGAGAAAAATAGTGTAATTAAATAGTATATTGAAAAACCATCTAACTAGACTATGTGATCTATTCTAAGCATGTAATCAACAAGAAATGAAAGTGTGAGTGAATTACTAGCATATAAATTTTAATTCCAACTTTGAAACACAATACAGTTCCATTTTAGATGATAGTGTATGTAGATATTACATAATAGAGTCGATAGTGTCGTTACTATATTATTGAAGTAAGGGTCTAAAAAAGAACTATGTCGACAGTGTTGACCTAATTTTCTAGATAGAAGACAAAATACAAAACTACGTCAATAGGGTTGACCTAATTAACTATATAGGGGAAATTTTAAAGACTAAAAACTATGAAATGTTGGGGATCAACCAACAATGGATTACACTTGTGAAAGCAATAAACGCGGAAATAAATCAGATAGATAAGTAACTGGAATGACAAATAGCACAGAACAAGAGATACAAGAAAACACCCTGAAAAATTGTATTAAAACTCTTTACAAAAGGAATACAATTGAAGAAACTTCTTTCTTCCACACCTCTCTCAGATGCACACAAGATCTCTCACTAGATCTTTATTCCTTAAGAGCTCACTCTCTCAAGTACAATCAATTCCAACAACCTGGATTGATGCAACTCAGTACTATCCTTCAAACATTCACAATGTTCTACTCATACTCACACACTAAGCTAAGAAGATCTTTCCTACATGTAGAATTAGGAAACTTGAGCATGCTCTTACAACAAACAGTTAAGCCTCTTGAACAAGGGCTCTAAAAATAAAATTGCTAATGATAGAGATGCGAGCTTAAGTCTACAACTCAAACTCATCATGCAAACACTCACTTCTATCCTTGAAAATAGCATTCTAGACACACAGGTAACCGACGTCAGTTCCTGCCTGTTCGCCTGTGACTATCGCTGGCCAACTCACTATCGACGTCGGTGCCTCTGCAACTGCACCTGACCGACGTCGGTCGCTCCTGACCGACACCGGTGATTGTGTAAACCCGAGACTATTTAAGTATGCTCCTTGGTGAAGCTTTTAACTCCACACACCCTAACAATCTCCCACTTGGAGATAAATAGCTGCACCAGTACCTGTATAGCAACATCTTCTAGCTCCTCCATCCTCAACTCAATCATGAAGACCAATATAAGTTGAATGAAGATTCAACTTCTCCTTAGTAACTAGCTTGGTTAACATATCAGTAGGATTCCTATCTGTATGGATTTTCTCCAGCTTCAACTCACCATCTTCCAATACCTGTCGTATGAAGTGGTACCTTAGCTATATGTGCTTGGTTCTTGAGTGAAAGGCTGAGTTCTTAGCCAAATGGATTACACTTTGACTGTCACTATATAATCTACAACTCCCATGCTCCCTTCCAAGCTCTTCCATGAACCATGTCATCCATATCATCTCCTTGCTAGCTTCTGTGGCTGCAATATACTCTACTTCTGTAGTTGACAAGGCAACAACCTTCTGCAACTTAGATATCCAGCTAACCGCCGTTCCACCTATAGTAAAAACATAACCTGTGGTGCTCCTCCTACCATCCAAATCACCTGCCATATCTGAATCTACATAACCATGTAGAGAAGTATCTGAACCTCCATAGCACAAGTGTCTGCTGCTGGTTCCTCTCAGATATCTAAGGATCCACTGAACTGCTTTCCAGTGTTCCTTTCCTAGATTGGCCATATACTTACTTACAACTCCCACTGCTTGGGCAATATCTGGTCTAGTACACACCATTGCATACACCAAACTTCCTACTACGGAAGAATATGGAACCTTACTCATGTACTCTACCTCATCATGTGAATTAGGACATTGTTCTTTACTCAACTTAAAATGTCCAGCCAAAGGTGTGCTTATCGGTTTAACATCCTGCATATTGAACTGTTTCAACACCTTATCCACATAATCCTCTTGAGACAATATCAACCTGTGATTTTTCCTGTCCCTCTTAATGCTCATGCCAAGGATTTTCTTTACTGCTCCCAGATCCTTCATAGCAAACGTTTGAGCTAATTTCACCTTAAGCTCAGAGATATCCTGCATGTGAGATCCTGTAACCAGCATATCATCTACATACAACAATAGAATAATATATCTACCATTATCAAATCTCTTAAAATATACACAATGGTCAGATTGACACCTACTATAGCCATGCTCAGTCATAAACCTGTCAAATTTCAAATACCATTGCCTAGGAGCTTGCTTGAGGCCATACAAGCTTTTCTTCAATCTACACACTAACTTCTCCTTACCCTTGACCTCAAATCCTTCTGGCTGTTCCATGTATATTTCCTCATCCAAATCTCCATGAAGAAACGTTGTCTTAACATCTAGCTGCTCAAGATGCAAATCCTCAAAAGCAACCAAAGACAATATAACCCTTATAGAAGTCATCTTAACAACAGGAGAAAAAATCTCACCAAAATCAATACCTAGTTTTTGTGCAAATCCTTTCACTACCAATCTGGCCTTATATCTCATCTGTCCATCCTCACCTTCCTTCAACCTATAGGTCCATCTGTTCTTCAGTGTTCTCTTACCAGCTGGCAACTCAGCCAAATCCCATGTTTGGTTCTCTCTCAAGGACTCCATCTCCTCAACCATGCCACGCTCCCACTTACTCCTGGACTCTACCTGTAATGCTTCTTCAAAACTCTCTGGTTCTCCACCATCAGTTAGCAATAAATAATATAAGGAAGGAGAATATCTAATTGGAGGCTTACTTACCCTTTCTGACCTCCTGATGGGTGTCTTGGACTCGTTCTCAACACGCTGTCCACCCAAATTTTCTGACAGTGACCGACCTCGGCCACCTGAAGACCTGTTACTAGCCGACGCCGATTCTTCCTGGCCGACGTCGGTGCCTGCTCTGCCGACGTTGGTCTCTATATGACCGACATCGGTTTTTGTACTGTCGATGCTGGTTCCTAACCTGTCGATGTCGGTCTCTGTGTTTTCCTGTAAGTGATTATTTCTTTTTCCTGCAAGCTCATTTTGGACCATAACTTCATCCAATTCTCCATTGCTCTACCCAGATTGATTCAGCTTCCTTATCTAATCACTGTACATCACTTTCATTGAAAACAACATCACAGCTCCTAATTACCTTGTTAGTTCCTAGATTCCAAAATCTGAAACCAAAATCATCTGAGCCATAGCCAATAAACATGCACCTCATAGACTTAGCATCAAACTTCTTTCTATTTTCCTTATCTACGTGCACAAAGGCTTCACAACCAAAAACTTTGAGATATGAGAGATCTACCTTTTTACCTATCCATGCCTCTTCTGGAATTCCACCATCCAGAGCTGTAGAGGGTCCTCTGTTAATCAGGTACACTGTGGTGTCAACTGCTTCTGCCCAAAACTCTAAGGGCAACCCAGCATGCAATCTCATACATCTTGCACGCTCCATGATTGTTCTGTTCATCCTTTCAGCAATACCATTCTGCTGAGGTGTCCTTGGAACCATCCTTTGCCTATGGATTTCGTGTGTGTAACAATACCAGTTAAACTTAAGACTGCAGAACTCACCGCCATTATCAGATCTCAAGCACTTTAATCTTCTACCTATTTCATTCTCAACCATAGCTTTCCAAATCTTAAAAGTCTCAAAAACATCAGATTTCTTTTTAATACAGTAGATCCATACCTTCCTTATAGCATCATCTATGAACGTAACATAGTACCGTGATCCTCCAATAGAGGCTACCTGAGCCGGTCCCCACACGTCTGTGTGAACAAGCTGCAACTTATACCTTTTCTTAGTAGACCCAGTCTTGAGAAAACTAACCCTTTTCTATTTTCCAAATACACAATGCTCACAAAATTCTAGATCCATACTTTTCAAATCTGAAAGCATACCTTTAGACTTAAGAATTGACATCCCCTTCTCACTCATGTGGCCAAGCCTTGAGTGCCACAATTTAGCATCCACATCTGAAGTAGATAATACAGAAGGAGATTTGTTAGTAACACAATTACACAAATAGAGAGTACCTTCTCTCTTACCTCTGGCCATAACAAGTGCACCCTTGGTCACCTTCCAAGAATCTGCTGTGAGAGTTACTGTACAACCCTCATCACCTAGCTTACCTGCAGAAATCAAATTTCTCTTCAAACTAGGAACATGCATCACATCTCTCAACACCCATGTGTTGCCATTCTGCATCTTCAGCTGCACTTTACCTTTGCCAATAATCTTATAAGGCTCATCATCCCCTAAGTACACTATTCCAAAATCTCCATGGATATAGTCACTGAAATATTCTCTGTTAGGGGTAGCATGGAAAGATGCACCAGAATCTAATACCCAAGATTCTATATTATTATGCAAAGAGAAAATAAGAGCATCCTGTGCAATACCTGCAACCTTTGCCTCTTCCTTTCCTTCATGTTGATTCTCCTCCTTAGGCTTTGACCAGCAATCTCTGCTTATGTGCCCCAACTTTCCACAGTTTCAGCATTGTGGCCTTCTACCATTTCTGGATTTGGATCTGCCTCTTCCCTTAGACTTAGATCTTGATCTCCTCTTGCTCCTTTCTTTTTGCCTTCCCCTGCTCTCGAGATTTAAAGCATTCCCAGATGTCTCTTCTGTGCTTTTCCTGCGAATTTCCTCATTCAAGATAACACTAACAACATCCTCTACTTTTAAAATATTCGAAGCAGATGCAGTATTAGAAACTGCCATTACCAAGCCATGCCAGCTTTCAGGCAAAGAACATAATATCAAAAGAGCTTTTATTTCATCATCAAATACAATATTGACTGAACTTAACTGATTAACAATACCATGGAAATCATTCAGGTGATTAGATACAGATCCACCTTCTTGCATATGCAAATTAAATAACTGCTTCATAAGATATACCTTATTAGAAGCGGAGGGTTTTTCATACAAATTTGCTAACGTAGTCATTAACTCTACCGTTGTTTTTGCCTGTGATAAATTGGATATCACAGTGGATGCTAGACTCAGTCTTATAGACCCCAAAGCCTTTCTGTCAAGAACTTCCCATTCTTCATCCTCCATGTCCTTGGGCTTCTTTGCAATCCCACCTAACGGTAAGTAAAGATCTTTCTGATACAGATAGTCCTCTATCTGCATTCTCTAATGTTGATAGTTATTGCCATTAAACTTCTCCATTCTCAACTTACTTTCTTCTGCCATTGCTTCTCCCACTCAAACAAAAATCCCTGCAGAAACCCCTGTGAGCAACCTGTAATCCAAACACACTACATAGATCTGAACCACCTGTTAGTGAACCTGAGCTCTGATACCACTTGTTGGGGATCAACCAACAATGGATTACACTTGTGAAATCAATAAACGTGGAAATAAATCAGATAGCTAAGTAACTAGAATGACAAATAGCACAAAACAAGAGATACAAGAAAACACCCTGAAAACTTGTATTAAAACTCTTTACAAAAGGAATACAATTGAAGAAACTTCTTTCTTCCACACCTCTCTCAGATGCACACAAGATCTCTCACTAGATCTTTATTCTTTAAGAGCTCACTCTCTCAAGTACAATCAATTCCAACAACCTGGATTGATGCAACTCAGTACTGTCCTTCAAACATTCACAATGTTCTACTCATACTCACCCACTAAGCTAAGAAGATCTTTCCTACATATAGAATTAGGAAACTTGAGCATGCTCTTACAACAAACAGTTAAGCCTCTTGAACAAGGGCTCTAAAAATAAAATTGCTAATGATAGAGACGCGAGCTTAAGTCTACAACTCAAACTCATCATGCAAACACTCACTTCTGTCCTCAAAAATAACATTCTGGACACATAGGTAACCGACGTCGGTTCCTACCTGTTCGCCTGTGACCGTCGCCGACTGACTCACTACCGACGTCGGCGCCTCTGCAACTGCACCTAACTGACGTCAGTCACTCCTGACCGATGCCGGTGACTGTGTAAACCCGAGACTGTTTAAGTATGCTCCTTGGTGAAGCTTTTAGCTCCACACACCCTAACATGAAAAATAAAATTTTAATGAATAACAAAAATGATAGAGAAGGATAGAAAGGAACCTTGGTGGGTTGGAAGATGTAGAGGAAAATGAGATTGATATTTAAGTACCCTAATTTATTCTTACAAATTATAAAAATTGGGTTGATTGGGTTGACCTAGATCTTCAGTTCCCTATTTATTATGTCAACAGGGTTGACCTAGTATGTTTTTTAGAAGTCTAGAAATGTACTGTGTCGACAAGGTCAACTTGGTAGCCTAATTTAGAAGTTTGAAAGTGTACTGTGTCTATAGGGTTGACCTAGTAGCTTGATTTGGATGTCTGAAAGTGTATTGTGTTGATAGAGTTGACCTAGTATCTTGTACTTGATGAAAAACCTACACAAATAAAATAGAGTCATATTGATATGACTATGTGTTAAATTTGTGCACATAAGTTGGGACTATATGACACTATCAACTCAGTATCATAAAAATAAAATGATAAAATGATGAAAGTGTGAGATAAAACCTGTAAGGTTAGATTAACATTGGGTTCACTAGAATGTATGCAATAAGAAATGCATCATGTTTATAAATCAATCTTAACTTGGAGAAGATAGATCATACCATACACTTCCGATTGGGGATACATTAGATAATTGAGAACATGACCAATATGGGATCCACTAGACCTAATTATGGGATCTCTTACCAAAATACACTATGCTAGGGAGGGTTATAAATCCTCCAGTCAAGCACAATCAGACAATAACCCTAAGGGAGTCCTATGTTTTCATATATCTCACTAAATAATAACAAGTAAAGTAAAATCTAATCTAGTGCTCACCAAAGCTTGTGACACAAAGTGGGGGTTAGAAACAATAAAAGAAAACATGCATAAGAGACATATACTCAAGTTAATGTATATGGAATCCTAATGCATGGAAGAGAAGTATAAATGCATATCTATCTACTCTTACAAATGAGAAACAAAGTTATGAATACTTACCTTTGAAGAGGAACCCATTGAGCCTCAATGTCTCCCTTAGCCAATGTGATTCACAGGAGGTTGTTGTGGTATGTAAATATGATAAGAATAAATTATCTCTAGGATACACAACCTATTAATGCATCAGAAAGACTTTTCCACAAGATAAGATCCATATTTCTAAAGAAAGTACTATTGTGGACTCATATTACACCCTAGTTAAAAGAAGGAATGTTCAAGTCCTACTCTCAAACTTGGTATAATATGGGAATAAACCTAGGCTATGGGTCACCTATGATGGGGTTGAACCTCTAGGGTTTTTAATGAGGCTATCTCCTTAGATAAGATAATTTTGACCTCTCTTTCTAAAACTTAAGTAGATTGGGATGAAAAGGGTAAAGAAGTTGCATAAAATAAGACCTATTCTAATATGTGGTGATGCACCATGAATTTGTCATATCCAATCATAAGTTTGAACCCTTAACACACTAACGGACTATGAATAAAACTAGTGCAATGCTTGTTGTGATTTCTAAGAAATAATATTTCACAAAGAGGTCACTTTGATGCACTAAGATTGGAAGATAATGAAAATAATGTCCAATTGAAGGCATTTATAGTCAACAACCCATCCTATCTTTGAGATATCAATGCTATGACATACTATGTGACTTGTAAATAAGATTATTAGCATTTAGGTTGAGCTCAGACCTACAAAGGGAAGATTAGACCACTTTACATATCAAGCAAACATAACATACTAAGCACATATTGACAAACACTACAAGATATATTTATCATTACTCTAAGAGGTGCAAAATAAAATTTTAGTAAAGTCTAGTCATACGATCTTGAGGGATGATAATCAATAGATCGAATGCTATATTTATAAATGGAAGGCAAGAGAGAGGAAGTTTTTGGCACTAAAGGGGTCATTATTGAGCTCAAATCCACTCTCCATATCAGTTACAATTGCCCTACATTTATGGTCCTTGGAAGCACTCAATTGATCATGGCCACCTTGATAAATAGTTGCAATAGTCACTATTTTTTTCTCCACTTCTCTCTACATTGATGTTCTTTTTAGTTATAATGACAAGATCAGGTCATTTTAAAGTTGAGTGTCAGCTCAATGCAATTACAACAAATAGATAATTCTATTATGCTCTTGATCCAAAATTTATTTCCCTTTATTGGTTTATCATGACATGTAAAAATGGAGAGAAGGGTCAATTTCATGCAACTGGTCCCAACAGTGAAGTCATTGTAGTCCATGTGTATGCCTTCATGGAATCCATTAAGATATTAGCTCTAGTTCAGCTCAGGTTATGCTCAAATTTGGCTCTATGCCTTTTTTTTCTTTGGTAAAAAGCTACTCCTTTTACTTTTGTCATAAAAAACTAACTCAAATCAATCAAATTGTTCCATCCTATCTTTGTTTATATTGGTCCTACAGATCCCAACTATTAGATCCTTGAATTGTCAAATCGATCTTACATTATTGGATCTACCTGTATGATTAAATGTGCTCTATTGATCTTCTGGGGACCCACTAAGACTAAAAAATCATCCTCACACCATTAGATTTGGATGTATGACTCAGTGCCAACCATTGGATCTGCTTAGAATTGAAAATAAATGAATATTTAATAGGTCTTAAGTTGATGTTTGTGTGACCATTATTTGACATCTATGTAGATGTATTTTGACATCCCATAGACCATCAAATTTAATCTCCAATGTATTTTTGTAACGTCTTAAATTTTATGTCCACACGAACATATTCCATTAGTTAACCAACTTTAAATATTTATATCTTGAGGCACAAAAATCATGGAGGGACCAAATGTTTTGATGATGTTCCTAAGACCAAAAACATTGTGCCTACTTAATCTATTGGCTATGAGATATTTATTAATGTGTTTACAAAATTTTCATGTGATCTCACTTGTATAATTTTTCATGACACCTTGATGATGGTCTGGTTCAAAATGGCTAAGTATGAAAACTTAACGAATTCTGTCTGAGGAACCAAATTTGATTTTACATAAACTTTGTTTCACTTCATTGCATGACCTAAGACTTAGTGCATATAAACTTGGTACAAAGATGAATATAACCATGTGATCATTTTCACTTGAGACTAACACACGTGAGAGATATAGCATCATTAAACTACTCACTCGACTCTTTGAGAGGCCAAATTTAAACCCTCATATCTTCTGATGTGCTTAGACACATGCCCTAATATTTGGTGTGTAGTAACTTGGGACTAATGTGATCACAACCATATGAATAATTCCCCCTAACTCATCCACACATGGTAATAATGATGTTAACAAACTATCAACCCAAAATTTTTGCCACTAGACCCAAATGTCTATATGACCACAATTAAGAACCAAATGAATAACATGCACTTCCATACTCATTCCAAGCATTCTTGACACACCATAGGGTCTCTAAAACTCTAGTGTTATCTTTATAAGTTGACAATTTTCACTTTAAGTGAACTTAAAGTGTTTTAAGAGCTTTGTGAGCACTGTGAGATCCTTGGACCACTCATTCCATCTAGAACACTTCTCAACTTCCTGATCCATTCTTGATCTCTAGGACATGGCATTGAATTCAGGTAGAAGCTTGGTATGTGAGCCAAAATGGCCAACATTTCTGGTGACTCAGCTAGCTTGACCAAACTACTAGTCATGGGACTTAGACATTGACCAAACTTGTTCATGATGGCTGAATGAATAAGGTATTGCTTACAAAAGACTCTTCTTGATTTTTGAAAACTTTTGGAATAATGAGACACTAAAAAAAATAATAAATCAATGAAATAGACCAAAAAACTAACTAAACAACAAAATAACCATATGCAAAATCACTTGTAGGAAAGATAGACCTATCTAACTATGTACAAATCAAGAGCTTCAGCTAATAATAGAACTCAAGATACCTCCCACTAAAAGGGATTGGAAGGATATCTCCATTTAATCTAGCAAGCTCAAAGGCATTTCTCTCCTTGCAACTTATTATGACATAAGTTCCACTCCAAAGGCTATCAAACTTGGAGTGTTTTCTTGGTTTTGCACGATCCTTATCCCATTTGAGGACTATATCACCTTAATAGAAATTCCTTGAGGAATCTCTCTTGTCAAATGACTTATTTAATTGGTGTTTATTAGACCACATAGTGTGCATAACAATGTCTCTTATTTATTCTAGCTATCTCATTTCATTCAACCTCACCTATATAATATCATCCTCAAAAAGCTCAAGTTGATGTGCAAGCTCCAAGCAAGAAGTTCAAGAGATATAGGGAGCTTAGATTATTTCAAATAAATAAGAAGATATAGGGAGTGTTCAGTATATTTCTTGGGTGTCACTCTATCTACCCTAGGGTAGTCCTCAATCTAGTATGCCACTCCTTTTGGCTATCATCCATAGTCCTCTTGATGATCTTCAACAAGTTCTTATTTGTGGAATCTACTAGTCCATTTCCCTATGGGTAATAGTTGGAGGATGATTTGAGATAAATCCCATGTGAAAGGTCCCACTCACACACCTTATTTATATTTAAAGATAATGCATTACTTGAAATGATTATAGAAGGCACATCAAATATGGTTATAAGACTATCATAAAAGTCCAAAACATAAATTTCATTGGCCTCCTTAAGGGCAGCTACTTCAACCCATCTTGTAAAGTAGTCTATAGTCATAATGATCCACTTGTGCCCTTTTATTAAAGGGGGGTGTATCATCCCTATGAATTCCAAGCCCCATTGCATGAAAGGTTGATCTACTTGTATTAGCTACAAGGGGAGGGCAACTAATCTCTACTTGCCAACAAACATTGCACATTTTTTGCATTTCCTTACCAAAGAGTATGCATCTCTAAACATAGTGGGACAAAATTACTTAGCTATAATGATATTGGAGACTATGGTATTGGTAGCAAAGTGCCCACCATTTGGACCATCATGAAACTGCTCAAGTAGTTTGTCTATCTGACCTGATTCCATACACCTCAAAAGCATGCCTCCAATGTCTCTCTTGAAAAGTAATCCATCTATTAGGACCTATGGTATAAATTTCAACCTCAAATATCTTCTCTTGGATATTCTAGCCCCATAAGACATTGGTCTGACCCAATAAATCTAAGTATGTCATGTGTGTAGCCAAAAGGTGTGCTATTTGTAGTTGCCTATTGGCTATCATGAACTATAAACACATGATCATTATTATGATTTACCTCTACTACAAGGTGTTCACATAATCCTTTTCCTTTTACAATCTTTATAAATCTAACCTCAATGTTATACTCTATGCACTTTATCACCCATCCAACTCTTTTCTCATTGAGATCCCTATTGAGTATAAACTCTTTGACACTTGGGTGTGCTACCATGAATATGATATTGCCTAAAATTATTCAACCCTCTTACTAATGAAATCATGTTATTCTCTATAAAGTTTTACCTTTCTTTATATCCCTTTAAGGCCTGACTAAAGAAAGTAATAGGCTATTCCATATCTTGGTCATTCTATTGCATCAAAATGGCAGAGATTGCATCCAATGTAGAGAAGGAATACCAATAAAATTCCTTATTAAAATCAAGATTAAGAAATGTGGGGGCATGGAGATGGCCTCCTTGATGAATTAAAAACTTCTCTTACCTTTACTGGTCCATGTAAATTCTTTGCACTTTCTCAACATATGAGTAATAGGTTTGACCATCTCTGCAAAGCCTAGATGAACCTCCTTAAGAAATTGATCTTTCTAAAGAAACTCTATAGACCCTTATTATGCTTGGGCAAGGGTAAGGACAAGATGGACTCAAATATATTTAGGGTCTATGGATAGACCATATTTAGAAATTACATGACCCAATAATCTACCTTCATGAATACCAAATATGCATTTTCTAGGATTCAAAGACACTAAAATTTCTTCACCTTTCAAAGACTAACCTCAACTGAGTAATGTGATCAACTAGGTCTTTTGAGAAAATAGTGATATCATCTAGGTAGATGAGCACCATGTCATTAATCAAACCTTCAAAGGCAACATCCATTTCCCTCTAAAAAGTTTCCCTAGCATTGGATAGTCCAAAGGGCATCTTCATGTATGCATAAGTGCCCCACTTTGTGGTGAAGGAAATATTATGCCTATCTTCTTATTTGACCATGATTTGATTATAGCCAGAATAGCCATCAAGTAGTGAGAACCTTTAAGAACCTACTACCTTTTAAAGAATCTAATCCATTAAGGGCAGTGGGTAGTGATCTTTTAGGGATACCTTATTGAGGTCCCTAAATTCAACACATAAATATATTTCCCCATTCTTCTTTCTTACTGGCACGAGGTTTTCCACCCATGAGGAATGTTTGATGAGGAATATGATCCTTGACTCAATCAATTTGAATAATTCCCTTCTCATTAGGTCCTCTACTTTTGGATTGACAAGCCTTTATTTTTGCTTGACTGGATTTACATTATTTTCTAGTTTAATGGTGTGTTATGCAAGTTTGGTGTCAAATCCCTTCAAATATTTGTACTCCCATGAAAATATGTCAAAAATTCTTGGTATAAGGCAAAAAATGTAGTTCTCTCTTCTATTGTGTTGACCTTTCCTAACTTCAACAACTTGTCCTTAAAGATCTCCATCCTTTCAAAATGTTCTTCCTTAGTTGAGATACATGCTTTTCCCTTCCTCACTTGGTCATATTAATTAATGATGATTTATAATGTCACAAGCCCTTTAGGAAGTCTATTAGATCTCATTTGTACTATCTAATCATTATATTGATGTTGGAACTTGTCTTGATTCTTATGGCAGAATTATACCTCTTGCATTAGGAAACATATAATTTGATCATCATTGTAAAACACTTGCCAACTTACCTCATTATTAGTCACAGCCAGCCTATATACGACCTTGATCTTATCTTAACCTTGGTTACCTTTGACTCCTACAATATCATATTGAGCTCTAATGGCTATAAGCCTGTATGTATGCTTCTCTTGGTATGGATCAGATGTTGAATGCCAATAAATGCTCCATGAGGTCCCATTCATGGTGCTTATAAGATTTCAAATGATGGTTCTTGACTTCACTTAAGCCTCTCACTTGTTTTACCACAAGCTCACTTTCACCCTTAACTCGAATGAGTTTGACACATCTTCTTCTTGCCTCTTGAAAACCATGTAAAAAAGCTTCATATTCAACTATGTTTGAAGTGCAACTGAATTGCAACCTTGAAGCTAAATGGTACTTTTGACCTGAGGGTGAGATTAACATGGCTCCAAATCCACTACCATTTTTTGACCTTGATCCATCAAAGAATGAATTCCATAGACCATCTTCCTCTTGAGTGGTGCTAGTTAAACAAGGTATGAAAACACCCTCTTCATGCATACAATGCACCCCTAATCTTGCTTCTTCAATATTTCTATAGGGATCAAATCCATGATTTTCAGTTTCCCATTCATCCTAGTACAAATATGAGATGCCTTCAAGATGATCATGAGGATCTTGTTCACTAACATTCTCATCTTCTTCAAATATAGTATAATTAAAATTTGTAAGGTTAGGCATATAGGGATCTATATGGAACCTAGAAATAGGTTCTAACCTAATAGTGACTTTAGTTCCATATCTAGTCGTGAAAACCATGTATGACCAGTTAGAGGACAAATAGCCCCAAATTTTCATAGTATAGTCTTTTGATAGGCATAAGGAAAAATATGGGGGTAGGTCTACAACCATTACATCCTAAGTGATAAAATAATTTGGGTAAGCTACCAATATGATATTAAGGTCTTTCACTATGCCTACTATCTTAGTGGGGGAACCATCTAATTGGAGAACCCATTTTTCATTAGGCACATACTTAAGCTCAAGTTTATCTTTTATGGCCTTAGGCATAACTAAGTTTGAAGCTCCTGAATCTATCATAAAATTATGTACCAATCAATATCCTATGATGCTTGACAAATAAAATAGAGGGGGCCTAATAATCTTGGGGTAATGAAAAACATTCTAAGCTTAACTTTGATTAGGTACTTGATTAGAAACTTGACTAGGATTATGCTGATTACTATTTGTAAATGCAGTGTTAACCTTATCAGTTGTCTCATTCATATGGGAAGGCTTAGAGATCTCTTACTAAATAATATCTTTCTATCTAGGGAAAGATAGGGCATCATACATAGACATAGTAGCATTAGCCTTTTTCATATGATCCACAATATTGAAAGGAAGATTAGTACCTTTGGATTATACCTTGGAAGTAGAAGCATCACTTGGCACTTGTGTGACATGGGGAATGAAAGGAAATTTATAGTGCTTCCCATGATGTTGAGGCACTTATTGAGTTGTAGGGGCTTTAGCAGGTATATTTGAAGTGGTAGATTGCTGACTGACTTGTGGAGATGTTAAAGAGGCCATAGGTTGCTCCATATTATCATCCACCATCCTTCTCTTACCCCTTATGTTGGCTACAACTGGTCTATTTGAAATTTGTGTAGTATGCCCCATGTTTATTACTATATGCTCAAACACATGCTCTCATTCTTGAAATTTTATGCACATAGTGTCATCTGGTACCTTGCCCATGTTCCCTTGCTATTGAATTTGAGCCTTTGATGGTGTCATGGCAGACATGTTACCTTGACTCATTATAGGGTCTTGTGGTAGAGGAGGCATTATGTCATGGACTTATAATGAATGAGCATGCTTCCAAATGGGGTCCTGATACATTTCTCCAATTGTAGCCATTACTAGCTCATTAGACTGACCTGTTGAATGCCATTGACCCTCTTGTGTAATATTTTTTTGTGTGGGGACCAAGGCTCTTGAGCTACTGGTAGCTATGGGGTTGTAATTATTATAAGATATCCCTTGATTAATTTTGAATTAGGAATGTTGATTTATTGAATAAGGGGGTCTATCATAAGATTGATTAGGATAGTGGGTTTAGAAGTGACCTTGGTATGGCTTATAGGAAGTCTATTTTTATCTCTTCAAGGCTAGTATCTTGTTGTTTTGAGCCTTCAATAAGCTTTCAATCCTTGTAAATTTGTCTTCTTGACCATCAATAGGTTGGGTTTGGTTGTTTGGGGTGGGAAATGGAGTAATAGTAGGTGGGGTTGGTTGAAGATCAGGGAAAAGTGGCATTAAGGTCTTGGTATAATCTTCCCCGCTTGTATCAAATAGTTTTCTACCCTTATAGATATTTCATAAGCTCCTAGAAATATTGTCTCACCCATAGATTAGATCATGACTGTAATGTCTGAATTCAATGCTATCAAATAGTAAAGGAAGGCGTACTTGGGTGTGGGCTTAATGATTATGGGGATCATATCCCAAGTCTTTTGGAATCTATAGTTGAAATAAATCATGGATTCTTGAGGTGCCCTCTTGATTGAGGTGAGTTTCTCAATAAGTGACACATGGTCACTCCTATCTTCAAAATGTTTACATAGGCACTCACCAAACTCATCCCAATTAATGATTAATGTAGTAGCTAGACCTCTATACCATTGTAAGGCTTTGTCTTTCAAGGATGTGGCTAATAATCTCATGGATACATTTTCTTGCATAATATGGTGTACTGAACAAATATTTGTAATATCAACAATGTGAGCTATAGGGGTGGCAGAGTTTTCTCCTACAAAGTAGAGTAGACTCTTCAAGGAGGCAATAGGGATGTCATCAAATTGCTGAAGGGTAAGAGGTCTAACACCATTGAAGGGTACAAAAGGTTTCAATCAAGGCTGTGCTAAATGTATGGTGGGTATTATACTATCTAAAACAATAGGGTGGCTAGGAGATGAATACTACATTTGGGGATAAGGACCTGTCCTATTGAATTTTGCCCTCTTATGTGAATTAGCAGGTAGTTCAAAAAATTCAAAGGGAATTCATTTACTAACTAACCTTCTTGTAACCTTTGGTATAAGAAGTGCTATCTAGAAGATGTTATGAACTCTACAACTTGGAGAATCTTCTACTTCTAATGATGATGGGCATCCTCCTCTATTACAAATACTTCTCCCCAGCTCCTGATTTTGGGTATACCAAAGAGAAGGGGTCCACTGAGTATGCCAAAATTATTGTGGACTCAGATTGCACCCTAGCTAAAATAAAGAATATTCAAGTCCTACTCTCAAACCTAGTTTAAGATGGGAGCAATCCCAGGCTATGGGTCACCTATGATGGGGTTGAACCTATAGGGTTTTTAATGAGGCTAACTCCTCATATATGATAATTTGGACCTCTCATTATAAAACCTAAGTAGATTGGGATGAAAAGGGTAAAGAAGTTACATAAAATAAGACCTATTATAATATGTGTTGATGCACCATGAATTTATCATATCCACTCATAAGCTTGAACCCTTATCACACTAATGGACTTTAAATAAACCTAGTAAAATGCTTGATATGATTTATAAGAAATAATATTTCAAATAGAGGTTAGTTTGATGCACTAAGACTGGAAGACAAAAAAAAAAAGGTCTGATCAAAGACACTTATAATCAGCATCCCATCCTATATTTGAGATATCAATGCTATGACATACTATATGACTTGCAAAGAAGATTATTAGTATTTAGGTTTAGCTCTGACCTATAAAGGGAAGATCATAGCACTTTATATATCAAGCAAACATAACATACTAAGCACATATTGACAAACACTGTAAGATATCTTTCTCATTACTCTAAGAGTTATAAAATACAATTTTGGTAGAGTTTAGTTGTACCATCCTGAGGCATGATAATCCATAGATCAAAGTTTATAGATATAGAGAATGGAAGGTAGGAGAGAGGAAGTTTTTATCACTAAAGGGGTCATTATTAAGCTCAAATACACTCTCCATAGTAGTTAAAACTACACTACATTTGTGTTCCTTGGAAGCACTCAATTGATCATGGCCACCTTGATAAATAGTTGCAATAATCACTAATTTCTTCTCCCACTTCTCTTTCCATTGATTCTAATTTTGGTTATAATGGTGGGATCAGTTCATTTTCAAGTTGAGTGCTGGTATTGAATCAATTATAATAGTTGGATCATTATATTATGTTCTTGCTCTAGTATTGGTTTCCATTTATTGGTTCATCATGATGCATAAAAATGGAGAGAAGGGTCACTTTCATGTAGTTGGTCTCGACGGTGAAGCCATTACAGTCCATGTGTATGCCTTCATAACATCCCTTGAGATATTACCTCTAGTTTAGCTTGAGTTATGCTCAAAATAGGATCCATGCCTTTGCTTAATTTGCTTGAAAGTTTCTCCTTCAACTTTGGTCATCAAAAACTAACTTAGACTAATCAAATTGTTCCATCCTATCTTTGTTTCTATTAGTTTCATAGATCCTAGCTATTAGATCCTTGACTTGTCAAATTGAGCTCGCATAATTGGATTTGCCTATATAATTAAATATACTTCATTGATCTTCTAGGGACCCACTAATACTAACAGACCATCCTCACACCATTGGATCTAGATGTATGGCTCAATGCCAATTGTTAGATCTACTTAGATTTGAAAATAAATGGCTATTTATCAGGTCTTAAAGTTTATGTTTACATGAATGTTATTTGATCTATGTGGATGTATTTTATGTCCTATAGACCATCAAATTTAATCTCCAATGGATTTTTCTATTGGGTTAAAGTTGATATCCAAGTGAACATATTCCATTATTTGACCAACTTTGAAGATTTATATCTTGAGGCACATAAATCATGGAGGGACCAAATTTGTTGGAGATGTTCCTAAGACCAAAATAATTGTGCCCACTTGATTCAATAGCTCCAGGATATTTCATAATGTGTTTAATTTTTTTTCAAGTGAGCTCACCAATGAAATTATACATGACTTCTTGATGATGGTCTGGTTTAAAATGGCTAAGTATGGAAACTTAGCATATTCTATCTGAGGAGCCAACTTTGATTATGGATAACCTTTGCTGCACTTTATCACATGACCTAAGACTTAGCACATTTCATCATACATGTGAGTTATAACATCATAAAATTGCTCACTTGGCTATATTTGAGCTCCTTGGCAAATTGGTTAAGTATGGAAACATAGCAAGAAATGTTTGAGAGGACAATTTTAAACCCTCATATCTTATACTATGCTTAGATGAATGGCATGAGATTTAGAATTAAATAATTTAGGACTAATGTGATCACAAACATATGACCAATTCTCCTTGACTCATTCACATGTGGCAATGATGATGCCATCAAACTATCTACCTAGAATTTATGCCACTAGACCAAAATGTCTAGATGAACATAATGAAGAAACAAATGAATAACATGCACTTCCATACTCATTCCAAGAATTCTTGACACCCTATAGGGTCTCTATAACTCTATTCATATATTTAGAAGTTGATAAATTACACTTTAAGTGAACTTAAAGTGTTTCAAAATCTTTGTGAACATTGTGAGATCCTTGGACTACTCATTCCATCCATAACACTACTTAGATTCCTACTCCATTCTTGATCTCTAAGACATGGCAATACATTTAGGCAAAATATTGGTATGTGGGCCAAAATGGCCAACAAGTATGAAACCCTAAGCTTGATCCTCAAGTAGAATGATGGATAAGCAAATGCGCAATAGCTCTTACTTCTTCTCTTCTCTAAATAATGATAAAATGAAATTATATATATAGGTAGATTTAACCCTAAGCCCTTTCAAAAAATTTAACTAACAGGGTCGACCCAGTCGACCTAGCAAAATTATGGACAAAAATTCATTAGGTCACAGGCTAGGTTGGCTAAGAGCCAACCTAGACCCTAAATGAATTTCACCCAAAATTGTATAGGATCGACACAATCAACCTAGTATAGTAAACCATCAAAAAGGGGCTAAGGTTAAGAAAAGGGGGACAAAAGGTAGAAGATGATTAAGTATGCAATAGAGAAGAATAAGCTTAAAGATAAGGTTTTTATTAGACAAGTGTGTAGAAAATAAGTGGTAAAAGGGATAACAATACTAAAAAGCACCAATGGTATACCCACCCATTTCTTGATGCACCAATTAAGGCATGCACTCAGAGAGATTGAGACTCGATGGGTTTTTTTAAGATACAAAGTGTCAATAATTGATAAAAGATTGAAATTATTAAGTGTATACACACCCAAGGTATGGGGTAAACAGAAGGCATCCCACATATTTCCATACTTATTCCTATAAAATAGACCTATTATTATCCTTTGTATATAATGCATATTAAATCATCCACCTCACCTATTGCACATTCCCTTGAGTAGAATATTACAACTTTACAAGATAAGGTGTTATGGTTAGTTTAGGGTACATCTCTATCTATTCAATAATTGGATTTTCCTACCATGCTCCAGAATCCATTAGCTCTAGAGATAATGGCCTATCCCAAACCTTTAGAGTTTTTATATCCCAAGATCCTATTATATTATGGAAAATATGATCTTTAACAACACCTTTGATCCTTCTATGTAACATGCTTATATTATGAAACCAACCACCATTTATTGACCAATTTATTTTCACATAGTCTAAAAAACTATGCTTTAATAAATTTCTATGACCTTCCATCTCAATAAATCAGTGCCTTTATTCCTCTAGTTGATTAGTTTCTAGCACATTTATTTATTAACATTGATTAGAAGATATCTTATGTAAAAATTTCCAAACTCAAGCATGAGTCTAATGAACCAATTAGTGAATGTGTATTTTGATATATGACCATACTAATTAAGATGACCAATCTTATGGCGGACAATGAGTTACAAGACAACTTCAAGAAAACATTGATTATACCATTTCATGACTCCATATTATTTCATAATTAAAATATTATGATGAGTTATGCCATATAGTGAGAGATTGTAAAGTCAAACTCCTTACACTCAATAAGCTTAGATACATCACTACTACTAATTCAAATTCCAAGTTTCAAAGTAATAAAAATTATAAGGGAAAATCAAATGAGAATAATAATGAATCCAATCTTATAGTTAATACAATATAACAACCTACAAATAGGTTTCTCTTAATCCATAGAAGAGGTATTTTTCATGATTATCTCAACCTTAAAAATTTGATACATAATATTTTATCTCTCCACCTCTAGTGGTTTATACAAGCAAACATGTACCTATTGGACATGATTAGAATACATATTTTGATTATCACTGATGTGTTATAAATTATACTAATAAATTCTTTAAGATAAGGCACAAGATATAAGATTGTATTGATGATAACATTATTTAATTGAGCACACCCACATAGGAAATTGGACCATAATAAAATTTGAACTATCAGTTTAACATATTTAGTGACCCATTTCCAAAGAATGAGGAACACAAATTAAGGGTACTTTGGAAATTCATCATACATACCACGTGTATCCTCCTCTTGAGACATATAGTCATCCAATATATGGGATTATTATAAAACAAATAAACATATTACCAAAATTACCCATGATTATATTCAATGATAGAGATTTATCGATGATGACTCATATTGTTATGCATAAATCATATGAGCTCACATCAATGAACACCCTAAACATAATGTTATGGTTGATATTGGTTCAATAAAAAATGTTTGTACCATGACATTTATAAATTATTTTGGCTACACACAAAATGATATATAATATAATACAAGAGTGGTAAAATTATTTTATGGACATACACAAGACACTATTAGACATATTGTGCTACCTTTTCAGATAGGTCTCACCCTAGTGGCTATTTTATTATTGATTATATAAATTAATGGGATCTTTGAAATGTCTTCGGTATTCCCTTATATTTATAAGTTTCATGGAGTACCATATACAATGCATTTGTGTTTCAAGTATATATACTATCGTAAGGTAGTATCAATTTTGATAATTCAATATGAGTACCCTATTCATCCACTAGTATCTCCTCCCTCTACCCCCACCACCACCATACTTGATTATTACTCTTATTCAAGATCATTATAAAAAAATGGTTATTGATATTATGCATGAACATTATTCAAAGTTAATTATTGCACCCATTTAGGATCTATTTATACATTTAGTTTAGAGGAGAGTAGTTGATCTTCCTAAGTAGTTAATGTCACAACATTTATCACATTAGAGAGCTACTCATGATTCCTAGAGGCCTTTATTTTATATAGAATGTACCAAGTTAGTCTCATAAATAATTCAACATGATCCATAGTAAAAAAAATAACCTATGCATAATTTATCCTATAATACAATGGACTCTAAAAGGTCCTAGGCCTTCTAGAGTTACCCATCATACATAGGATTCTATGAATATGATTATTATGGTTACATTACAAAATTTGACTCATTTTTAGATTTTGATACATCTACACATGTTACTTTGTATTTGTAAAAGATAAAACTTGAACCATATAATACAATAACTTCCCATGACTATCCCATTAATGGGATAATTGGAAACACTTGTACACATATTCAAATAAATTTATAAAATACAAGAACATTTAAATATTAAAAAAATATCAGGACTTGAGCATGACATGAGTTACTAGATTTATTTGCATATAATATTTATAACATGTTTGGTAGATGTCATATTATTTTTCATAGACATGAATTTCACAAGGTGTATGAGTGTGATGCAAGGCATATAGATCATACATGGACACATATATTTTGAACCTTTCCTATACCTAAGCCATTCCATTGCTAAGGGAATCTAATTCCATATGTTATGTTATAAAAAGTTATATATTTTTACAACCTCTTTACCATGTTGAGATACATAGATTTCTTACACATTCCTTGTTAATTACTTAGATATTACATAATGCTACATGGATATATTATGATACTAACATATCTAGATAGTTTAGACTAGTTTTAACTTATTCTATGCTTCATCGATGTTGTTAAATTTTTAATATTCCATGATAGGATATTTATTATTGTATATTGTGTGTGGCCCCTTGGCCTTATTTATGGATCTTTAATATTATTTGTTGTGGCCTTCATGCCCATTATTTATGGATCTTTAACCTTCATTTTTAATGACATCTTTTTGTCCTATGTATAAGGCCCATTGACCTTATGTATGACATTATATTCTAATATGTGACATTGTGTGTTGAACTCACTAAGATCATGTGATTGAAATGTTTTTAGGTGTCATGAATGTGTATCTTTATTTAATGATAGTTACTATTGTGTTCTTAATAGATACATCTATATTGACATACCACTTATATTACCTTGAATTATATATGTTATGTACATTCCTTGATGTTATATACATTACTATGATGACATACTCTCCACATTTTGACATGATATTACATGTTACTATATTGATACATTACATGATATAATTCACTTCCCTTTTAATATGAGTGACTTACATAATCCATACCTTGCCTCAAAATGGGGGTATATTAGTGGGATTTTCACATAAACTAAAACTTCCATGAGCATATTTGAGTACAAAATACATATTCCAAAGTTTAGATGTGATTCAGATCTCAAATTGGGACAATTATTTATTTTTTAAGACATATTTTAGGGGCATAAGTACTCTATTTTACACTCTATGAGTGACAAATTTGAAATAAATACATATTCAAATACATTTAGGGGTATGTGAATGGAATGCATACTCCATTTTACATGATAGATTCAGTTGGGCATGATGTTAATTCATGCACATTTACACTATTTTAGATTTAAATGGGGCTCAATGTTGGTTCATGCAAATTATTATATATTATAGTTGGAACCAATTTAATGGGGCATTATGATATTTCATGCACATTTACACATTTGCACATTTTGTAGTTATTTATCAAGTATTTTCAAATATTTTAAATTTTGGAGAAAACTTGAATCTATGTTTTTTTTCTATAGTGGTTGATTCATTATTTATGAGTTAATGTATGTTAAGTTCAATGACACTAAATGAACATGGAATTACGCATAGAAAAACCATGTGTGGTTCTCACCTTATCATCATGGGGTTACAATATTATTTTTGGATTAATTACATATGGATTAGGGGCATTTATCTTTCAATCCATGGCCCTTACCTTAGTCAAATTTTAAATTGGAGATTTGATTAACCTAAATTTCACCATGTTATTGATATATTATATAAAGGATGCACAATTCCCAAATCCTTCGACAAGGAAGCATATCCAAAAATTTTCAAGGCAACATGGTTTGTTCACATATAGGTGTGTTATTTCCTTTCTCTTTCAAGTTTCAAATATAGTTCAGATTTCAAGTTTCATTATATAGACATTGACTACTACATTTTCACCATAAGTTTTTCTTGGAAAAACTTGAATATTTGGAACCTTATCTCAAAGATAAAGTGTGTTGTACATGCTCAAGTATATAATTATCCTTCTACTCTAGTATTTTCATTGCATTTTAATGATAGAATAAAAGGGGTGAATTTGTAGACATTAAAATATGGTATTTGACACTTGGAAATGTCAATCATGACCTACACTAATCTTACATGAATTGTTCATATTCAAACAAATATTATTCACCATTCCCATGCACCTACATGCTAATTACGAGCATGATGATCCATTTTAAGTTTATATTAGTCACCTACATGAGCCTTCTAATTTTTAATAAATTAGTTAAATATCCTACTTATACATTTATAGATCACCACATTTGCATTCCTATCTCCCAGATAGTAATTTCATACTTAGATAGTAACATTTGACATTAATATCCTAAGGTTGATGTTACCTCTCTTTACCTAAGAATAACTATTTTCAAAATTAAATCATTCCCATATGTTGACCCATTCACCTAGCATATTGGTGGCACAAGAAATTACCCAATTGAGAGCATACAAATACAAATCGAGGTCAAACATATTCACTATCTATAATTATTAATTACCTATCAAATATACTAATTCACATTAATAAAATTTGCCATATTCTTCCCAAATAGTAAATTAGTAAAGTTAAGAGTAGTCATCAACAAATTTTGGAGCATACCAAGCTAGGTCAAGAGATAACATTGTAAAAATTAAAAATATATTTATAGGTATAATCATATAACTAAAATAAATCACAATAAAATTAAGGAGAATAACTATGTGTGTATTGACTTCCCTCTTTGGAGTATTAGATATTAGGTAGTGGTCAATCATCAATGGGTGTTGACGGGTTCAACTTAGCCCAATTGCACTTCCTCAATTTTTATAGTTTTTCATCATTCACAAATGAAAATAAGGTTATAAGGAGAGGGAACTTGATTTATATAGATACACATACAATCAAGGGTCAAGGATGACACATGCAGAGACACATCAGACCTAAGCACATCATACTATACAATCACATAGAATGTAAACATATTAGTATAGTATTGTCATCCTAGGTCAACTATGTTTGATAAATATGACCCAAACTTGATGTTAGTAACTATATACACATATAGGTAATTCCAAATATGTATTAACCAAGGATTTATTCTAGTTTATTTCCATTGCAGGAATGTAGTCACAATCAACCAATAAAATAATAAAGCTGATTATCTCGATCTCCTTAGTACTTTACATAAATAGTAAATTACATTATCAGATCAATCACTTAGTTAAATTCATATTTATGTTTGATTACCATATATTAAAATCTTAATTAATTATAGAATTTTATCCTATTTAGATTCATATTAATCCAACAATAAGGGTAAACATAATGGGATTAAATATTTATTTGGATATGGATGAATAGTTTTGAAAACAAGGATGAATATTTGGTCATAAGTGTTCTTGTACTTGACACTAAAGAGGGATTATATGGAATGTTGAACCTTATAAAATGTTATTATTGAAATATTTTATAAAAAGTTATGCATCTTTTTAAATATGACAATGAATTTATTTTTAAAAGTTATAATTAAATTTGGAATAGACATGCTTCCTTACATGACATGTTGTGGGATATTAAGGAAAGGTAGTTTGTTGGGTAAATGGGTTATTTTATATAAAAGTAAATGGTCAAAATATTTTTAAAATATATGAATTGTATATATGTTTCATTATATCAATAAACAATGAATGGGCCCTTTCCACTCAATCTCTATCACAACAATTGGTACCCTCATAGCAATTTGTCCCCTTTGCCTGTTTCATGTAGTTTTATTGTGTTATTTATCCCATAGAAGGTAGGCATTTAGCTTTCAACTCATACATATTAAATATTTTTTTCACATGAATTCCATTTTTCCACAAGGCATATTATATAGTTAGATTATAATTTATATTAAAACAAAACATTTAAAAAAAATATTAGCATTTATCTATGATTATATTGGACATTATATTTTCCTAGTTAATGATCAATTTAGTAATTAAATAAAATGCACTTTTCAATCAGTGAATTGGAAACTATTCGATGCAAAAATATTTCATAGGGGCTATAGTTCTTATTTTTTCAAGGGCAATTAGGAATGTCAATTATGGATTATTATTATGGTGGTTTGAAATTAGGCATTGTCAAATGTTACAATCATAGTGGTCATTAATTCAAGTTGAAGGTGAAATCATAAATGGAAATGTTCTTTTATGAATTTCATAAAATGCATTGATTGAATACTTCAAAGTTTGTCAAAACTTACATTATTGATAGTCATAGCCATACCAAGGTCTTGTGTTATTGTAATTTAGGTGTAATGTAGTTCTTTTAATCCCACTAATAAATAATGAATGGTAATATTATGAATAGGTCATTTTTTGGCCTCTATTTCAAGGACAACCATTTCTTATTATAATTAAGTATGGTTTTTTTAATGCTCATGTTTTCTTTTCTTTGGCAGGAAATCTCAAGAGATGGTTATTTTTGGGTTATTATATTTTCATCTAGCTAAGAATGAAAGAGTTTATGCTTGTTTTTGTTACTTTGTTCATTTTTTTTTGTCTTGGTGTGAATATGGTATATTGATTACATGCATCTTTAGTAATTTATGATGGGAATGGACTCGTATTACAAGAATAAAGTTATGGAATAAATTAAGTGTACTAAACTACACTATAAATAATTAAATGAAGCATTCTAAAATTACAACTACTATTTTTTTTTATGGATAGTACAAATTGATAATTTTAGTTGTTTTTGTAAAATCTATATTTTTATCTGTTGTTGAGTGTTATCTTTATCTGAGGATTTGGAATAAGTAGGATCTTTACATTTATAAGTATATTATATTCCCTATGTTTATTATTAGTGCATGCTACACCATACAACATTGATGTGAAGTTTTTACACTATTTTTCTTGCATTTATGGGGTCATCTTATTCATTTTTTTTTATGGTAGCATGTATCAAATGAGAGGGAAGTGACTAGTGGCCTAAATTTCAATTTGGTTTTTATGTCTATGCTTAGAATAATTAAGAAACCCTTCCAGTTTTTTATTTTCAACTATATATTTATGAAAACATACTACAATTTTAATCTTTGGCTTTTATATCATAACTAAAAAAAATGGATAAACATAGTGAAAATCCTTACCTTAAAGCCAATGAATTTATTTCAAAAACTTTGTATGATTGTGTAAAGAACCAATAGTGGGATGTTGGCATTTTGGTCTAAATTGAGGTATTTTGATCATTCTCTAGAAGCGTACCAATTAAGGAAATTAATTTTTTTAGGATTTTGTCTCACTTCACCTACACCAAGGCACTCAGGCCTACGTAAAAAAATAGAGTGATAGTTGACTATCTATAGGTTATTTTAAGATTTCAATTTTATTTTGTATATTCGCTTAAACCTGTAGACATACATAAGATTCCACATGGAGCTAAGGAAGACACTTTCTATTGTGTCTCACCAATCTTGACTACCATAAGGTTTTCTTTTTCTTAAAATTGACTATACACCATGGAGGAGACCGTATTTGAATATTTTTTCTAATATTAGAATATTCAACATAAGACAAAGTGGAGTAATAATTTTGTCTCACTAATCTTGACTACAACAAGGTTTTCTTTTTCTTAAAATTGATCGTACACCATGGAGGAGACTGGATTTGAAGATTTTTTCCAATATTGGAATATTAAACATAAGACAAAATGGAGTAATCATTTTTAAGCTTATTCTTTTAAAAAATCATAATAAATATTTTATTTTAAATACTCTTTATTTCAAAATTTGAAAAAATTTCAATTTGAAAGCATTTAAACACGAAGCAATTTTTTTGAATTTTCCTTGAGCAAGCTACTCTAAAGCAAATTTGGAAAAAACAACCAAATTTTGAAAATTCAAGGAGAAATCAGGAGAGCTACTCTTTTACCCATTCATCACTATCAATAAGTGTTAATCTAAAATAAAATAAAAATGAATATATTGATGTATGAGGTTTTATTGTTAAGACGGTGCTAATGATAGGGTAAATCCTTTTCACATGCCACCTATGTACCACATACCACTCTACTCTCATGTACCTTAAAGTCTCTTTCACATACTTCCAAGTATATATAAAGTGCTAACTTCTTCCACATATTTATAGGTATATAGGAAGGACATGTATATTGAGAGAGGTTTGGTATATAGGTTTGGTAGTATATAGAAAAGAGGACCATTTTAGAGTGATAAGGAACCCATTGGGATTAAAATAAAAACTCAAAACTCCAAACTCAAAATAATGCATTCAATTAAATCTATCATTAGCACAACATTGATAGGAAAAAACAACTAGCTAGAATGGTCTCAATAAGTGGAGAACACACTCATCTTCGATGATCTATGGTTCCAAATTTGTGATGGGTAAAAATGACCATTTGAGCCAATAAAGAATGCAAGGGATATTTAGACATGGAAGCAAAAAAATTAGAAAGCATTAACCTTTATGAGGGCCTAAGTCGATGGTGATGTGTTTCATCATATTTAAGGGTGAAATACTCCATGGGAAGCATTTCAAAAACTTAAAGAGCGATATGATTCCCACTCAGAGTTGGAATTCATTTAATTGTAATTGAATTTATTCAATATTGAGTTGAAATATGGTAATGTGACAAGATTAGATTTAGATTTATGTGCCATCAAGCATGATGTGGATGCCACAGTTGTCAAAATAAACATCTATATGATTGTATTCATAAAATCCATTATTCCCAGCTATTCAACCTACTTGGAGTCTCTAAAATAAAGTAATAAATTGAAGACTTTCACATTTTATTAATTAGTTGAAAAGATGGTAGAAAGAGAATATCCCTTTAGAAGAAAAATTGGGTCCACAATAGGAAAAAGTGTGTTATCTCAAATAAAATTCTTCCAAAACATCTAATAAGGCCACATCTTCCAAAAATGAAGGCAATAATAAGTATAAGAAAAAATACAAGGGAAAAGATAGTTAAAATGAAAATCAAGGGGGTCAAAATAAAAAATAGAATGATAATCAAAACCTCTACTATGAATGGTGTGATAGAAAAAGAAGCCATGAGACTAAAAAATTGTCAGGATCCTCTCCTAAGAGTATAATTGATTACCTTTGTATAAGAAACTAAACACAGAATTAAACTAGAAGTAATAAGTAATTAGAAATCAGAAACAACAAAGAATAGGAGATACGAGAAACAATACAATCTTGTATTATACTCTTCCAGAAGGAAATACAATGAAGAAATCACTTCTTCCCACACCTTTTGGGTGTATATTAATTCTCCCTCAAGATTTTTCTCTCTCAATCAATTACAACCAACAATCAACTCAATACCGAGTTGTTGTTCCCTCTACCAGATCTTCTTGATCTTGCACCTTGTTGTGTTTCAGATCTCCTTGATCTTGCTACCCCATAGATCTAACTGCCTTTGCACACACACACCCGCAGATCTCCTTGATCTTGCTACACCGCAGATCAACTGACCTTGCTTACCTGTAGATCTTCCTGGTCTTGCACTCTTACAGACCTTCTAGATCTTACACTTAAAGGATCTAATCCTTTAGTCCTTGATTACAATATAGCCCCATGGGTCTCTTAAATAGATCCCAAACCAAACAATAAATAGAAGCACAAACTCAAGACTAAAATTAGTCTTTACATGCAAACTAACTATTCATCTAAAATTAGAACAACAGTTTTGGAAACACATAGGTGACCGATGTTGGTTCTTGTCTGACCGATGCCAACTGACCATAACCAATGTTGGTTACTGTGTAGCTGAAGATAAGATCGATGTTGGTTGGCCTGATCGATGTCGGTTATTGTAACACTCAGCAACCTCCACATTTGCATACCTGTGAAGCTTTTAGCTCCATAACTTAACAATCTCCCACTTAGAGATAAACAGCTGCACCTGTACCTGTACCTGTACAACAACATCTTCTAATTTGTTTCTAGCTTGTATCACCATCTTCAAGTTCAATCTTGAAGACCAACAAAATTTGAATGAAGATTCAACTTCTCCTTTGTTCCCGGCTTTGTTAACATACCTGCAGGGTTCTTATCCATATGGATCTTTTCCTTGCTAGCCACCGTGACTGCAACAACCTTCTGTAACTCTAAAATCTAGCTGACCACCGTTCCACCAATAGTGAACACATATCCTGTGGTGCTTCTCCTATCATCCAAGTCACCTGCCATATCTGAATCTACATACCCATGTAGAGAAGTGTTTGACCCTGCTTAGCATAAATACCTGCTGCTGGTCCCTCTCAGATATCTGAGAATCCATTGAACTACTTTCTAGTGCTTCTTTTCTGGATTGGCCATAAACTTGCTGACAACTCCCACTGCTTGGGCAATATCAGGTCTAATACATACCATGTACTCAACCTCATCATGTGATTTAGGACACTGTTCTTTGCTCAGCTTGAACTGTCCAACCATAGGTGTGCTTACTGGTTTTGCATCCTGCAAATTGAACCTCTCCACTACCTTATTCACATAATCCTCTTGAGACAAAATCAACTTATGATTTTCCCTGTCTCTAGAAATACTCATGCCAAGAATTTTATTTGCTCCTCCTAAATCCTTCTTGGCAAATGTCTGAGCTACTTTTACCTTTAGCTTAGCAATTCCCTGCATGTGTGACCCTGAAACAAGCATATACACTACATACAGTAACATGATAATGTAGCTATCATTATCCAACTTAGTAAAATAAACACAATGGTCACATTGACATTGAATAAAGCCATGCTTTGTCATAAACCTGTCAAACCTCAAATACCACTGTCCTGGAGCTTGCTCAAGACCATATAACCTGGCTTTCTGTCTCACCTATCCATTCTCTCCTTTATTTAACCTGTGAATCCATTCATCTTTTAGTGCTTTCCTTCTGGCTAGAAACTCTACCAAATCCCACATTTGGTTCTCTCCCAAGGAATCAATTTCCTCATTCATGCCATGCTCCCACTATTTCTTGGATTCTACCTGCATTGCCTCTTCAAAACTTCCTAGTTTTCCACCATCAGTGAGCAACAAGTAGTATAAATAAGGGGAATAATGAATTTGAGGCTTACTTACCCTTTTAGACCTCCTCATGGGCATTTGAGACTCATTGACAGCTTGCTGTTCGCCCAAATTTCATTCTAACAGTGATCGATCCCAGTCATCTCTTAGTCTACACCCGATCGATGTCGGTTCCATGCGACTGACCTGACCGACATCGGTTCTTACCTGACCAATGCCAGTTTCCACCTGCCCAACATCACCGACTTTGGTCTCCACTAGACTGATGTCGGTTCCTATCTGATCAACGTCAGTTCTTTCTCAACTGATGTCGGTGTCTGTGTTTTCCTGTGAGTGATGATTTTTACCCATGAGCTCATTTTGGATCATAAGCTTGTCCAAATCAACATTGCCCTACTCAGAATTATTCATCCTCTTGAGCTGATCTCTATCCATCATCTTCTCCTTGAAAACCAAGGCTTTCTAGTTCTTAAAAGTGTCACTCATGTGACCAAGAACATCCATTCCCTTTTCACTCATGTGACCAAGCCTACAGAGCCACATCTTTGCATCTACATCTGAAGTAGATAAAATAGAAGGAGAATCAGTAATACAAGTAGATAGATAAAGTGTACCTACTTTCTTACCTCTTGCTAATACAAGTGCACCCTTGGAAACTTTCCAAGATTCTGCTGTGAGAGTTACTGTACAACCCTCATCACCCAACATTTCTACAAAAATTAGACTCCTCTTCAGGATGGGAACATGCATGACATCCTTCAACACCCATATGTTGCCAGTCTGCAATTTCAGCTGCACTTTCCCTTTGCCAACAATTTGACAAGGCTTACCATCTCCTAAATAAAATTTTCCAAAGTCTCCATGGACATAATCATGAAAAAATTCTCTATTTGGGGTTGCATGGAAAGAGGCACTAGAATCTAAAACCCAAGATTCTAATTTATCCAAGGAACATATAAGAGCATCTTGTGCAACAATACCTACATCTTTTGCTTCTTTATTTCTTTCATGCTGATCTTCTACCAACCAACAATCTTTCTTTACATGCGCTTTCTTTCCACAATTCCAGCAGGTTATACCTCCATTTCTAGATTTGGATCTACTACCTATCTTTGACCTTGATTTCCCTTGCTCAAATTTTTCTCTTTGCTTTCCCATACTTTCAACACTTAAAGCATTACCAGATGTTTCCCCTGTGCTTTTCTTGCAAATTTCTTCATTCAAGATTACACTAACAACATCATCAACTTTCAAGATATTTGAAGCAGATGCAATATTACTAACTACCATTACCAAACTATTTCAACTTTTAGGTAAAGAGCATAAGATTAAGAGAGCCTTAATTTCATCATCAAAAACTATTTTGACTAAATTTAACTGGTTTACTAAACCATGGAAATCACTAAGATGACTATATACTGATCCACCTTCCTGCATTTGCAAATTAAATAATTGCTTCATAAGAAATACCTTATTCGAAGCTGAGGGTTTTTCATATAAATTTCCAAAGATTCCATTAACTCTACCGTTGTCTTTTCCTGTGATAAGTTGGAAATCACAGACGATGCCAAGTTCAACCTTATAGATCCTAGAGCCTTTTGATCAAGAACATTCCATTCTTCATCTTTCATATATGTGGGCTTACTCCTACCCAATGGTAAGTACAGATCTTTTTGATATAGATAATATTCTATCTGCATCGTCCATAATTGATAATTCTTGCCATTGATTTTCTCCATTCTTAGTCTACTTTATTCTACAATTACTTTACTCCCACTCAAATAGAAACCCCTATGAGTGACCTGTAATCAACAAACACTAACCTGCTCTGAACCAGGCTCTGATACCAACTATCAAGATCCTCTCTTAAGAGTACAATTGATTACCTTTGTATAAGAAACTAAACACAGATTTAAACCAAAAGTAATAAGTAACTAGAAATTATAAGCAACAAAGAATATGAGATACGAGAAACAATACAATCTTGTATTATACTCTTCCAGAAGGAAATACAATGAAGAAATTACTTCTTCCCACACCTCTTCGGTGTCCAGTAATTCTCCCTCAAGAGTTCTCTCTCTCAATCAATTACAACCAACAATCAACTCAATACCAATTTGTTGTTCCCTCTACCAGATCTTCTTAATCTTGCACCTTGTTGTGTTACAGATATCCTTGGTCTTGCTACCCCACATATCTAACTGACCTTGCACACACACACCCACAGAACTCCTTGATCTTACTACACCACAGATCAACTGACCTTGCTTACCTATAGATCTTCTTAGTCTTGCACTCTTACAGACCTTCTAGATCTTACACTTGAAGGATCTAATCCTTTAGTCCTTGATTACAATACAGCCCCATGGGTCTCTTAAATAGATCCCAAACCAAATAATAATTAGAAGCATAGACTCAAGACTAAAATTAGTCTTTACATGCAAACTAACTATTCATCTAAAATTAGAACAACAGTTCTGGAAACACATAGGTGACCGATGTCGATTCCTATTTGACCGATGCCGGCCGACCATAACCGATGTCGGTTACTGTGTAGCTGAAGATAAGACCGATGTTGGTTGGCTTGACCGACATCGGTTACTATAACACTCAACAACCTCCACATTTGCATACTTGTGAAGCTTTTAGCTCCACAACTTAACAAAAATTTAGAACTCTATGAGAGAAAATTGAAGCATATCGTAAGAAGAAAGAGGAAAATAAAAGAAAACAAAAGAGTAAAACTCTTCCCATTTCACCAGTGAATGTGTGTTTTCTAGTACAAATGATGAAGCAAACACTATCTTAGTTCATCATGGTTTAAGAATTTTTAAAAAGACTTCTTTGAGGAGTTAAGTGAATAAAGTTGTGGTTTAGTTTACCTCATAGATAGATCAAGTCTAAAACCACAAGGAATAGGTATGATATGACTAAAGAGTAAAGGGATTCCAAATTCCAAATTCTGAAATGTTCTTTACCTTCCTCAATTGAAATAAAACTTGTTTCCCCTAGTGCACATCAAGGAATAAGACCATTCCATCTTGTTAGATAATGGTGATGTTACTATAATAAGAAAATGTGACCATGTAGTCATCTTGACTGGATTTAAGGAAAATTACTCTAACTAAGGGGTGAGATATCAAATTCAAGTAATTATGCTCATTTAGTTAAAGATAGAATGTCTCAAAATATGTTGTGTCATGATATATTTGGTCATACTCATTATAATAAAATTCATTTATTGTAAAATAATGGTGTTGTTGGAATGCCTACCTTGCCTACAAAGTTAGATAAAAAGTGTGAAGCCTGCATTTTGGCCAAACACACAAGAAAGCCATTCCCCAAGTCATAGTGGAAAGTAGACATAAATTTATAATTTTTTCACTCAGACTTGTGTTCTCTTCCAATTCTCTTAGCTAGTGATCATAAGTACTTCATGTTGTTCATTGATCACTATATCTGAATGATTTGGATATGTTTTTTGAAGAAAAAATCATAAGCCTTTGAGAATTTTAATTTTTTTAAAACCATGATTAAAAATGAATCTCAAACCTACATCAAAACATTTAGGATAGATATTGGTAGTGAATACACTTTAAATAAGTTTGAATCCTATCTCAAGCAACATGGGATCAAACATCATCTCACAGTTTCTCACACTCCATAATAAAATGGAGTTGTAGAAATATTGATCAGTTATGTCATGAATATGGTTCATGTTATGTTATAATTCAAAGGGATAATCACTTTTGGGCTAAATTAGCTAAAATAATAATACAATTGTGCAACAAAAAACCATCAATAGCTCTTAAAATTCAATACTTCATATGAGATGTGGTGTGGTCATCTTCCTTTAGTGTGACATTTTTGGATTTTGGATCCACTTGCTACACATTGATTCTAAAAGAAATGAGGAATAAATTATATCAAAAGATTCATAAATTCAATCATTTTGGATATTCTAAATATTCAAAGGCATGCAAGCTATATGATGATAAATATAAGAATTTTCTTGTCACAAGAGAAGTTGTCTTTTTTTAAACTATAAAAGAACAAGTAAGCATTGATCGATAACTGAGTCAAATTGAGAAATATGTAAAGTTTGATGTCTAAAAGGAAAGTGATTTGGATGCTACAAATAATGAGTGGGGGACATATACCAAGGAATTAATTGATTCTTTATTATCTCTTATACATAATAATGAAACTCCTCCTGAAGGAGAAAGCTCAACTTCCTTAGAAAATGAACAGGGGCCACAAAAACAAAGTATAAAAGGTGAAGGAACTTTACAAGATGAAAATGAATCACCTAAACTATAAAATAAGATGCCTAAGTGGGCCACCTAGATATTAAATGATGTCATTTATGATGAAGTTGGGAAATAGACACTAGAAGTGTACATGCAACCACATCACAATCAGACAAGTCCATTTAATAAATTCAAGATAGGATTGAAAATCTCACCTTAAATGATTCTATAGAAGAAGAACTCAATGTTGTGTTTGTTTCAAAACCAACATATTTCAAATAGGCTAAGGATCTTGAACCTTGGATAAAAATAATGAAATATAAATACAATGCATTGGTAAAAAATGGGACTTAGAAATTGGTTGTTCCTCCATATGGATACAAACTAATTCACTTCAAGTGGGTCTACTGCATCAAATAAACCCTGACATCTCACTTGAAAAGCATAAAATAAGGCTTGTTGTAAAGGGGTATGCTAAAAAATAAGGAATTGACTACAATGAAACCTTTCTATCTACATCAAAATGGACTAGAATTTAGATCATTTTGGATCTGGAAGCTCACAAAAAATGGAAAGTTCACCAAATGGATTTCAAAATTGCATTTCTAAATGGTGACCTCAAGGAAATTGTTTACATGACACAACTTGAAGGTTTTTCATTAAACAACCAAGAACATAAGGTGTGCAAACTAAATAAAATGTTGTATTTTTTGAAACAAGTCCCTCGAGCATGGCATGATAAACTATTTAAACACCTCATGAACATGAAATTCAAATGTTTTGAGTTTGAATATGAAAATATTTTTATCAAAATAGTTGATAAAATAATTATATTTATGGTGGTACATGTTGATGATTTACTCATCATAGGGAATAATCAATGGTACACTATAAATTTCAAATCGTAGTTGATGAAAATATTTAAAATGACTAATTTGGTCATTACTATTTAGGTATTTAAGTAATTCAAAAACAAGGTATTTATTCATCACTCAATATAAGTACATTGGTGACATTTTGATCAAGCTCGGAATGGAATATTATAAGCTTTTCAACATGCCTATAAAATAAAATCTCAAATTGACATCTAAAGATTCAATAGATTTGGTCGATACCACTAAATATAGAAAAATCATTAGAAGTCTAATTTATGTGAACAAAAATAGACTATATATATCCTTGATTGTTTATGTTCCTTTAAGATTTATGAAACAACTTAGAGACAATGATTGGGTGGTAGAAAAAATCTTGATACCCCAAAGGAGCACAAAATTTTGGGCTCAAATAATCTAGGGAAGGAGACTTCAATCTGGTTGGATAATCATATATTTGGCTATGTTGGTGATCATGAAGATGGAAAGTCCACTATATGTATTTTGATGAATTTGGGAACAACAGTTATCAATTTGATATTTAATAAGTAATCAATGATAGAAATTTATTTAGTATAATTATAATATATGGCTATTTCAAAGGCAACTAAAGAGATCTTGTGGTTCATAAGGGTTATTTCAAATTTATAGGAATAATAGGGTTCATCAACACATCTCATAATTGAAAACACTTCTTCAATCCAAATGGAAAATAATCCAATATTTCAAAACCAAACCAAACATATCAATACAAAGTTTCATTTTATTCAACACTATGTGAAATATTACAGTGTCAAGTTACAACATTACCTTACAACAAAACAACCAACAAACATCCTAACAAAAGCACTTGGATGAGAAAAAATGAAAATTTAAAAGGAATGCTTGGTCTAACAAAGACCCTTACAGATTAAGGGGGGATGTAATAATATTGTATATATGTTATTAATCCTAGGAGTCTAGCTTAGGTGTCTTACTTTCATATTTTTTATTAAGTTCTCCCTTTCTTTAGGGATAGGAAAGGTAAGTTTGGGGAATGTGAATTGGACAACCTTCTTGGATTATTTATTGTAATGTTTTCTCTATTCATTTCTTGAATCATGAAATATAATTTCATTATCATTCCATATGAAATCCATCTTGTCAAATCATACACTAGAAGAAGAGAAAGGTAATAATGAATTACCCCATGCACTATTATATGTTTATAACATTACATACAATGAATATTAGATGATATCCATATGGATTCTTATAATGTTTTAATTTTAAATAATATGTCTACATATAATGATAGTCTTACTAACATAGAAAATGTAGACATGGCTTCTCCTCAATTAGTATGTGATATCAATTCTTATTTATAAATTAATCATTATGTTTCTTCTCTCTGTCTAGAAATGATAAATGTTATAAAATAACATGATGTATCTTCTTCCTCTCTATGAATGATAGATGTTATAAAATAACATGATGTTTCTTCTCCTTCTCTATAAATGATAAATGTTATAAAATACAGTGATGTTTATTTTCATTCCTTATAAATGAAAAGTGATGCACAAGAACATGATATCCATCTTCATTTCCTTCAAATATAAAATAATGAAAATAAATATGATGTTTCTCTCTCCTCTCTTGGAATGGAATGTGAGAATATTCTTCCTTATCCTAAATAGAAATGTGGAAGTATATATTTGCATGAAGCTTCTATTGAAATAAAATGTGATGGAATTAGTTTAGAATAAAAATTAAGTGATGATTCCATGTTATATATAGAAATAAAATATGATTTTATATGAAATATTAGTCTTGTACAATTTATAAATACTAATCATTGCTCAACCCTTCAATTTATGACCTTCCTGTTATTGAAAAACTTGTGTTCTCCATCTCACTATGCCTAATTGATTATCCTATAGTATAAATCTAAAATTATGATGATACATAACACCTATAGCCTAAAACCTAATTTATATCCTCCATAGATAGTTAAAAATTCTCAACAAAATTTTACCCTATAGACACTAGCATCCATATTAAGACATTAACATTGATGCGAGTGTCCTAAATTTGACACTAGTGTCCTTGCCTCATAAAAGTTGAAATCATAAATTTATTGATATGTATGGGTTGACATATTTTTATTCTTTAACCCTCCTATGATGTTATTTAAAAATGTCAAGTATAAATACAAATCAAAGGTCATTCATTAGGAATCTAAGTAAGCACCTCTCAAGCTCACACTAAAATACTAAAAAGTCATTTTCACAACTGAGCTATACTCCCCTATTATTACCTATTTATAAATAAATCATAGGAGTAGTATTCTTATAGGTGTGAATAAATTTTAGAGTATCCCATGAGAATCATTTGTCAAGTTATAAGCTAAATCACCAGATGTACTTGTATATAACATATTTCATAATTTTTCACACATAACCCATATAAGGGGGATAAATACTTTGGTCTGAGGCCCTCTTTAGAGTATATGAATATGTAGGTATTAATAATTGATATATGTGTAATTTTGGTTAGATAAACTTCACTTGGGCTCACTAACCCTTATTTGTCAAGGTGATATGCCCTAATTAGAGGACCTAGGGTTTTGCGCATAAGATTGATTTTAGGAACCTATGTATATGATCTAAAATTATAGACTACAAGGTGAAATTGAAGCCTAATAGGTGAAATAAAATGTTTATATAAATATATATATATATTCTAATCCAAATAGAAGCATTGAAATTAGGATATAAGTATTGACACTAGTGTCTGTAATCTAATGCCAATGTCCCAATTGATAAAAAGCCAATTTATAGAATATGACAAAAATCAAGGTGAATAATTTGAATGTCTTCTTTTACATGTGTATTAAAATATAATTTGACATCATTTAATATGATAAGTGTTATTTATATTTTGCATTACTACTTTAAAAATATTATTTAGCATTAGACTCTTTTATATTTAGCGCACTCTCAGAATAAATATATTTAACATAACATTGTAAAATTGAATTATTTATTTGGCATGATTCATAATAATTTAGTCCATATTTGATTAGGATATTTAACCAACACTTAATTAAAAAAAGGATTATTTTTTTGGTAACTCTTCTATTATATTTCTCATAATGATGATTTGATCCTTGAGGGTTTCACAAGCAAACACCCTAGGTAATTTGGATTAAATATGCATACACATGTCATCAAGAGGAGATGTAAGAGGTGGAGGGGCTGATGAAGGATATGGTGGTTACTATCATCACCAAATATTTCACCCTAGAGGAGGTTTTTAAAGCCTAATTTAATATTTGGTCAACATTGGAATACCTTTAGGCCTATGGGTTGCCTATAGTAGAGGTAGACCTCTAGGTTTAAGGGCTAACTCCCTAGATTGATCCTTAAGTGCTTATCACCTACAATAATTAATTTATTATGTGAAAATATATATAAGTAGACATAAAATCAAACTAATCTAAGGGGTTGATACACCAGAAAGATATCCACTATGCTATCATACTCTTGCACTAAGAGACATGACCTACAACACTAGCTTCAAAGTCCTATAAGAGTCCAACATTAGTATTTAAAATATGGAGGTGATATGCATGAAAATACCTAAGGTAAGTGAACCAAAGGTTATATTGATGATTATAATGATAATTTTACACTTGAAGGTAATAAAACACACTATCTACACTCCATATGACTTGTTAGAGTGAGAAATTCTTACACCAAACATGAAAGGATAAAGAGAAGTAAGGATAGATGTTTATCACTAGACATCACCATACATCATTTTGCATATTTAGACAAGATGTTTGTGAATTAAAAAACATTTACAAATCTTATTCAAAGGTAAAGTAAAACATCAATCCAATAAGGATTCACCATACCAGGTGTGGAATTAGAATACAAGAGCCAAAATAGCTTACATTTATAGAATGCATGAAAGGAGAGAGAAGAATGAAAATCAAAAGTCATAAGAACAAATGTCAAGATGAAAGAGAGAGTTAAATTTATAGGATAATAGAGTATTAAATAGACCATGAAAGGTCTCTTTGGATAAATGTCCCTCAAAAGCATTAAACTCTCCAAAACTAATGTAAGATACTCTTAACTGGCTTCTTTAAACTAATTTCATCATTAGGCCTCTCTTGAGTGATCCAAAATAGACTAGGGAGAGTTGACACATGTGAAATATCAAGGAAGTGTGAAGTTTAAAAATACATCATATGTGTTCCTAAACATTGGTCTTCTTTTGGACAAGTGTTTTCATCATCTGCAGTCACCATCACTAGCTCTACATGTCTATCTTCATATTTGACACCAAGATGGTCTTTAGTTTCTCAATATAATCCATGTAGGGGGTGGTATAACACCTGTTAAGAGTCTTCTTAACTCCAAATCCATCAAGAAGACCTTAAAAGGCCTCCTAATTAGACTTATCACTTTCTTACTTGATGATCACCCTACATTCTCATTATCTTCCTGTTGACCATTTTTACCACAATTTAAAATGAATCAACCTACCTATAGTCAAAATACCAAATAGGGGCTAATTATAATGTCATAGGGTGTGTTATAGTTCATCTGATGCCATTTCATATGGCATTCTAGTTTTGGTCATTGTCTAGTTTAGTCCTTGAGTCATTTGATATCTTAGAGGTCATTTTAGAATAATAATTGAAAGTGGAATGTATTCATAGTGTTCAAATAATTTTAGAACATGTATGAGTTGAATAGGTCTCATAAGTTCATCCAGATCTTTCATAAGATCAAGTGATAGTTGCTAGAACATTCCAAAAGAACTTGCAGGCTCAAAGATTTATTTGGTACTTGGGAAAATTTCCAATTGGTTAAATATATAATTATTTTGGGGCATTTATTTCAATTTTTTGACTAAGTGTTGGGGACTCGTCAAAATTTTTATCCATAGTAAAAATCCCAAGGACCTATTATTTTAGGAAAATTGTCTGAGAAAAAATCCCAAAGGTTTATTTCTTTCAAACATTTTGTCTGCAGCAAAAGGGGCTAAGTTTGACTTATTTTGAAAAAATTATCTAACATAAAAAACTAAGGACATATTCTTTTAGATAAAATATTTCAAACATAAGTCCCACTGAAGACTTATTTCTTTCAGGGAACGTGTCTGTTGTAAAGTTTTGAAGAGTCATTTTTTAGGAAAGCGTCCTATATAATTTTCTCAAAGGGTTATTTATTCGACAAAGTGGATAATGCAAAAGTCTCGAAGGGTATTTTTATTAAGAAAGTGTGTTATATATAAGTTTTGAAGGGTCCTTTTTCAATAAAAGTGGTCCAAACAAAAAGCTCGAAGGGTCATTTCTTGAGAAAGTGTCCTATACAAATTGGCTGATGTAAAAAGTCCAAAGCCATCATTCTATAGGGAAATTATCTTGAAGACAAAATCACCAAAGTCATTTCCATTAGACAAATTATCCAAGACAAAGTTTTAAAATACATAAATCTTTTAGGAGAAAAGTCCACAACAATTTTCCTAAGGACATAAAATCCAAAGACAAAAGGCCCATGGGAGAAGGTCTAAAACATAAAGTTTGAAAGAATTGTTTGTTGTGGGGAAAATTCATGGGAAGAAGATGGATACATTTGTGTGGAAGTCAATTTTAATTCATGACAAATAATCATTGGGATTAAAATACCTTAGATATGGTCATGTAAATGTCAAATACATTCATGTAGACATTAAATATAGGCATGTGAACGTCAATTTTGAGCTCTATAAAGTAGAATTTTGGGTTTAAAAGTCTTTAAAAGGTTCAAATTTGATCAAGATCTAACAGTCTACATGAGTTCGCATAATGACACATAGATCTAATAGTTCATACTTGGGTCAAACATGTCAAAATGTCCCCAAGTTAAAAGTCCTTAAAAATATACAAGTTGGACGTGATCCAATGGTGTAGGTTCACTAAAAATGGATCTAATGGCATGAGCTCAATTGACAGGAAAGTGGGCCGACTGAGATCTATGGCTAGCATTTGATCATACATCTTGATCCAATGGTGTGAGTGAAAGTCAACCTATCAAAGGATCTTTATGGAAAAAACCAAAGGCTAAAGAGCTTGGATCAAATGAAATGTTACATACTATTATAATTGTGGGAGCTCAGATCAATGATCAATGACCAACATTAAAGGTCAAAGCAAAGAGAATCTAGGTAAATTTGACTAGGCAAATTCAACTAGATTTTAGATGGAATCGATGGGCTACATGTTTAAATGATGATAGAGAAAATTCTAAAATAGAATGAGAAACATGTCAAAGGAATGTCACACAAGTAGTCACATAGGATCAAGGATTATAAATCAAAAAAAATAATACTACAAACTCATATGCCACCATGAAATCTTGATCAAAGAACTGGGATGAATAGTGACTACCAAATGTGAAGAATGAGGTCTAAAAAGTAATGAATGACTATAGATGGTGAATACAAGTGTCTAAAATATAGCTAGTAGTTAGGGGAACATATTATGGCTGTCATAGCATGTTTCAACCTTCCTTGAATAATGCATATGTGTCGACTCTCTTAGTTTTAGTTTTAAATTCTCGAAAGATGGTCCATGATGAAAGTAGTTTCACAAAGGCTAGCCAAATAATATCTACACCATTTTTGAAGAGTTTGTCATGGATTATAAGGACATCTAATTTTAAGAATCATCTATGGTTTATTTCACACTCAATTTTATCTATAGGGTAATTAGTTCCCATGCCTAGACATGTGTTTTAGTGACTCTTAAACTTCTTTCTTTTCTCCTTGCTCTGAAGTTCTATATATAGTTGCCATTTTGGCCTTTGTAAAAAATAACACACCATGAATGGTGAATCCCTACTAGATTGATGTCATAAATTACCTTTGACTATTAATTCAAGTCTATTTCTAAGTTCTCAAACAATTTGTCTAAGTGTGAAAGTGATCTATGGTGATGAGAAGTGATAATTATCTATCATTCCCTTACCTTTTTGTATCTGAGTAGGATTTCCTAGTATAATAGGTCATATAGAGTGTAATTTAATGTGTTAAGCTTTTTAAAGTGTACAATTATTCTTAGAGTGTGCAATTTGTCCTTTGGTTGATTTGTCTTGTATTACTACCAACATCTCACCTCTATATCGAAATACTCATGTTAGAACCTTTTAGATCTTTAAAACTAGTTTGTGTGATTTAATTCATTGTGTTTAGAATATGATGGTCATGTGGAGATAATATTGGTGCATCACCTCTCTTAGGGTAGTTTCAATTCATGTAATTTCTAAATCATTTCTCTACAAGTAAACACTAGTTTAGGTAGTAAGCATTGTAAGATATATTTAGGGAGCTAGCCCTTTAAATCTAGAGGCTCATTTCCACAATAGTTACACCCACATACCTAGAAATGTTCCCATGTTACCCAAATATGGAAGAGGCTTGAGTATATTCTTCTAGGGTACAATACTTGGTGACAAATAATTTTGGCATGCCTAGTGGGACCAAGGTCTAAGAGAGTGGGAAGATTGTTGGTGTGTCTTTCCTCCATCAAATTTTGGATGTAAGCAAGTTAGCACCAATGGTGACTTTGAATGATAGATTCTGGTTGTAAGTAGTCTAAGTATAGCTCATTGAAATATTTGATCAATTATTATGTTTCCTTTGACATATGAGGTTGACATGAGAAACTATGGTGAATACCCCTACCATGAACCTCCTTATTAGCCTTGATATGAACCCAATTTTACACCTCTATAGTCCTATGAAAATGGATATCGATCCTATGAGATATGGTAGCCTTATAGTCCTTCATTTTACCCTACATCTAGACACTATGTTATTGGATAGACCTATGAGGTAGGCTACCAAGAAACCTATCAAGAAATGCCTCCCTATGAATCCCAATATGAATCCTACTAGACATATAATGATGCTTATGAACCTCAAAAGTACTCTTATGAGTCTTTCGATGAGGAATCAAAGGATTTTATGGATTGTACATAAATATATTACAAGACAAATTGTGGACTCTTAAATCTTCAAATACAAGTTGAAGTTGGTCTTGATCCCCATTACTACCCTTCTCCTCCTTCATTTTTTCCGTTTTATATCAATAATTTGTTGGCATACATACCAAAGTTACTATTTAATTAATAGAACATGATAACATAGGATGATGAGTATGATGTACTCCTTGATCATCTCATGGAATGGTTGAGAAGTGCTACTCAAAGTCATATGCATATGCAGACTTTGGAGATGTTTGAAGAGTAAAAAGGAACTCAATGGGAGATAAAAGATTAAATGGACTTGGAAAATTAGTGCCTTCAATGCTCAATTTATAGGCTAAGTATGTGGGAAGATAAAGAGCTCAAAAATGAACATTCTGTTATTGAAGAATTTCTAGAAAGTTATTGGTAAGATACAATTCCTACTTATGAAGGTGTTTTTACTTCTAATCAACCCAAAAATTCACTTCCCTATGAAATTACTAGTGCATCCCTCTTTCCTAAATCCACTCCCAAGTCCTCTCCTTCATACCACACTCCATCTCCAACTCATCAACCTTCCAATACACCTCATAGTCTAGCTCCTTCACCTCAAACTCATGAGCCTATCCATCAGCCTTCTACCTCACCCCTTCTTGAGGAAGAGCCCATCTTGCGAGAATCAAGTGAAGAAGATAAAATACAAGCCATGTCTAACTAAGAAGATCTCATGGGTGATTATGAAAAGAAAATCATTATAGGGACTCCCTTTGGTGATCACAAGTATAATTTTGCCTTCTTAGATGAAAATAAACATTTTGAAGAAATTTTAACAACTGTCCATGAGGAATATGGCCAAGACTTGAAGAAAGAGGTCTTTCAAGAAGACTTCACATCTAATCATGAAGTGGTGGATGACCTCTCAAGCATGAAATAGAGTGTGCTATTAAGGATGAAGGTCAAGTCACTCCTTAAGAAGTTATAGTCCTAAATGAGTCTCATGAGACCAAGGTAGAAGACATAGTTCTTAGAGATGACTTCATACCTATATATAATTTTGAATCACCCTCAAATGCATTAGATCATGAACAACACTAGATTAATGACCTCATACAACAAGAAAATAATATTGAAGAAGTAGTGGTTGTAGATAACAATGAGGATAAAGATGATTGGTAGTTGTAATTGAAACTCTTACAAGAGCTTGAAGATATTTTCCAAGTTGAGTGTCAAGTACTTGAGAAGGTGGAAAAAGAGTTTCCCATGGAGGATAATGACTAAGATTGGGTGGACTATGCAGAGCTCTTTGATGATCTTGAAGAGCTTGTATCTGAAGAGAAACCCAATCTTATTGGGAACACCATGGATATCAGGAAGGTATGTCTTGTTGAACCACCATTGGAGGTCATAGTTGAGGAACCATATGAGAAAGTTAAGGATATTTGGATGTAAGAAGAGTCTATTTCCATAGCTAGTCTATTTGGAGTTGCTAGGTACTCATTGAATATCATGCCAATGAAGTTGGAAAACACCATGAAGAAGATGGAGGCATCAATGCCAAGGGTCAAAAGGATACATGCCTCATTCAATCCTTCATGTCATGAATCAAGAGAGGTTTCAAACTTCCCCTTTTATCCTAGAGAAAGTATTCATCTTAGGTTAATTTGTGTTTTAGTCAAATTGTTTAGTTTGTGTGTGTGTGTTCCATAAGTGCTCATGAAGCACAAGTGTGATTTTTCTTAGATTATTATCTTGTGTGTTGATTCTTGTTGGTTTTATTATGTTTTGTGCATTTTTTGAGGCATTTTTGTTTCAAACCTATTGTACATGTGACTCCATAACTCAATAGACATGATTAGGCCACTAGTCATGGCATAACAAGCATACCACCCTTGGGAAATTGCCAAGAATGTTGACCATTTTTACCACAAATTAAAATGGATCAACCTACCTATAGTAAATATCCTAAATAGGGGCTGATTATAATGTCAAAGGGTGTGTTTTAGTTCATTTGATGTCATTTCATATGCCATTCTAGTTTTGGTCATTATCTATTTTAGTCCTTGTGTTATTTGATATCTTAGAGGTCATTTTAAAGTCATATTTGAAAGTGGTAGGTCTTCATAGTGTTCAAACAATTCTAGAATAGGTATGAGTTGCATAGGTCTTAGAAGTTCTTCTAGATCCTTCATAAGAGCAAGTGGTAGTTGATAGAACAGTCCAGAAGAACCTATGGGCTCAAAGGTTTATTTGGTACTTGGGGAAATTTTCTAATTGGTGAAATAAAAAAATATTTTGGCACATTTGTTTCAATTTTTTGACTAAGTGTTTGGGTCTCATCAAACATTTTATCCACAACAAAAAATCTTGAGGACCTATTTCTTTTGGGAAAATTGTCTGAGCAAAAATCCCAAAGGTCTATTTCTTTTGGACATTTTGTCCACAATAAAAGGGGCCAATTCTGATTTCTATCAAATAAATTGTCTAACACAAAAAAATGACACATTATTTTAGACAAAATGTCTAAAACATAAGTCCCACTGAATACTCATTTCTTTCAAGCAAAGTGTCTGTTGAAAATTTTTGAAGGGTCATTTTTCAGGAAAGCATCCTATACAATTTTCCTGAAAGGTTATTCTTTGACAAAGTGGCCAATGCAAAAGTCTTAAAGGTTATTTTTATCAGGGAACTGTCTTATACGAAAGTTATAAAGGGTCCTTTTTCAAGCAAAGTGGTCTAAATAAAAAATCTTGAAGGGTCATTTCTCATCAAAGTACCATATATAAATTGGTCGATGCAAAAAGTTTGAAGCCATCATTCTATGGGGAAATTATCCCAATATAAAATTACTGAAGTCATTTACATCAAACAAATTATCCAAGACAAAATTTTTATAGATAGAATTATTTTAGGAGAAAAACCTGCAACAATTTTCCCAAGGATAAAATTCGAAGACAAAAGGCCTGTCGGAGAAGGTCTAAAACACAAAGTCTAAAAGAATTGTTTGTTGCAAGGAAAATTCATGGGAAGCAGATGGATATGTTCACATGGAATTTAATTTTAAGTCATGAAAAATAACCATTGGGATTCAAATACTTTAGAGATGGTCATGTGGACATCAAATACATTCATGTATAAATTAAATAAAAACACATGAACATCAAGTTTGAGCTCCATAAATTAACTGTTTAGGTTCAAAATATTTAAAAGGTTCAAAGTTGATCAAGATATAATGGTCCATATGAGATCACATACTGACACATAGATCTAATGGTTTGTTCTTGGGTCAAATAGGTCAAAAGGTCCTCAAGTTAAAAGTCATTAAAAAGATACAAGTTGGACATGATCCAGTAGTGTAGATTCACTGAATAGGGATCCAAGAGCATGAGCTTGAGTAATATGAAAGTGGTCCCAATAAGATCTATATCTAGAGTTCAATCATACATCTTGATCCAATGGTGTGAATGAATGACAACCTATCAAAAGATCTTCATGGCAAAAAATTGAAGGCCAGTTCTCCTTTATACATCTTGATATGAAAGTGTCAGTGAGAGTCAAAGGTCAAGGAGATCAGATCAAATGAAATGTTTACAACTATTATAATCTTAAGACCTCGAATCAATGATCAATGACTAGTGTTGAAGGTTGAAGCAAAGAGACTCTAGGTGAGGTTGACTGGGCAAAATTGACTGGATTTTAGATGGACAAGATAGGCTACCTATTCAAATGATGATAGAGAAAATTATAAAATGGAATGAGAAACATGAGAAAGGAATATCACATAAGCATTCATGTAAGACTGAGAATTTTGAAGCAAATCAAGCAATACTGTAGACTCATACACTACCATGAAAGATAAATTGAAGACCTGGGATGAATAGGGCTATGACACATAAGTGAGTCCCACTTGGTGGCCAAGTACATCTAAACCAAAAAAACAAATTGGGGTTCAATAAAACCCCCTTAAAATTAAGGGGTTTTGTTCAAACCCCCTTTGTTCAAACCTCCACATGTACTTTTTTAAGGGGGTTCAATTGAAGGGGGTCAAAGGTTTACTTTGGCATTTGATTAATTTTTGATTAATTTAAATGATATTTTGGGGGTTTAAAATGAATGGGGTTCATTCTAACCCTCTTCATTCTAACCCCATGTGGCATCAAATCCTCACCCATTGAAGTGGAAAGATACTATTGGCCTAAAATTTCCATTTCAAATGCCACGTATTAAGATGAAAAAATAAAATAAAAACTTGTGGCTCTACATATAAATAGTTATTTTTATGAGATTTTTAATAATATGATTTTTTTTTAAAATTTTAATAATATTTAATATTTATTATGATTTATTTAGTAAAATATACTTATTTATAAAATACAGTACCATATGTTTGAGGTATTGTAAAAAATAGGATACTATGGCCAATTTTTTTTGAACAATATCAATGCACTCGATTTTAATGTATTTATTCTAATGGTGAAAAAATTGGTCTCTTTTCACACACACACACACACACACACACACACACACACACACACACACACACACACACACACACACACACACACACACACACACACACACACACACACACACACACACACACACACACACACACACACACACACACACCTATATATATTGCAAGGAGAAGACATAAGCATTGATATTTCTTGCCTTGATCATTAAAAATTTGATAAAAAATTAAATTTTAATCAAAAAATTATAAAAAAATAATCATTCACTATGCCCATGTTTCTAAGACCTCTTTGCAAAAAATATTGAGAAAATATTATGTTTTGAGAAAATTATGAGGAGAAATCAAGTACTCAATAAAACTTTTGTACATGAAACATATACACTGTGTATTTAGGTACTAAAAAATCTATTTTTTATTTTTTAATTTTTTCAAAAAAATAATAAATGTAATCTACACTTAAAATGAAACATTTCAGTAGTTTACACCATTTTCACATTTTATATTGTTAAGTCACTATTGTCTATACAAACTGAGAAATGTTCACATTTTCATTTTTTGCTATCCCCTTTGTACTAAAAAGTGGGACACATTATTATGCTTCAACCCAAAAATGACTGGAAAATGTGAAGAATGAGGTCCAAAAAAGCAATAAATGACTATATATGATGAATATAGGTGTCTAAAATATAGATATCAGTTAGGGGAACATATTATGACTGTTATAACATGTTTCAACCTTCCTCAAATAGTGCATATGTGTCAACTCTCCTAGTTTCAGTTTCAAATTCTTGAGAGATGGTCCATGATGAAATTAATTTCACAAAGGCTAGCCAAAGAATATATACACCATTTTAGAAGAGTTTATCATGGATTATAGGGACATATATCTTAGTAAGTGTTCGTGATCCATTTCACACTTAGTTGTACCTATAACATAACTGGTTCCCATGCTTGAACATGTGTTCTAGTGACTCTTGAACTTCTTTCTTTTCTCCTCTCTCTAAAGTTCTTTATATAGCTACCATTTTAGTCTTTGTAAAAAAAACACACCATGTATGGTGAAGCCATACTGGATTGATGTCATATTTTACCTTTGAACATTAATGCAAGTCTCATTCTGAGTTCTTGAATAAATTATCTGTGTGTAAGTGATCTATGGTGATGAGAAGTGATAATTCTTTATCCTTCCTTCCCTTATCTTTTCATATCTGAGCAAGAATTCCTAGTCTAACAAGTCATTCGAGTATATTTTAATGTGTTAAGCTATTTCAAGTATACAATTTTTCTTGGAGTGTGTAATCTGTCCTCTAGTTCATTCCCCTTGTATTATTGCCCACATCTCACCTCTATATCAAAATACTCATATTAGAAAATTTTAGAGCTTTGAAACTAGTTTGTGTGCTTTACTTCATTGTGCTTGGAATATGATGGTCACATGGAGATAATCTTGGTGCATCACCTCTCTTAGGATAGGTTCAATTCATGTAATTTCTAACTCTTTTCTCCACAAGTAAAAACTAGTTTAGATAATAAGCATTGAAAGATATATTTAGGGAGCTAGCCCTTTAAATCAAGAGGCTCATTTCCAAAATAGTTACACCCACATACCTATAAATTTTCCCATGTTTCCTAAATATGGAAGAGGCTTGAACACCATCTTCTAGGGTGTGAGACTTAAAGACAACACTTCCACATACTTCTTGAAGTGAAAAGGCTTACAGAGATACTTGTGTGCTTATCTGAAGTGAGAAATGGACATGAAGGGTTAGATTAGGTCCCAATTAAACTCCCTAAATTATTCTTATCCTTCAACTCTCCTCTGCACTACAAAACACACAAAATCTATCAAGAAAGTTTATTCTGTTCCCTATCTGTACAAGTAGGGTACCAACCAACTAGATGGGATGGATCTTGAGAGATTATTATACAAGTCCATGATAATTTCTTGATCAATCACCTCATTTTTTATGCATTTCTATCCATCTCTTTCCAGTCAAGTTAAAAGTAAGGGTTTTGGAGGGTTTTAGGTAGTTTTGACCCTTAACATTTGTTCATAAAAACTAGATGTTGAACCTATCAACAAGTTTCACTAAAAGAATTTTTAGGACCTTATTAAACTTACCCCAATATCTTGGGTCACCATTAAACTGATATGTACTACTATGAATATATAAAAATGGCCTCTCAAACTTGAGAGTGCAATTTAAGTAAGCCTGAGGTTAAAAAGGTCAAGTTTGACCAACCTGTGTGATATCATTACACACCAATGATTTCAAAAAATATTATACCTCCATCTAACAATTATTAAATTCATTGGAAGGTTCATCTGGTGCTAGGAATGAGATTAGATCCATTTAGTGTTTTAGGCCTAGTCTAGTCCTAATAAGTCTGGTCTATGCATAGTGCCCTATAGCCACCTCTGAGTGGTTTCTAAAGAATTAAAGTCCTCACCCATGTTTTATCATGTTTAAAACAAACTTCACACACCTTTTCCTAGTGTTTTATTAGTTCTCAACTCATTCTTTCACTGTTCACTGACTTAACCTGCAATTTTATCTCTCTAGGAGTGCCCTCTATCTAAGATAGAGTAGAACACACTTACCCTACTTCTTAGAAAATGTGAATATATGAAGGTCTAAAATATTTCTTGAGGAATTTATATACTAGTTTTCATAGTTATATCACACTAATAGGCCATTTAATTCTTCAAAAACCCTCAATACAAACTATGTAACATTAACTATGTGCAGGGTTTATGGATTGATTATAGGTTAGGATTGAAACTCAATTTATGACTTATTTATATATCTTGATAATATCATGAGATGGATATAACCATATTTAATGTATTATAACATCTCAATTCATCATCACCATGTTAATCTCCTCATTCCTTCTCTCTCTATTTGATTAGGCTTGATTTGTAAACTATGTGACTGCATTATTTACTTAGGAAACAAACATACGTATAGTGTCACTCAGTGTTAGGACTTGTGTATTATTGTATAATACCTCCTTGGAGTCATCAAAGTAACTTACAACTCATTTGGACTCACCTCATATCATGTATTAGGTTTTGTGTCCAAACCCTTCTAGCATACTAGCCTTAGCTGGTTTCTCCATTGTAGCAATTTATATGTGACTATCCGTAGGCCACAAAGACCCCTATAAGATGTTTTACATATTATGTTTCATGATTTGGATTTATTTTAAGTCTTTGATCTCACCTTCATATCCAATCATACTCATAACATGCCTAGGACTTGATTCTAACACCCAACTATCATATTCTAATATGTTACCCTTTTTTAGTCAACATGTAGGTGCACTTTTGAGAACAACCCATATAGGTGGTGATATGAATAAAAAACTTGTGTCTCAACTCCTTTTACTATTATTTGATATCATAGTGTCCTTATCATCTTAAAAGAGTCACTTGATTTCAAGTTATACCTCCATTAGGTCTCATGGTGTTGTGAAGCCATTTGGACTCAACCTACTATAAAAAATTCTAACATTCTACAATGAGATAGTACTTAAGATGGAAACCTACTTACACTCTGATCACATGAGCAAAAAAATAATTTCTCTTATCAAAGCATTTCCCCTATGTCTAGTCTACATGAAGGAAACCATTAGACCAAATTATACTTCAAGATGCTCCATCATGGAAGTATCAAAAGAAAGGCCGATTCCCTATTTTAGAGATGTTAAGGTAATGTAACCCTATATGTATTTTTTAAATTGTAAACATGGATTCAAATCTGCCTATTACTTTATGACTCTTACATTATTTCTATGATACACCTTAATGTTTCAAGACATCAATGAATCTTTAAATAATCTTAAAACACATTCATTATATGTTCTCTCCTCTGTTGGAGTCATAATCAAACCACTGTAGGTGGTAATCAATAGGATACAAGGCAACATGTATTAGATTGTTTTTATAAGTCAATTTATCACCTTTTAAAAGTTTAAAAATGTTATAGGTACAATCACTAAGGGGGGGGATAAATTAGTGATGCAAGACAATATAAACTTCAGTTTTAATCCTTTCAAACCCCTAACCAAATAACACTAACATTCATGAAGCATACACATCATTTATAGAAATGAACAAGAAAGATAAGCAAGATCACACACATAACACAATATCTATGTGGGAAACCCCCTTTGGGGATAAATCCCACTCTCAATCTTGAAAACACATGGACTACTTGTCTTATAAGTTGATTACAAACATGAGACTTTAGTGAAACACCCATTTCACAAGGAACACCAACCCCTAAGGATGGACAAGCACCTCTTGCCTTGGGTGTTGAGAAAATAAAACAACACCTATGAAATGTACATATTATGATCTTTGATTTCTTGCTAATCTAATGGAAATACAATGGATATCATCTCTCTTCAATTCTACACACTCTCTTTAGCCCAAGAAATGCATCCAAAACCACCTTTTGGATCACTTTACACTTCTTCACACATAATTAAAAATATTTGTAACAACTATATTATGACATAAAAATTATTCTATATAGGTCATGCACATAATTATGAACCTGCTCTTCTCTTCAATCCATCCACTAGGCACACTCACACTTCTCTATCCTTCACATCTCAACTCTAGAAACCATCACTTTGATTTTACTCTTTATAGAGTCTTCATGATTTCCATCTTTTTGGTCAGCCATAAGACTTACCTTAAAATTTAAGACTTATATCAAACTAAGACATATCTCAATACCACCCTCATAGGTTGACCATAGTGTCCATGGGTCACCTTTAAGTAGCTACACCTTTCAATTAGGCATTAGTAGCCCTTATAGGTCTCATAGAGACCTATTCACATCTTTAGCACTTAACCAATAACCCCACATGACCCCTAAGACATAGGTCCACTCCACATGACCCCTAAGAAACCTTAATGTGAATAAATTCATCCCTACTCGCCTCTGCATATGCAAAACCTACTCAAACATTAACCTTGTACACAAGAACATCATGAATGAACAAATAATCAAATTCTAAGCATTTGTTCATATTGAATATGGATTGTTCAAACCTCAAAAAATCATATATATGGTCCTTATGGTGTCTAAGACACTCTCCAATAGTCAATTCACCTTAGAACATCAAAAACCCATTAATACAAACACAAACATACTTCTTGGGTCACTTGTAGAAGATGGTCAAACCCATAGTCAACTTTGGAGATTAATAACTACAATTATACAAATAGTCAAACATTATAATAAATTTTTATGGATGTAACTTGGATTCATTTACAAATTTACTTTTTATACCACCTTCAAATTCATCCCACATCAAAATATATAAGCAAAACAATTAACACTAGTTTTCCTCTGTTAATTTTAAACTTCAAATTCCAACGATCACTTTTTAATACAAAAGCTTCAGACACATGTATTCATATCATGCCCCCTAGAAAATTGATAAAATTAAATCCATAAATAAGTTATGAGTCTCTTGTCCTTGAATTTGGGCTCATAACTAATCTTTGATCTGGGCTTTCAAGATTGTAACACTTGGCAGCCTTGCATGCCTTCTGTGTACCCTACTATGAATCTCCATTCAGTTAATGCTCTTATGACACTGGGAAGCCCCATATGAATTTTGTGTACCATAATATTATTATCTTTAAGTTAATACTATTACACCACTTGGAATACCTATGTGCCTTCTATGTACCCTACTATCAGTCTATATTTAGTTAATACTCTTACGCCACTTGGTGGACTTCCGTGCAATCTAAGCTTATTGACTTGATTTGCACTATAAATCTCCTTCTACATGGTTGAACATGCACCATAAATATTTTATTTTCATGATTAAATACTTACAATTTATCTACTACTAATTCACCATGATTGTGACACATGGCACCATTGTGTTCAATCTCAAGATCCTTTGACCTATTGACTTCATTCCTATGATTAGATCTCCATCTACATGGTTGAATGTGTGTCATAAATCTTTTATTTTCATGATGGAACACTCATAATTAATATAATTCATGGTACCATTGTGTTTAATATTATTATCCTTTTACCTATTGACTTCATGCTCATCATTAGATCTTCATCTGCACGATCACCCACATGTCGTTGATCCTTGATATTACAAATTTGGCTATGAAAACTAGTGAAGTCTACCTAGGAGACCAACTTTGCACTACTATAACTTTTGATATACATCATGTCAAGACCTAAAACTTGGAACACATGATCTCCTCTCATAGGTTCATTCATCCATTTACAAACTACTCCTGAGACCACATGTGTGAATGTCGATGTCATCAATCTACCTACTCAACCTAATTTGACAAGTGAATATGGATGACCTAGACAAGCACACAAGAATTCCAAATTCTTCCTATCACCTTCATATCTAAAAAAATTAATATTTACACCTCATATGACCTATGTAACATTACCACACCATCAATAACATCCATCAACTAACCTATCCAAGCACATACTAAAGAACCATGTAAGAACACTGAAGCACACTAAGGCACACTTTGTCATTGTCTTGATTACACACATGGCACCTCATCAACACCCTTGGCCACCTTGGAGACATAATCAACAAAATAAAATAAAATTGTTGTTTAAATCTTAGAAACATCTCACAACTTTGAAAACCTCTATATCTGATCCTCATGATTGTGCAAGGTTCTTCTTTTACTTGCCTATAGGTGAATGTTTTAGGAAACTGATTATGCATGAATATGACTATGTTATTCATTAGTTTTAGTCTTTAAGACCAAAAATACATAAGAATAGATTGATCACTATGTATTGATAGATCAAAACCTAACATATTATATTGCATTACCATTATTATGGAGGTCAACACATGAAGATAATTTATGCCACTGGTGAAACTATCTGCTGATTGTGACATAGCCTCCCACTAGCAGAATGAGGTGATTGTGCCTTTATATTTCACTCCACACATGAAAAATGAGTTTATATCCATGTGAGAATAATGTCCATTCTTGTAATATTCAATTATAAAAATTAGTTTGTATGGACCAATCTAAATAGATGAGAAACTTGAAGGTGATAGGGATGAGCAAGCAAAAAGTATTGGATTTTTTTTAGCATTGGTTCATAAATCACAATTATCCAATCCTATAAATAATACCATGAACTTGTATTGGAAAAATGTTACTTTTATCCATGAATATCATTCAATCTAATTATTCTCCTACTAGCTGTACCAAACCAAAATTGGTTGACTAATTCTACCTATAAAAGAGAGTGATGGAGGAGTAGAATGGTTTTAAGACATTTTAAAGTGTTTCAAATATGATCAAATGTGAGATATAGTTTAGGATATCTGAAGAGACATTATGAATCCTTTCACACATGCTACACTCCTATACAAACTGTATAACTTCCCAAACTTCCTCCTTTTTCACTTATTTTCTTGTTCTAGCATAGAAACCTACACATTTTTAGCTATGGAATGACACCTCTAACAAGAATATGACATGGGAAATGTTTAAAGACACTTTGGAACACCTATATTACATGTAAAACCATACAAGCTTCTTAAATGACCCCAAATATGACCTTAAGTGACATGAAATGACATAAAGGACTAAAGGTGACTATGACAAAGATAATGATACATTAAGACCCCTATATAGGACCATGGGAGACATTTCACACTATAGGGGGTCCCTATATAACTTTTTAATTATAGGGGGTTGACCTATTTTGATTTTTGGTCAAAATAGTCAACATTTTTGGTGATTTCCTAGGGGTGGTATAATTATTATGCCAAAGACCAATAGCCTATTCCTATCCATTGGGATATGGAGTCACCTATACACAATTTTGACACTAAATTTAATTTGAAACCACACCAAACACAATAAAATACACAAAAAAATAAACATTAAAGTAAACACACTTGTGTTCTCAAGAACACTTATGAAACACACATAGACAACATAAAAAAGACACACACCTATCCTAATATTTACAAGACCTCAAACTTGAGGTGAAAAATAACTCACCATGCTTCAACCAGGGTTAAATATGGTTCCTCTTGTATCCTTTATGATCCATGAAAGCAATTTAGCATGTGAAGAATGCTTATCAACAAATACTTTCTCATGTTGATGGTAAAAAATCTTACCATCCTTAACTTTTTTATTTTGGTTTTGCATATTGATGTATTTCTATCATGTTCACATGAAACTTCTCAAACAATATCATAAGAGCCATCAAGACTATCTCAACTTCACTCTCTTCACTACCATGGTGTTTTTGATGTATGAGGTCATCAAGCTTATTCTCATTCTACCCCAACACATCTAAGAGTGGATCAACATCAAGTTGATGTGTTGACTATTATTCAATCATAAACATATCTACCTTGGATTCATGGGACTCTTCCCTAATTATAACTCCTTAGACAATACCTTCACCAAGTTTCTTTGTGATTGTAAACTCTTTAATAGTAGTTGATTGATGCTCATCCTCATTCTTGACAAAACACTCAACTTCATGTTTGATAAGATAATCATCAACCTAATTATTAGGTTCATCAAAAACCTCAAGATTATATATGTATTTCTTAGGAGGAGATTTTGACTTACCAAACTGCTCAAACTCTTGACTAATGGCATTGAACCTTTGCCATAGGTCATCCTTCTTCTCATGAATGTCGTCTTCAAGGAATATTTCCTCAAATGTAGTTATAATTACATGGTTATTCTCACCATATTGATCTATCATGATTTCCAAACTATCATTATCATACACATGAATTAAGTAATTACCTTCAGTAGCTTGTGAGAAAGAATGCTCAATGCTTACCTTAGATTGCTCATATGCTCCCTCATGAATGATAAAGGTGCCAATGTTAGTTTTATCAAAATATGTGTATGGATCATGACCATAAGTGTCTACACCATACTCATATAGAAAAAAATTAGAAATTCCATCAAGATTATAAGATTTCCCATTATCCACAACAGACTCCTCATGATCATTGATGACATAATTCATTTGGAGCTTACCTCTACATAGTGCTCAATGTGGAATTTTGCTAGTGGTTCAGTCTTGATGGTTACTTTTATTTTATACCTTGTATTTAATGCAAATAAGGACCAATCAATTGAGAGGTAGCCTCCAATATTGGATGTGAAATCTCTTGAGAGGTGGATAGAAAAGTGGGTAGGCAAGTTAAAAACCATAATGTTTTGGAAAATGGGGAATTTTGGGAAATCATGAAAGAATAATTTAATTTTTTTGATTAATCCTAATGACTTAGGAAGTGTCCCATCAGGTTGAAATACCCTCTTACTATGTGATTCATACTTTAGACCCAATTTTTCAGCTACAACCTTAGGCATTACTGAAGTGCTAGCTCCACTATCAACTATGCAATTATGAACAAGATTATCCCCCATAGTGAGAGTGAGGTAGAAGGGTGGAGGTTTCTCAGAATTAGTAGAGGGTTATAAAATTTTATTAGGAGCATTGGTAAGAGAAACATTACCATGACCATAGATTGATGATGGAGGGCTAACATGAATAATGGACAACTAATCTTTTAAGAGTTATTTTTGGTCAAGGATGTGAAGGACATCCCAAAGATAAATACTAGCCTTAGTACTTTTAAATGAATCAATAATGTTAAAAATAGAAGTATTCACCTTTTATTGAGTCCTTGAAGGCAAGGGAGTGTTTAGAACTTGTGGTATTGAAGCATCTTGAGTAGACTTTCCAACATTCTGATTTGAAGAAGGTGCAGGAGTAGTAAGAATTGCCATATTACAGTCATGCCTTGTTGACTTGTAAGAGGACTAGTTGAACTTGTAGGCACACCATTAACTTCTCCTAGAGACTTCCTCTTAGCTATAGTATTGTTTTCAACTAAATTTCCTTGGTTAAGAACATAAGTATCTTCAACTAGGAAGTTAGTGAAACTCACTCCTTGAGGCTACCATCCTTCATTAGCTTGCACTATAACTTCATCTTCTGATGATAATTGAGGAGTAACTCCTCCTTGAGAATCTAAATATTAATATCCAACTTCATCTACATCCATAAATTGACCTTGTTTCCATTCTTCTCCTTGGATCAGAATATTATGCACTGGTACTATTGCTCTTTCATTAGAGGTGGAAGTAAAATTGTATGCATTGGAAAGCCTATTCAAATTAGGCTTCCTTTGACCTCTCCCTTGCCTATATTTTTGACCATATTTCTGATGATAAGGGTAAGGGTTTTGATTCACACCTTGATGTAGATTTTATTTCCTAAGTTGAACCTCAAAGAATTTGGACCTTATTTCCCAATTAATGACATCATCTACCTTATTAGGGATAGTCCTTGACTTTATGTTGGCATTTAGAATTTGGGCAACACTTAGATCAATAACAAAAGCATTCGACAATAGAAACATAGAAAATTTTGGAGGTAACTTCTTAGCTTGTTTGAGGCAATTATTAACTCTAATGGCAAGGTCATATGCTTCAGGTAAGGTGTATCTACCCATGGATTACAACATTATGGATATGTTAGTATCAATAGGCCTCAAATATGTGGGGAACACAAAACTAGTAGGTGGTCTCATGGGAGGAGGAAAACTATTCCAAGTACTTTGAAATATATCATTAAAACTATGAATTATCTCTTTGGGGGATATTTTAATTACATTGAGTTGGTGAATGAGTGAAGTGTGATCACTCTTGTTTTCTAACCTTGAAGTTAGCAGCTCTCCAAAGTCATCCCAAGTTGTGATATAAACACTGAGCAAAGTAATATACCAATCAAGTGATTTACCTCTAAGGAACATGACAAGGAATATAATGGCAATGTTGAATTTAGTGACATTATGAAAACTATATAAGTTTGATATATCCCTAATGTGCTCACTATAAGTGACATGTCCTTCACCATTGAATGTAGGAATACTCTATAGAATTAGGGGGAATGCCAACGTATGCATCAAGATGGATAGGATTTTTAATGTTAAAGGCTAGGCTAGCATGCTACATAGACATGTTATCTTCAATTTATTATTCAATTTATTATTATTCTTGGCTATCAAAGTCCTATTACTCTTCAAAGGGTAGAATAGGCCGAGGATTTTGAACTTCAAGAGGAAGTTCAAGTTAAAGAGGTGGGTTTATAGGATTAAACAGTCTATCATAACATGACCTAGTAAGGACCATGAATTATGAGAATAATAATATTACAAAATAATGATCTAAAACTATATATTAACTTGAATTGAGTCATCAAATGCTGAGTGGAACACCATTTGTAGTTATGATGTTGTCAAGACCAACATTTACCTTGACAAGTTGTCTTTAGGACAATGGTCCCATAGGGTGTGCCAAAACCATTGTCACCAAATATTTCACCCTAGAATAGGTTTTTAAAGCCTAATATAATATTTGGGAAACATTGGAATACCTCTAGGCCTATGGGTTGCCTATAGTAGAGGTAGACCTCTAGGTTTTAGGGGTAGCTCCCTAGATTGATCCTTAAGTGATTATCACCTACACTAATTGATTGATTATGTAAAAATAAATAGAATTAGATATAAAAGTATACTAATATAAGGGGGTGATACAAAAAAAAACTATCCACTATCCTATCATACTCTTTTACTAAGAGACATGACTTAAAACACTAGCTTCAAAGTCTAATAACACTCTAACATTAACATTTCAAATATGAAGGTGATATGCATGAAATTACCTAAAGTAAGTGAAATAAGGGTTAGATTGATAAAAATAAGGATAATTTTACACTTTAAGTTAATAAAACACACTATATAGACTCTATATGACCTGTTAGAGTGGGAACTTCTTGCACTAAACGTGAAAGGATAAATAGAAGCAAGGATAACTGTTTATCACTAGACCTCACCATACATCACTTTAAACACTTAGAAAATATGTTTGTGAACTAAAAATAAATTTAAAATCTTATTAAAAGTCAAATTATAACATTGAACTATTATGGATTCACCTTACCAAGTTTGGAATTAGAATACAAGAGTCAATATGGCTTACATTTATAGAATATGTGAGAGGAGAGAGAAGAATTAAGCTCAAGAGTCATAAGAACAAGTGACAAGCTCAGAGATATAGTTAAATTTTTAGGATAATGGAGTATGAAATATACCATGAAAGGTATACTTGGACAAATTTCCCTTATAAGCATTAAACTCCCCAAAATTGGCATAGGATACTCTCAACTGGCTTCTTAAAATTGCCTTCATCATTAGGCCTCTCTTGAGAACTCCAAAATAGAATAGGGAGAGATAAAAAATGTGAAGTAATAAGGAGGGGATAAAAAAAATATTAAACATTCATCATATGTGTTCCTAAACATTATCCTTCTTCTAGACAAGTGTTCTCATCATATATAGTCACCATCACTATCTCTACAGGTCTGTCTTCACATTTTCAGCCAAGATGGTCTTCAGTTTCTCAATAAAATACATATAAGTGGTGGTATAACACATATAAAGAGTCCCCTTACCTTAAAAATCATTATTTATACCTTAAAATTCATCCCAATTAGACTTATCACTTTCTCACTTGGTGATCACCCTCCATTCTCATTGTCTTCTAGTGACTGCCTAAAGTGACAGATCTTGTAGAGATACTTGTGTGATTATATGAAGTGATAAATGGAAATTATGGGATATATTATGTTATAATTGATCTCCCAAAATGATCCTTATTGATAAAATATCCTCTACACCTAAAAATCACACAAAATATGTTAAAAAATCCTATTTTGTATACTGTCCATACAAGTAGGGTACAAACCAACTAGATGGGATGGATATTAAGATATTCTTATATAATTCCATGACAATTTCCTAATAAATCATCCAATTTTGAATGAATTTATATCCATATCTTTCTAATCAGGTCAAAATTAAGGGTTTTGGAGGGGTTTAGGTAATTTTTACCCTTAGTGTTTGTTCATTAAAACCAAACATTGAAACTATTAACAAGTTCCACTAAAAGCATGTTTAGGACATTGTTCAACTTTCCCTAAGAGATTGGGTCACCTTATTGGACCCAAAATTTTGGATAAGTGTTTTGGTATTTTCATGTGGAACCATTATGGCATGGAAGAAAGTATAGCAATGAGATACTAAGGTGTGGAACTAGACTATCACATAAGCATCATGGCATGAAACTAGAGAGGTACAAAAGGACAAGGGCACTAAAGCACCAACACAAGAGGACCTAGTTAAAGAGGAGAATCAACCATGAGGAAATCAAGAGAATAGGACTCAGAATAGTAGTGAAATACTTAGGGAGTACATGGGAAGTGGGATACAATTAAGGAGTGATTCTCAAGGGTCACCCAGACCTTATCCATCAAGAGTTTTGTAGTGGCCCACAAGAAGATAGACACATGGAAGAAAGGATCTAACATAGAATGAGTATATAGGGTATGCAAAGGCATAGGTCCTTATGAGACACTAGTTAAAATACCACCATGAATTTTAAATCATAGATATTTTTTTACCCAATGACTCATGTCATTTATGTTATAACTACGTGGTCAGGGATACATAAGTATAAATTCCCTTGTATGAAAGAATTGTAGTGATGGATTTTGATATCATTTGGTTGAAGAATAATATATAGCTATAGATATCATAATTAGTTCTAATTTTCATGTTCCATTTAATTAATGGTTATGCATTTGTGGTAACTTTGTGTTAAATACTTGTAGTTGTGATTTAACATAAGATATATGAAAACTTTTACTTTTCATGTATAAAAATATCCAAACTTCATGACACTCCTTTGCATAATTATGGTTGTCGAGTGTAATAATACTAGGATCAAAGTAATGTATCTATTTTTATATGTTACTTCAAATCAAATATAAAGTTTTAACCCAAATATTAATATTGATATGTTACTGCATGACATAATCCATAGGAACTGGTCTCTAACTATGTGCTTTGAGTGAGCGTGCAAGACCATAGTCTTGTGTGAAAGGCTAGTTCTCTATCTCATTGGGGCTACACTTTAGTGCCCAAAACATTATTTATAATAAAAACCCAACATTTTGGTTCTTTTGCCAAGACCCATAGCACTTTTTATATAGTAATGGAAGATGTTTGAATGTATCACCCTTGAGCGTATTGAGAAATGGATTATTGGAGTTGAGGATAATTTTGTGTTTCCTTACCTTAAACTAGGAGTTTCCACACATCAGTGGGTAGAGAATAATCTATACAATGCATTATATGAAACTTTATTTGCTAAGATCTTAGTACAAGGATGATCACAAAATTTTGGGATAAAATAGTCTTGGAAATTAGAATGATAAAGAGATTTAGCATGACTAGGAACACTGTGGACACTAGATGTTAACATTTGGTGGAGAGGAGTATTGAATAGATACATACTAGAGTATGTTGTAAATACCTATTCTTTTCCTAAAGAAGCCAAGTTCTAATTCCTTAGAGAACCACGTGGTTGATATATTAGACATTTTCATTAGAAATCAAGAAGTTATTTATTGACTTCAGGATTGAAACCATGACAATGGAGAGATAAATCCATCTTTGTATGAGCCACACATTTGGGAAGGGACTACATAAGATTTGGTAAAATATTGTAGGTTCATAATGGTAGCTAGTTAGTAGGCATTATGAAATAAAAAATATGATGAAGCTCGATAGAGGATCATAGGAGTAAGCGATGCAAGAAGGGATCAAGAGAACTCAAGAAGTGTTGTTAGGATCCAAAAGGAAGAAAAAACACACAAAGTGGACCCCTTCATTTTTGAACTACACCCCATGCCACTTTTATCATACGAAGGAGAAACTAGCCAAATAACTAAAGCTAAAGAAACAAGTTTGAACCAACCAAGCTCCCAACCATAGTGCACACTCATGATTTTGAATCAAATGAATTACATATACATAATTAGGATATAGATATCATGAAATTAGAAAATGATCCTATAAGGGATATTATAAATGAGCCAATTGTAACTCATATAGACTTAACACTTTCTTTCCCTCTTTAAGCAAATTTCATGGCATAATTTAGGATGCTTGGAGGACTTGACATTAAAATTGGATAGATTATGGTCCCAAATATTATTAATTAACCAAATATAGTGCCCCACAGCATGGGCATTACTAATGGAGGTGCTGGAGGTGGATTAGGAGGTGGCATAAGAGGAAGTGGTGGACTTCCCCCTTACGGGATAAGATTTGGAGGTTCTTAAAAACCAAAAATGCAAGAACCTAAAATGACAATAGTGTATTATGAAATGACACTTCACCTACCTGAATATCAAGGCATTGAAAATATAGCTGAATATGTCCATAAGTGCAAACTTATTTGGAAGACACAAGGCATCACTTCTTTTGAGCGAAAGGTAACATAATTTACGACTACACTTTTGGAGAGAGTGCATAAGTGGTATATGAAATTTTACCTTAAACAAGTAGTCATTGATTATGATCATCTCATAATGGCATTCTTTCATGAATTTGACATTCCCAAATTTGAACAAGGTATTATCATGCTGAAGGATATAAAGTAGGAACTTAATAAAAGTGTATGGGAATATGATGTAAGGTTTAAAACATATTTTTCAAAACTATAGTTTGAAATCAGTGCTACTCATCATGCACAATTTTTTATGTGATGGTCATCACTTCCTTTTAGATGAGCACTATCTTATAAGACTTTCAATAGCCCTTGTGAAGCTAGGATTAGTTTATTCATTAAATCCCAAATAGCTTCAATGGAATTAAAACTTGAAAAAATAATTGTAAATAATTCACATGATACTCATAATGGTCTTTGGTGTACTGATTGTGAGTCTGAAGGACATAACCAAAAAAATTGCTTATGTAAAAACATCTGCATTGTACTAAAATAGTCATGTGAAATCTATCATAAACATCATGATTTATGATCTTATCCTATTTTTTAGTGAGACATACATTCTAAGGTGTATAAATATTTTAAAATATGTGATGCCTATACCCATGGCACAAATGATTGTCAGCTGATTAGTGATATTTATGAAGCACATGTGTACGGTACATGCCAAACCTCCATGGTCCAAAATCAAGATAATGGTGGCTATCATGGTCAAGATAGAGGATGAGGACAAGGAGGTGATAATTTCCCAAAAAAAACATGCTATAACTTTATATCCTTAGACCATTATCAAAGAGATTGTCTAGTTTACCCTATGTATGCTTTTTGTAAAAATGGCCGTCGATTAGAAGAATATCCTAACTTGTACACAACCATCACTAAAGAGAGAAATGAAAAGGGTGTAGGTATGATTAGTATTGATAAATGAAATTGACATGCATGTTTAAGCACCCCAATATCTCAACAAGTGAATATCATAATGCATATCAGAGGACAATCTCAATCTACATCTAATCTTATTAAGAATGTACAACATGAAGAACCTTGAGTGAGGAAGTCTCCTAATGCCCAATAATAAAAGGATGTGCTTGAGGAAATTATGATTCTGGTATGATAACTACAAGGAGAAAATAAATTTCTCAAGGACAAAGAAGTATCACAATGTGATGATATGTAGAAGGCAACAAAGCATCAAAATGTGGCACAAGACAATTTTTAAGAGCTCTACAATTGTATGCTAAATGAAGACATTATCCCAAAACTAAGAATTTAGCTTAATAATAAGGTATAAGAACAAAATTATTCTCAAACTCAAATGATTTAGTATACTAAGGATCATCATTTGAATCATTCCCATTGACAAGATACCCCTATTCGTCCTAACCCTCTAGAAGATAAAGAAATACTAGTGAATGCTTTCATTAATGGTTGGGTAATTTGAGACATCTTAGTTGACACTATCATTGAAGTAAATGTCCTCATCAAGGATGCATGACATAAAATGTCTATTCCAAAATTACAACTTTCATCACATAAACTATTTATGGATAATAAAACTTGTGTTCTACCTATTGGTGTCCTCAAGAATGCAACAGTTGATATACTTGGAGTAACTTTCAAAGCTGATTTTGAGGTTCTCAAGTTACCTAAGGTAGATGATTTTATAACTCTATTGGGGTGAACCTAGTATTATGAAAAAAAAATAGACTTAATTTTCGAAAAGTGGTACATAAGTTTTGAGAATGTTGGTCAACACATTATTATTCCCTTGGATCAGACACATGGGCCCCCATACGTAGAACCTGCTAATGTGGAAGAATATATTAACCACACATATAATTTCAATACTAGAGATGATGAGAAATATGATCTGACTCTTGATGGAATCCTTTGGTTGATAGACACTTAGTTCCTTTATGATACTACAAGTAATGGTTGTAATTATTAGGTGCATAGTGACTATGGCCTCACTAGAAGAGTGTTTAGTGCCATTGGTAATCAAGAGAATGTTCCATGCTAGTACCATAAATTACATATGTTTGTTTTCCTTCTTACCAACCAATTCATGAAGGGAATAATGATAGATTCACCTTTAAAAATACTCGATGAAGCCCCATGCTTCCATAGATAAATGGAAGTCCATGAGTTTGTCTAGCACCTTGAAGAATTTTATAACTCTGACAATGATTGTATATGATCATTGGTTCACCTATTTGATGGTATAGATACAAGATGGTGGTGAACCCATAATGAGTGAATTTTCTAGTGGGATCAATTATGCGCTACCTTACATCACCAATTCCATCATGACAACCAACTCAGGGGAATAATCAACTATAGTAAAGTATAAGCACATGAATGCAATAAAGAGGCATATGAGTCAATATGGAGAGATAAGGAGTCCTACTTACCAAATTACTTGTGGGTACATGCATTCTATAGAACTTTATGAACCTAGGCATGAGCATGGTATGCTTATGAAGAGCAACATATGGGAACCCAATTTTAGCATCTATTGAAGGAAAATATGAATTTGACACTATCTTATTCCTTTCCAAGGATGGATTTGCACTTCACTCTTTAGGCCATGTGCAAAGAAGTTATTGGTGACCATAATCCTATTGAATATCACCTAAGATATATATATATATATATATATATATATATATATATATATATATATATATATATATATATGTATGTATGTATGTATATAATGTCTCTAAATAAGGTCTAATTATCTTCAATGAACCATCAACATAACTTGTTTCCATGCCAAAACTAGTCCTTGATCAGAATTGACATGAAGTAATTTGTCTAGGAAAATAGAAGCTAGTGTTATAGGTAGAAGAAGGTGAAGGGTCCAACTCACTTGAAACTATATCAAACCATTTAGATGTTGATATAGACTATGCCACATGATCTATTCATGATACTGGTCTTCATATAAACTACCCTTATTCCAAGATAATTCAAACTATCTAGTGCAATATCAGTACAGAGTAAGAACTAAAAATGGCTATTGTAGGAAATTACTAGATGGACATAGAAATTTCAAAGATATTTGAGTTATTAAAAAAATACCAATATGTCTTTCCAAGAAGCTATAGTGATATGAAATGAGTTCATCTATCCCTAGGAAAGATGCATATCAAACTGATTGATGACACTTGGATGAATCCTAATCTACAGGTGCACACAAAAGAATAAATTGATATTATTTTGTGTATTAGAATAATCAACCCCATTGATGAATCTGAGTGGGTTAGTCCCATGGTTATTAGTATAAATAAAGATGGATGCATTTAAATTTTAATTGATTACTAGATACTTAACAAGTCTTGTATCACTAATCCTTTCCCACCACTATTCATAGAGGAAATACTTGAGAGCATTGCTGGGTGTGAAATATATAATTTCATAGATAGATTATCAAGATACCATCAGGTCTAAATAGATGAGGATGATCAACCAAAGATGAAATTTTATACTAAATGGGGATATTTCATGTATACTGTCATGCCCTTTGGGTTGAAAATTCAATAGCTATGTTTTCACATATAGCTGTTGAAGCTTTTAAATATTTCATCCATAAGTTCCTTCAAGTTTACTTAGATGACTGGATAGTCTATGGATTGGTCAAGGATCATTTCTCAAATCTACAACTCATGCTTGAGTGTTGTTGAGTCCTAAAATTATCACTTAATTTAAATAAGTGTTTATTTGCTACACCTTTTGGTGTTCTTCTAGGACATATTATTTATAAGGATGGAATTTTGGTAGAGCCAAAAAAAGTATCCATAATTCTTCACCTTCCTACACCCAAGTCTCAGCATGAGGTCTATGCATTTCTAGGACATATAGGTTATTATAGAAAATTCATACATCAATATGCAAATATTTTTATGCCTCTAGAGGAACTATTAAAATATAATGAACATTTCATCTAGACTTGATCTTGACAAGAAGCCTTTAAGACCTTAAAGGTCAAACTAATTACTACTTCAATCCTCTAGTTCCTTGATTGGACAAGACTTTTCCACATCCATGTTTATACTTATGAAATGGAAATTGGTGCAATCCTTTCACAACCAGGTGGTCACCTTGGTCACCCAATCTACTTTGATATTAGGAAAATTATTCCAACTGAGGAAAATTACACCACCATAGAGTGTGAAGCATTTCCAATGGTCTATGTTCTACATAAATTTTGATAATACTTATTGGAAACTACTTTTGTATTCTATAAAACTATTAAAGCTTTAAATTATCTAGTAAATAAACCTATGTTACATAGACACATTTGTTATTGGATAGTGTTATTCCAAGAGTTTCAATTTTATATCATGGTCAAACCAAAGAAAGTTAATTATGGCCTAGATCACCTCTCTCAAATTGATTTCAGAGAGCCATCATGTGCTATTGATGATTAATTTCGTATGTTCAAATCTTCTTTGTTACTTATGTATTAGAGGAGTTGGAAGATATTGCATCCTTTCTAACTACTAGCTCAATGCCCAACTATCTATCTCTGTAGGCCAAGAAACAACTCATGGTCCACATCACACCCTTTTAGTTCATAGAAGGGGACCTGTACAAGATTGGCCATGATGAAATTATTTTCTACTATGTCATGAAACATGATCATTTATAATTAATCCAAGAATTTCATGAGGGAATTGTAAGTGGACACTATGCTAGAGAGGCTACCACATGAAAGGTTCTTCCAATTGTATTATGGTGGCCTACCCTTTTTCAAAATATTAAGATAAATGTTAGTAAGTGTGATATTTTTTAGTGAATGGGAAAACCAAATTACCAAGATGCCATGCCTCTATGTCTAATTCTCTCTCAAGAACCATTTGAAAAGTGGGAATTGATTTTGTTGGCCCCATCACTCTAGCTGGATGATGAACAAGTTATTGATATATCATCATAGCAATTGATTATCTCACATGCTGGGATGAAGCTACACCAATGAGATATTGAAATTTTTCTACTACTTTTTGCTTCATTTGGGAACATGCTATAACTCAGTTTGGATGCCAACTAAGTTTTACTAGTGATCATGAAACCCACTTCCTAAATGAAACTATTTGTATCTTACTTACAAAATTCATAATTGCACATCATAAAATAACACCATATCATGCACAAGCCAAAGGAACTACTAAAGTCTTTAATAAAATCCTAGGCATAACACTTATGAAAATTTGTAATATTTGTTAAACTAATTGGGATGAGAGAGTGTCTATGGTATTATGAGTGTATCAAATAACCTATAAGTGCTTAAAATAGAACATGTTGTTTAATTTGGTATATGGAAAAAAGGTAGTCCTACCAGTTGAGTTATTGGTACCATCTCTTTGTATTGAATGTGTTGGAAAATTGGATGAGGTTTCATCCTTGAAGGCATGAATAGATACTTTGTTACAACTAGATGAACCCTATTTCCTTGCTCATTGGAGTTAAGATGTGGAAAAGAATAAACATAAAGCATGTCATGATCAAGATATCAAGCATAAAACATTTTATCCTATAATGAAAGTCTTTCTATATGACTCCAAGTTTACAAGCCATTTCTATAAAACTTTGAATTCATTAGGATGGTCCTTTTTTCATTCATAGCATTCAACCTATTGGTGCTTATTGATTACAAAGGTTGGATAATCAATTTATGCCTAAGCATGACAATAGAAGTTGGCTTGAGCCATATTTCACCTCTGAATAGTTAACATTTTTTAATAATAAGGATTATGATATTAGTCTAGGATTTATTATTTTTAATAAAAGCATTGCCTTGTTACATGCAACATTTCTTTAATATAGAGTAGCTTAAGTTTTGTACTTCTATTTTTTTCATGGAAGACTATGACGTAATTTTATTATGGGGTAAAAGATATCCAAATTCATGGTTTAAGATAGGCAGACAAGTTATTTAAGGTGCACAAGTTACTTAAGGCATGCAAATTGCCTAACGTGTATAAGTTATTTAAAGAATGCAAAATACATATCCCAAGGATAATGTTACCACCAAATAGTTTGAAAATTTGAAATAAACATGAACAATTGTCTTTCACTCCAAATAAAAGTGCAAGAAATAAATACTTCTACTTCAAAGGAAGGTGTAGGATGGGATGTGTCATTAATGTGAATAAATAGTGGTTGCAAGAAATGTTCCAATACCATGATAAGATAATACCATTAAATTCATTTATGGTGAGAATCAATGATCGAAGAAGGATGGTTGTTAAATTTGCATTAATGATGATAAGTGATGGATGAAAATAAAGGGGGTAGTAAATGTAGGTTAACCCCATTCAATCCTATAAAAAGACAAAGATCACTCAGTTTTACATTTTACCTTTGATTTCATTTTTGATTATAGAGTCGAGAGCGATGAAAACTAGAGTAATTTTAGAGCGAGTATACGAAGCATCAAAAGTCTATAAATAAGTAGTGAGACAAACATCAAACTACACAATCTACACACAAGGTTAACTCCAAGACACAACCAAGATAGGGAAAACTTTTAGTGGTAGGTTTTAAGGGTAGACATCCACCATTAAAGGGAAGTGAATCATGAAAATCCAAAGTCATCGATAAAAATCATGTATTCCTTTGGAAATGTTAGATGGATGGACCTTAACCTTCAAGCTCATTAGAGGGTGATGCAACCTAATAAGAAGGCCTTAAAGATTGATCCATTACTAGAAATAGTAGAGGAAGAGGAAGCATTTGGGGGATAAGTAGTATTTATCAGAGAAAAGACACCTAAAGAATAGGCATAATGCATAGAAAGAGAATCTAGAATGGCACGCCAATCAAAAAAGACACAATCATCTCCACCCTTTCCATTGATGATTGAAGAACTATAATACCCTGAGATGGTGCTACATATAGAGAACTAGGTCTCTAAGGTACCCACTTGTACAATATTTGATTACAACCATAGTAAACCTAGGAATGAGGTTCTGTTGTAAAATACTACCAGGTTGAGCACCAAAACACCAAAAACAAGTTGGTAAATGACCTCAAGATCTTTAAAACTTTAGATGTTGTAGGGTTGTTCCAATTATTCAATTTTCCTTACTTTGTAAAACCCATGGAGGTAATCAAGTTCCTACTCTCACGCATCCATGATGACTACCTCTACTTCATTAGGTGCAATACGAAGATAACACTCGAGAGGATAAGTAAGGTGTCAGGGATGTAGTGTTCAAGATTGGATGTAGCATATAACTCAGGGGACTTTAATGAGATTAGAAAGATATCCATATTTTTGATGTATCAAAAGTAGGGACACTATGCACATAAAGAACCTATAGGATCTTGCCTTCTAGGTTGTAGCATGCATTATAATGAGCAAGTTTAGTGGCATTGATTGTTGGAAGGAGGTAGAAATGACCCACCTCTACATCACTTACCAAGTTACTAAGGGTTTGAAGTATAATTATGCTATGTAATTTAGCCACAAAATCATTGAGGATGTAGAGAAGACCCATCAGATACCTAATCATTAGTTTCCATGGGGAGTATTTTTGCTATTAATGGTGTTTAATGAGATCGATGTACCTGATTACACCATGGGAGTGCTAAAGTGGGCATACCCACCTAAGAATAAGTCCCCTACTAAGTTCTATAAGTCATTCATGTGCTTAGGGCATTTCACCCCCTCCTATAAAATAAAAATGAAGTCTAGGTTTAATGGAATGAAGGAGGCATTCAAAAATGAATGGTGCTTTCCAAAAGATTTTCCCACCTTGGCTAGTGAATAAGCTTAGTTCACTGTGAAGTATTAATTTTCTCTAGTGCACATCAAGAAGGTCCCTTATGGATATCTCTCCATGTGTATAAAGCTATCACATGCCTTTTTGGTGTGGTACTTTATAGACTCGATGAACCACATATTTGATGCACAACTTATTGCCTTAGAGGTAAACAAAATTGACTTGGATATTCACACATGTCAAAAGATGTATGTCTATACAAGAAAGAAGGCCTATAGGGGGAATAAGGAAACTGACCAAATAGACATCAAGGTCAAGCCAATATTGGTGGGAGAATAGGTACATAATCTATTTACATGTTATGACCTAGGAATAAGAGTTCAAATAGTATAGAACATACACAAGAAAATCTCCCACTAGTACTTCCTCTAAAGAAGAAGTAGGTTAGGCATGACGATGGCAAAAAATCATAATAGGTTCCTCCAAAATGGTAGAGGACTACCCAAGTGCCGCAACCTATCCCTTCTCCACTAAGACCTTTTCCTCCCCACCCTTCTCATCCAAGACCTTTTCCTCCACACCCTATTCCATCGAAGCCTTCTCCTCCTCAACCTTCTCCACCCAAAGTTCCACATCCATAGGTCCCTCCACCCCCAACTTCTCCTCAACACATTCCTCTACCCCTACCTTTACCTTCAAATAATTCATAGGTATTTACACCATCAAGGGTTGTACCTTAGAAAATGCTAGTGTAAGAGCCTAAGTAGGAAGAACCTATAACCCAAAAGGAGGAATTTGACTCTGATTCTAGGAAGACACCCTACCTAACATAAGAATGGGGTGCCACCTTTGAAGACTCACCATTAGACATTAGGGGTCCATATAGTGAAGATGAAGATGGTGATGATTAATAGATGAGTGGAATGGCTATAACTAGCACTTTTTTAACTATTGATGTAGAGGTCAAGATATTAGAGTGCAACCAAAATAAAGGGAAAGAGCCTATCAAGTCTAAAGAAGTTTCCATTGATGCATCTAAAAATATGCACATCTGGTATCAAATAGGTGTCCTTGATAGGATGTTATAGTTATGGTTATACTTCCTTCCCTAAGATGAAACCTTAGATACAAGGTGACAAATGTCCTTCCGATTCGACATATATAATGAGGAATGCCATTTTGAACTCCCTCAAGATATCCTCCTATTAGGCCTTGATGCTATCACACTACCAAAAAAACTGTGGGTTGATCCCTAAAATATCACTCCTTTACAACCAACATGACATTTTAAAATATGACTCTTGAAATCATGTGCTAAAATATATTATTAGACTCTGATGCATGTGATGTGGAGAAGAACCATGTCCAAGTGGTGGACATGTATGAAAAAGAGGCTACTTCCAAGAAGGCACTCATGGAAGAAGTGGCTATTTTTAAATAACAAATAAAAGAGGCTACAAAGGCCAAGGTAAAAAAATTGAATTTGTACAAGACCATTTTTGGCCAAGAACCAACTCTAGTGGATGGAGTGCCTCTTGATAGGAACACCATAGATAAACTAGAGACCTTGGTGAATCTCCTTTTGAAGTATTACAAAGAGTAGCCTGTGTCAAGGAATGAGGCACTAGTATTAGTAGATTAGTTCACTAAGGTGGTAGAAGTATGTAAGTGCACCCTCAAAAGAGTTAGGGAAGTCATCCCCATCTTGGATGGGATTTTTGAAAGGCTAACATGATTGAATAAAATATTGGAGGCTTAGATCCAAGTAGAGGAATCCCAAAGGTAGAAAAATAATGATGATACACTCTTAGTAAGGGATTATGCTAAATACACAAAAGAATTTAAATATTTGTAAATAATAGAGGAGAAAATAAATAAATATTTCCAAAAATTGAATGCTAGTTTTGTAGCCCTTTGAGGACAGGTTGTTAGTCAGGTCTCGACATTGGAATAAGATTAGAAGGATGATAACATGTCATTGGACTAATTGGTCAAAAAGGCCAATGAGACATTTGAACAACCTTAGGAGATGAAAAAATATAAATTATCCATTGAAGAAATAACTACAAAGTTTCTCGACACATTATAACATTTGGATAATATCAAGAAGTAGATTGAATAGACAGGGCCTAAATTTTTGTTGGAGATGACCAACGAGACTTAGTCTAGGATGAACTAAGAGCAAGTGTGGGGTGATGTTGGACCCCAAATTTTGGCTAAGTGTTTTGGTATTTTGGAATGAAACTGACATGACATGGAATAAAGTATAACGAAGAGATACTAGGGTGAAAAACTAAACTGACATATAAGCACTATGGCATGAAACCAATGAGGCATAAAAGGACAATGACAAGGAAGCACCAATGCAAGAGGACTTGGTCAAAGAGGAGAATTAACCATAAGGAACCCAAGAGCATATGACTCAAAATAGTAGTGAAATATTTGTGGAGTACATGGGAAGGAAGAGATGGTTAAGGAGTGATTCTCAAGGGTCACCAGACCTTATCCATCAAGATTTTTGTACTATCCTATAAGGAGATAGACATGTGGAGGATATAACATAGAATAAGTATATAAGGGCCACAAAGGACATAGTCCTTAAGAGACACTATTTAAAATATGACCATGACTCTTAGTTCATAGCGAATTCATTGGCTAATTACTCATGTCATTTATGTTGTAACTACTTGGTTAAGGATAAACAAGTATAAATACCCTTGTATGAAAGCATTATAGTGATGGATTTTGGATATCATTTGGTAGAAGAATAATATAGAGATACATATATCATAATTAGTTATAATTTTCATGTTAAAATTATTTAATGGTTATGAATATATGGTAGTTTTGTATTAAGTACTTGTAGTTGTGATTTAATGTAAGATATATGAAAACTTTTAATTTTATATATAACAATCTTAGGACTTCATGGCACTCCTTTGCATAATTATGATTGTTGAGCATAATGATACTAGGATCAAAGCAATTTATCTATTTTTATATGTAACTTCTAATCAAATATAAAGTTTTAACCCAAATAATAAGACCGATATGTTACTATGCAACATAACCTATGGGAACTGGTCTCTAACTACATACTTTGGGTGAACATGCAAGACTATAGTATTACGTGAAGGGCCAACATGATAGATCATTGGGGGATACAATTTAGTGCCCAAAACATCATTAAGAATAAAAATCCAACACACCATGCAATTGATCTGTATTAGTGTGAGCATCTAAAAATGGCCTCTCAAGCTTGAGAGAACAATCTGAGTAAGCCTGAGGTGAAAAAGGTCAAGTTTGACCAACCTGTGTGATCTCACTACACACCAATGGTTTAAAAATATCATATACCTCACTTTTAAGGTTATTTAATGAATTGGAAGGTTCATATGGTGATAAAAATGAGATTGGATCCCTTTAGTGTTTTAGGCCTAGTCTAGGCCTAATAGGTTTAGTTTGTACATAGTTGCTTATAGCCACCTCTGAGTGGTTTATCAAGAATGAAATGTATCACCCATGTTTTTTCATGTTTAAAACAACCCTCACACACCTTTTTATAGTGTTCTATTTGTTCCCAACTCCTTCCTTCACTCTTCACTCGCTCAACCTGTAGTTTTGTCTCTCTAGGAGTGCCCTCTATCTGAGATTGAATAAAGGGAACTTATCATATATTCTCAACCAATGTGAATATATTAGGGGATTAAATATGTCTTGATGAAATTATATAATATTTTACATAGTTAGATCACACTAATAGGGCCTTCAATTCTTCAAAAACCTTCAAGATAGATTATGTAGCATTGACTATGTGCAGGGTTTATGTATTGACTATATGTTAAGGCTTGAAACTTATTTTATACCTTATTTATATATCTTAAGAATATCATGAGATGGATATCACCATATTTAAGTTATTATAACATCTCAATTCATTATCTTTCATGTTAATCTCCTCAATCCTTCTCTCTCTACTTGACTAGGCTTGATTTACGGACTATGTGACTGTGTTATTTACTCAAGAAAAAGAAATACTTGTAGGTGTCAATCAGTGTTAGGAATTGTGTATCATGATATAATATCTCCTTTAAGTCATCAAGGTCACTTAAAAATAATTTTAACTCACCTCATATCATGTATTAGGTTTTGTGTCCAAACCTTTCTAGCATACTAGCCTAGGTTGGTATCTCCACTGTAGCATGCTATAAGTGACTATCCTTAAGCCATAGAGACCCCTGTAGGATGTTTTATATTATATGTTTCATGATTTGGATTTATTTTTAGTCTTTGATATCACCTTTATGGCCAATCATACTCATAACATGCTTAGGGATTAAAACTAACACCCAACTATCATGTTCTAATATGTTACCTTCTTTAGTCAACTTGTAGGTGTACTTTTGAGAACAAAAGAGCCCCTGTAGGTGGTGATATGAATGAAAAACTTGCGTCTCAACTCCCTTGATTGTTATTTGATATCATAGTGTCCTTATCATCTCAAAAGAGTCACTCTCTTGCAAGTTATACCTCCATTAGGTATCATAGTGTTGTAAATCCATTTGGACTCAACCTACTATAGAACATACTCACATTATATAGTGAGATAGTACTTAATATAGAAACCTACTTACACTCTACTCATATGAACAAATGATCAAGTTCTCTTATCAAAGCATTGCCCCTATTCTTGGGCTACATGATGGAAACCATTAGACAATTTTATACTTTAAGATGCTCCATAATGGAAGGATCAAAAGAAAGGTAGAGTCCTTATTTCAGATATTTTAAGGTAACATATCCCTATATGCAAAATTTCTTGACTGTGAACATGGATTCAAATCTGCTTGCTACCTTGTGACTCTAACATTGTTGCTATCATACTCCTTAATGTTCCAAGATATCAATTAATGTTCAAATATGATTAAAACACCTTAATTTAATTTTCTCTCCTCTATTAAAGTCATAATCAAATGACTATAGGTGGTAATCTATATGATATAAGGATGTTGTAGAAAAGTCTATTAGATTAGCTCATGTGTTTGGTTACGTGCTTAGATTTCAATTCTAGTCAATTATGTACTTGATATAGCTATGTGCAAGCATAATTTAGGTTTATGTTGCATTACATTTAACACACTACAATATTGACATCAATTTCATATAAGGTGCAAGACTTGTGCACTCACCCAAAGCACAATAGTGAAGGGACTGAGGCCTACATTAGGCTAGTTGAAACATGGTGAAAATTTTAGTCTAAATAAGACTTGGTCATGTTCAAAATGCACTTAGGTGGTCTATTGGCACAATGCTATGGTAGGTGAGATCAATAGGCACAAGGCTATTTAAGGGATCTAGTTTCAACCATGGTGGCATAAGTGTGTATAGGGGTTAGTCATAAAAACTTCAAGGGAATAAGTCTCTTAGTGCATGTTTGTGTTAGGCCAATTTTGGTGCTCAAGGGGTACAAGCCTTTTAGATATAAAGTATAGTGCCATTTAGGTGCTTGGTGAAATAAGGGAATGGCTCATGCTCAAAGGTGTGCTCATTAAGCCAGCACTCTAGGTGCAGGGTCTTAGGCTTAGGCACATGTTTATTTAAACACTTAGATAATTTCACACATACACCTAAGTTTCTAAATGGATCAGAGGTGCCATTAGTGACTTGAAGCTAAATTTTGCATCATAATAAATTCAAATATGTTAATTAAGCCATTATTCCTATAGAAGTTGAGTTTCCCACATACAATAATGCTAAATTAATATCAAGTAAATCAATACTCAATTATTCTTAATGACATTATTCATTCATTCATGGCTTAAGTATACAGAGTCCATAACATGAAAATAAAGCATGTGATCATATTTGAAACTATTCATTCCCAATGGCTCACTAGTTGCTTGGGGTATACATTTCAAATTCTTAACATAATCCATGCTGGTTTACAATATACTAATGGTGTCTTTTGATTTTAGTAAAGCTTCACTGAGTAAATTCACATCTCTCTTATTTAGGTTCAACCTTGGTTTTTATAGGTAGGGGAGAATATTTGTGCTAGGGTGGATGGGCCCACATTGGGTGCTAAGCTATTATTAGGGGTGATCATTCCATCAGCTCCATAACTCTACCACCTTCATGCTCCATCTACCACATACAAGCACTCAAAGATATTTTCCTTCAAACTTGGGTGCTAAGCAACTGCTTTTCCAACTGACACAAGATCCTTGGGGATTCCTCCAATTAGTGACAAAAGGTACAAAATGGATAAATCATTCCATATGATTACCTCATGCCAAGATATACTGAGTTGGCATAGATCAACAAGTTAATATCAAAAGGGGCCCAATATTACCCCATACAAAATTACTATTCTACCCCAGATTAGTCTTTTAGTGCCTTTGGTGTGCAAAATTTGGGTGAACCCTACTCTAGCTATGCCTTTAAGTTTTCAAATCCCTAAATGACAAGCTTGATCTCTTTGATGATGCCTTCTACTTTAGTTGATGCATCCTCAAGGGTGAGCATGTTTGGGCTTTCTAATTATTTTTTGAAGGCTTCAAGCCTTTCATTTGCTCACCTTATGACACAATATATAATATTTACTTACTCACTTACCTTCATTTGGAAGGCACAAAAGAGTGCCTCTAGGTCTTGTTCCTAGGTCTTTAGTTGGGCACTTAAGGTGTTGACCTGTGCCATCACTTGTGTGCACTTGATTTTTCTCATCATGAAAGAGTGTTTGAATAAAGCATCCTTTGTTTGCTTCACATTTTTAAAGCATGCATTGATGAATAATACTTGAGTGGTTAAGTTAAAAAATATTGCATCTACTTCTTCCATGCCCTCTTCTAGTTTGGTGAAGATGTCCTCTACCACATTGATCTTTTTGTTTAGCTCTCTTTTGATGGCCTCATAGGGGTCTTCTTATTCTTATAGCACTAGATTCATTTGAGGTATAATTTGGTTGAAAAATGTACATAACTTATCCAATTCATTCCTCTCTAAAGTATCATCACCATCCAAAAAGGGTGACTCTAACTTTTTTGATGTGCTCGACTAGTTGCTTGAGTTTAAGCTTCATTGCTTTTATTTTTCCTTCTACCTCTTGCACTATCTTCTTCCAACTATTGGCATGAATATCATTGATGATGTTTTTGTATGCTACTAATGAGGCTATATTAATAAGTGTATTATTTTTTACCTTCTGGGGTTTATATCTCAAGGATTTACAAGCTGGTAGTCATGCCCCTCTTTTGGCTTCTTGGTGCCTTGAATTGATTTTTTTAGTAGCTCAAATTGAGGTTCATCCATATAGAAATTAAGCACCTAAGAGAACTTATATCACGTCAAAGTTGTGGTAGACTTTTAGGACATTTACTCTAGCATATAAAATTCATAATCCTCTTTTAACCCCTTCTACGCTTTCTCCTGGTTACTCAACTCATACTCTTCTTCCTTGATCAGCTCCTTTTCTTCTTTACTGGCACTGGTGATTTTGCTAGTGACTTATTATTCTTATTCTTATTCTTATTATTATATGGATTCTTTACCAAAATTCTCCCCTTAGACTACTTCTTTTTCTTCGATGCTAGACTCATCGTCATGTTCTTCTTCTCATAGTGGTTCTTGCTCAGACTTTTCCCCTTGTCTGTTTCCTCCTCTTATCATGGTATTTCAATGCAAGATTATTCAATTCCAACCTTTATCTCCTCTTACCCTAATGGGGTCTCTATCTATTTCTCTAAGGCAATAGTATCACCTTCTTTATCTATAGGCACCCCTTCATAACTAGGTCATCCATGTTATGTAGCTTCTTCTACCATTCTGGTGGAAGCATTAGGTGCCTTTTTTGGTACTTTTTATTTTCTAGGTTATACACTAATAATAACCTTATTCTTATCTCTTTTATTTACCATCCTAGCCCTTTCCACTTGGGTTGTTTTTTCCTCTTTTTCCTTCCTCCCGGCCTTCTCCTCCTCAATCTTTCTCTCTGTTTCTTCTTTCCTAGATTTCTCCTTTTTAGTCTTCCTTTGTATGATTTGTGATTTGAATTTCTATTCATATTCCTTGTGATCTACATATTCAACCATCACAATGTCTTCCTTAGACATTCCTACCTTTACCATTTCTTCCCTTCTTTAATTTTGGCACCCACACCTTCTAAATATCAACATTGCTAAGGCCGAGTTTCTTCCATTTTCTTTCCTACTTGTCTTATTCATCTCAAGGTGGGGGTGAGGGGGTGCTTTCGCTTGATGATGAGTCATCTTCTTCTTATAAAATGTATGTGATATTTTCAAGTTCTTCTTCTTACATATCTTCTTCCTCCCCTTCCTCCTCTATGTCAAAACGTGTCTTAGGAACCAAAATATGTGCCTTCACCTTTTTTATTCTTTATGCCAAGATAAGCCTTTGACATAAATTTCATGCACTTATTTGATGGTGTTTAAGAAGAGGCTCCTTCATCTAAGGAAATCTTCAGATTTAAGTGCTCCTCTATTTATTCCAAATTCTCCCCCTTCTTCTTCTTGGGAGACTTCTTTTTTGATGGAACTAGGGTCCCATCATCATCTATCTAGATAGGAGGATTGATGCTTTATGCTACACTTTCTTCTTGGGCTACCTTCTTCTTTAGATTCATCTCATAGTAAATACTCTAGATGAATCTAAGTATGGTTACCTTTAAGAGAGGATCAATGTCAATGTGATCTGACTCATCTTATTCATCTTTTGTGGCCTTCCCCTTAGCATGAATGAACTTGCACCTTAATCTATGCCTTTTCATATCTAGTTACTTTACTAGAATGTCTAGTTATTATGCATTAGGGATCTACTACAATGGCTCTCTAACATACTTTGTTGATAAGGCATAGGGGAGCTTCAACCACCATGATTTGTTTCCATCCACTAGTGCCAAGTACACTACATAATAGTGTTACATCTTGACAAAGGTTTCCATTTTGAACACACTCTAGGGTAGCCTATGAGGAATGCACCATTCTAGCCTGAAGGCTTCTATATATTTCTTGCACCATCACATCATGCATATTTTATGTTTAGTGTTGAAGGAGGTGGGTCAAGTGAAGTATTTATATTTTTTCACTACGGAATCATTGTGCTCTAGGAAAATCCAAATATTATCCTCATTTTTTTTGGGATCTCAATTTCCTCCATATAAATTAATATAAGGATGGACCCCCACTTGAAGGTCCCATTTTTCACCAACTCTTTAGTGATGAAATTTACAATGTTGAATTACACACCTTTTACCATGTGATATGCGATACATAGGTATGACTTTGTCACATTGGTCTATCGACTGCTTGGGCATAGTTTGGAACTTATGAGGTACACCACTACCCTTATGCTAGGGTCTTAATACTTGTTGATGGGGAACATGAAACCCCCTTGAAATAATTAAGGAGTTATGATACACATTCCACTTATTCATCATCATCTATCATTTGATGGATGTATTTACCAACATCTAGAAGCCCAATTATTCTTTTGATCAACTGCACTAAAATCTTCATGCACCTACTTGCAAAGTATATGTGGTCCTCATGAATGCACAAAAGTAGGAACTATATAAGTTCCTCTATATTTTTGAAGTAAGGCAACTCATAGAGTTAAGTTGTGCCATAAACTATCAACTTATCTCGAATTGAGACATCAAATAGGGCATCACCTTATACCATTTTTCACACTGTGCCCACCATCTAATCTTGCACCAAGTCTTGCAAGTGATTTGATGTCTGATGGTTATATTAATTTAGATAATATTTATGTGTAAATTATCATCAATATTCCCCCCACTAAAATATTTGGAGGAAATAACATGAATTGATAAGACATTTTTGTTAGTGGCTCGATGTCAATTTCTATGATGCTAACTGTTTTGATCAGTTGTGTCTTGGTTTTAGTGGTCATTATTGGTGTATTTATTTGATTTATTATATTTAATTGTATTGATTACTTTGATTGAATATATTAATTAATTATTTTAATTAATTAATTATGTTTATTAATAATTTTCACCAGATAGGATAAGCTTTCTTAGTTAGTAGTCAACTTGGACACCTATCTTGTTATAATGGAGTTCCACTCCACTATTCAGGGTAAGATAGGATAAGATTGCTTAACTAGTAGTCAACTTGTGTTGATAATCTACACAAGTTGGACACCATATTGTTAGTGTGGAGTTGCACTCCACTATTCTTGTAGTTAGATATCAATTAAACTACACGTGTTCTGTGAGTTCCTTGATCTTTATCTTGCATGCCTTGCTCTATATAATCATTGGATATTTGTGTTTTCTATATCAAATTAATATTGAATTATTAGAGTAATTCATCATATTTTTAGTTATTTATTCATTTCTATTATTATCGCAGACATATAGTTATTATTTATTAATATTACTATTTTATCTCTTGTTTATGCTTTCTATTAGATTCATTAGATCTTGTAGCTAATTCTAATAGTTGTCATCTCTTATACAATATTAACTTGATTGGGTTCCTATTACACCTACATAAATCTCACTATCTTATGCTTATTCACCATCTTGAATCAACTTATGTTGAAGTGTGAAAGGTGTATTTTTTTGAAGCCTCAAATTGTTATCGATGCTTCACAGTTGCTAGATTTGTGACTATACCTTTAGCTCCTGAGATTTGATAGCCATTAATGGTAGCCTAGGTGATAAATTATTTCTCCCACTATCTATTTTATACATAAATAGTCTTATTAGTGAATGTAATCCTTCTTATTATGCCACTGTTCACTCTTAGTGCTTGGAATGCTCAAATTCTTGTTGTGATAGGGTTTTTCCTCTTTGGCTCTCTAATTTTTGCTTAGGTTCACTCTAAGTCTAGAATTACCTTAAAATTTATAACCTAATCAAGTCTATTGCTCACTATTTTATACCCTTCTCTTTTAGATACCATCATTAATGTAGACTTTATAGCATAGGAACCTTGATTTCTTGGAAAACATAAAAATTTGTGAAATCCTCAAAAATCCCTTGTCATTAACATAATAATTGTGTATCTTTGCACCACTGCCACCACCTCATTGAATATCCTAATGGATTTTTTGATGAAGTAATGTGTGGTTTAAATAATCAGTTCCTACTCATTTTTGGGTGGATACCAACTATATTTAATGATTTCCTTCTACATTTGTTCACTTGGTGTGACCTTCACCTTCCTTATGGAAACTTGGGCACAGTGCCTCACATGCACACAATTCAACCTCCTCGGTTCCACTTTATTTTATAGCTACCCTTCTTTTTCAAGCGTGATTTATTATCTTGGTTAGTTTAACATCATCTTGACTTGGCCTATGCTACCCCATATAAATCCCTTATGTTGGCCCTTTAGTGCTTCAATCTCTTTTTTTAGCTCTTTTACGCATGATTAGATTGTGTATCTTTACTTTTTTCCCCTTATGCACAACCATGTTTGTGCATATTAACTATTATCCTTTAGATATTTGGTGCATAAAAAAATTATGAGCTACCTTCTAACTATGGTGTAAAGGATACCTTTTTGCTTATACACTATCATTTTATTCTCAATTCTTCAAAGGCTTGAAACTCTCTCATGCCTAGAAACTTAGGCTCCTAGCCCTAGGTGATTAGAAAGAAAATGGGCTTTACCCACCCAACTGGTATTATGCATGGAAGCACTAGAGTAGTTCATTCTTAGGCCTTTAATAACCCTGTAATGTTCACCTTGTGTACATGGTTCCATTTCACCTTCTACTTGCATCTGGTGAGTTTCACATGCCCACCACTTAGATGTATAACCTCATGTGCTTAGAAAATTCAAGTGCTTAACTCATTTGATTGGAATTATGTGTGAAAATATAGAGTAGTTAACTTATGGGCTTGAAGTTCCCTTCATTTAGGACTCTTCCATGGGGTTATATGCATTTATTTTTGAATTGTGATGAGTCTCACGCACCCACTACCTAGATGTCTGGCCTCATGCACTTAAGAAGCACAAGTAATTGACTCACCTATTTAGAATTATGTGTGAGAGGATAAATTAATTTATTTATAGGCCTCTATGCATTTTTTATTTCCTCTTAACTCTACACAAGGAACAAACAAAATTTAGAAGAACTTTGTGGCTTGCACCAAGCATTCTTCTGGTCAGCTCAACTTGAACCAACTAGTGACCAAGAAGTTGGTGTCTTTATGGTGCAAGATCCAACCTACTACCAATGTAGCTTCAAATAATTGCCATTAAAATTCCTTGGGAGTATTTGTCCTAACAACTTGCACAAATTTCATACACTAGTCTCCAAGATGTGGTGGATGATGTAAGGGCCCATTTACCTTATTTACAATTTTATTGGGTGTTTTAGGTACTTAAAATCATATAGCAGTACTAATTATTCTTTATTAATCTCCTTGCACTTGATGTGATTGTCATGTCAAAGCTTTTGACAATTTTTTTGATTTGCTGACTCCATCTTGCTTGGGTACGCTTTTCATCCAATCATTCCAAGTCTTCCAACCTTATACTCAAAAATTGTTGGTCATCTACATGACCAATCCATGTAATACATAAGTATGAAACCATAAATTCCATGGGGAGAACTACCTCTATGCCAAATACAAATTGGAATGGTGTAGCCTTATTTAGGCATTTATATGTCATTTGGTACTCCTATAGTACTATTAAGACTCTGTCATCCCAATCTTTGTGACTGATGTTGCATATATTCATTAGGTACATCTTGAAGATTTTGTTAAAGGATTAAACTATGTCATTTTATTGTGGATGATAGGGGGTGGTCTTTTGATGCACCACCATGTATTCAACCAAGAGGATGCACATTGTCTCATTGATGAAATGAGTGCCCCTGTCACTAGTTAGACTAAGTGAGCACCCATATTGGCTTATCACATTCTCCTAGATGAAGTGGATAGCTATCATAGCTATGAAATATTTTGTTGGCATGACCTTGACCCACTTAGTAAAATAGTCAGTGGCTGCTAAAATATATCTTGCTCCTATGCACCACACTATGGGAGTTATTGGCCCAATAAAATCAATGGACCATTTCTTAAATGGTGCTTGGGTAATATTGGGGATGAGGGGTATCTCATCTTAGTGGTTAGGCTTCCTGGTGCACTAGCATATGTCACATGCCTTGGTACACTCTTTTGTATCTTGGAGCAAGTTTGGCCACCACAAGCCTGATTGCAATATCTTATGCACTGTTGCATCTCTAATACAAAGGCCTCCTACAATTCCTTCATGAAAATATTATAATATGGGGTCCCTTTCATGTTATATAATACACCAATAAGGACCTCATCCCTACTTATTTTATACAATTCGCCCTCAATGAGGTAGAAGGGGGAAATACAAATAACAAGTTGTTTCTTTTCCTTATTTGACATGGTCTTGGGTGCAAACCCAAATGTTAGGAAAGTGATAATCTCTACCAAGTATTCAAGGATGCACTTGATTATATACAACTACACATTATACATATCATCCTCAATTGGTTCTTACATATCACCAAAATTTATGCAAGATAAATGGTTTGGCCCTAATTTTTGATTTCTAAGTTTGATAACAACTAAAAACTAGAATTCTTAAAAAAAAGTATTCATCTACATATACACCCATGTAAAATAGGCTTATTCATGAGGTATTTTAGTACCTCATGATTAGTGAAGAAGATGAATGGGATTACTAATAGATATTGCATAAATTTTGCAAGGCATAAACCATTACCATCACCTCACATTTGGTGGTGGTGTAATTATTATCCATTTGCATCAATTTTCTACTTATGAAGATGGGGTGATCCATATTACCCTCACCTAATTGTGCCAAGATGGCACCAGTTACAGAGTCCAAAGTGTTGACATGGATGTGGAAAGGAGTAGTCTACTTACGGAACTATAAAATTGGTGCACTAGCTAACTTTAGCTTCAATGTTTCAAAAGCCTCCTCTTGCACCTCACCCTAATAGAATGGGTCATCCTTATGCAAGAGCTCCTCTAGAGGTGCTACAATATTTACACATCTCATTTTAAACTTCCTATAGTAGCCACAATGGCCTAGGAAGGCATGAACATCTATTTGCATTAGAGTCTATAGATAAATTATGATGGCTATCTTTGTTGGATCAACAAAGAGACTATCTTTATAGATGATGTGCCCAAGCAAGGTTCCAAAAAGAGTTATAAAGAAGAATTTTTTTAAGTTTAGTGATATTTACATATATTTTCACCTCTCAAACATGAGGTACAAGTTATCATAATGGTCCTTGATGAGGCCATACATGGTCCAGTCATCAAGGTATACTTGGAAGAATCGATGGATGAAGTCTTTAAATGCTATGATGATCACTCTAGATAATACGAATGGCACATTATTGAGCCCAAATGGAATCACATTATAAGAAAAACAACCCCATTCAATTGTGAATGTTATTTTAGGATTATCCTCCTCTTATATTTGAACTTGATGGTAGCCCAAGAAATCATCAGTGAATGTATAGGTTTTGTAGCCTGTGATGCCACTAAAACCTTGTCGATAAATGAAGTTAGGAAGGGATTGGTGATGCAAGAAACATTTAAGAGTTAATAGTTGATGAAAATTTAGATGCACCAATCATTATTTATACTAATCACCATGTTTCTTACCCATTTAGAGTCTTGCATAGAGTATATGAGCCCTGCGACCAACATCCTATTAATCTCCATATTCAACTTTATGTGAAGATTGAGGTTCATTTGATATGGGAAATTTTTCATGGGTCTTTCACCATCCACAAGCTTGATGATTATTTTTCCAAGGTAAGGGTGAGTGCCCTTCATATCCTAGTATTTATGTGGGAAAAAATCTTGAATCTCCTTTAGGAGGTCTATGATTCGTACCATCTCCGCTTCAGACTAGTAAGCACTTATTATGGTAATCTTGGGATTGCCTTCTATGCTTATGTCTAATTTTATGATTTTGAGTGGTGCACAATAAGGTTTATTTCTCACTTGGTTTCAATCTTCACTTGCTTGGTCCCCTGTGTTATTTCAATACAAAGATGGGTTAGATATTGTTTGTCTAGGGAACTATCATCTACAAGGTGCATGATATTTTTATTTCTTGTTAGAACCCTCCAATTGTTCTCTTTTTAGGTCTCATCATCCTCCTTGTTGGAGTCACTATTGAGTGCTTACTCTTCAAATAAGTTAGGGAGTGCTAGTCTTTTCTTATTGAACATATCTTTAAGGTGTTCTTCTAATATAGTTGTGTCCTTGAACACGGATCTATAAATAACTTGGAGTGGCTCCAGTAGTTCTAAGTTTTATGAGGAAAAGGATAAGGTGTGCACAAACCTATCCTTGAGTACATTCCATTTGGATATCTCCCAATGCATCTCATTTACTATGTACCATAACCACACCCAAGTTTTTAAAGTCCTATAGAAGGCATGCACCCATAAGTTCTTTGGTGCATTATCATTGTAGATAATCTAAGTCTCTTTAGATATGCACACATGTGTTATTAGGTTTGAATTGCCTAATTAAGTAGATATGTATAAATATTAATTGATCTTGTTAAGCATGGGATATACTAAGAGGGGGTGAATAAGTATAACATACATCTTATAAAATTTCACTTAAACAAAATTACACTTAACCATACATTCAAGATATGCAATAAAACTGAAACAATAAACACCACACAAGATAGAGAGAGACACCAGATTTAATGTTGAAACCCAATATGGGAAAAACCATAGAGAATAATCTCACGTATATGAATGAGCACTTACTCAAACTACAATATTTGCAAGCACCAACTTATAAGAGCACCAACCCCTTTGCTAAGCACTAACACAATAACTATTCATGAAAACCAACCCACAAGAGCACTAAACCCTTTACCGAGCACCAACACAACAAATATTCATGACCACCAACCCATAGAAGCACCAATCCCTATTGTGTATACCACATAACTATCTCTCAATGTTGCTTTCTCAACAAATGATAGCACATTACAATATCTCTTTCTTTTCTCTCCTTTGTTCTTCTAATCTAGATATGAAAATTACAAATCATGCTCTCTTCCACACATTACAAATGGCTTCCCAAGCCTTTATTTATAGCTTACCAAATGACCTTTGTAATTCACCCTTTGTGACCCTTCAATCCTCATGGAGACAAACTTGCATTACCCTTCATATCCTTTCATTTAAAAGGTCACATGGTGACCCTTCATAAGCAAATGCATCCTTTCCTCCTTTATCTATATCTTGGTGACCTTTCAAATTAATTAAGGTGAATCTTCATGGATAAATGTGCCATAACCTCTTTTATCTTCACTTGGTGACTCTTAGAATTATTCAAGATGGCTTCATAGAAAAATGTGTCCTATTCCTCTTTTGTCTTTACCCCATGAATCTTTGACTTCTCCATGGGCCCTCTTTTGACTTATATGCAACCAAAAATATTTTCGTTAATATTAAATAAATATTAACACACATTAGTCAAGATATGAATATTAAAAACACCATTAAATGCTATGGGGCCTTTATCACCAATGCTAGACCTTTGACATCAATGAAAATATTTCTAACAATCTCCCCCTTTGTCATTGATGGCAACCTCAAACTAAAATTTCCACATCCTAAAACCTACACATACTACCATGTAAAAAATATATAGTAACTCCCCCTTACTATAACAACCTATACCTATTCCTTGTACCTATTTCTACACCTATTTTTGCACATGTACCTATTCCTATTCTTCTCCCTTTGACATCAATGGTAAAGGGCTTATCCTAGAGTTAACACTTAGCTCCCCCTTAACTGATGTTGATCCTCAATGGTAGGAAGTAAAAGAAATTACTCCCAACTTCTCTCGAAGATACTCAAATGTGTCTTTTGGTAGTGCTTTTATGAAAATATCTACAATATGCTCTGTAGTACTGATATATTCCATCTCAACCTATTGATTTATAACTTTATCTCTCAAGATGTGATATCTGATAGGAATATGTTTTATTCTTGAATGCATCATTGAATTCTTAGAAATATTAATAACACTTATGTTTTCACAAAAAATAGAAATAGGTTCATCATATTTTACCTTGATATCTTCCAAAGTTTTCTTCATCCAAAGCACTTGAGTACAACACAATACCACTACAATATATTTTGCTTCAGCTGTAGAAAGTGATACTAAATTTTACTTTTTGCTTAGCCATGATACTAAGCTATCATCGAGGAAGAAAGCTCCTCCACTTGTACTCTTCCTATCATCCAAGCAACCTACCCAATATGAATCTATATAAGCAACCAAAGTGAAATCTCTACCTGTGGGATACCATAATCCATAATCTAATGCTTCCTTGATATATCTAAATATTCTCTTCACCAACTGAACATGACTCTCCTTTGGGGCTGCTTAATATCTTACAACCATGCCTACTGCATGCATGATGTTTGGCCTCAATGCTATCAAATATAAAGGACTACCAATCATAGATATATACACATATTGATCTATAATAGGTGAATATTCATCTTTAATCACTATGTTCCCTATACCCATTGGTGTACTAACTGATGCAAAATCCTCAAAACCAAACTTTTTCAATATTTCTTTGGCATATTTTCTTTGAGATATGAAAATTCCTTTATTTGATTGAAAAATTTGCAAACCTAAGAAAAATGACAATTCTCCAAGCATAGACATCTCAAATTATTTTTTCATATTATAAAAAAATTCTTTTGTCATCTTTTCAATATTACCTCCAAATATTAAGTCATCAACATATACCACAATAATCAATTGATGATCATCTTCTATTTTGATGTAGAGATTACTATCAATAAATCTTCTCTTGAAACCTTGATCCTATAGGTATTTATCAAGTCTTGCATACCAAGCTTTGGGAGCTTGTTTCAATCCATATAGTGCTTTCTTCATTCTACATACATAACTACTATCATTTGAAAGAATAAATCCCTTACGCTGTTCAATGTAGACCTCCTCTTCTAGATTCCCATTTAGAAAGTTAGATTTGACATCCATCTGAAACACTATAAAATTTTTAAACATTACATATGCAATAAATATTATAATAGCCTCTAGCCTTGCTACCGGTGCAAAATTTTCTTTAAAATATATTCTCTCAATCTGAGCATATCCTTTACATACTAATCTTACTTTATTCATGGTCACTTCTCTATTTTCATTCAACTTATTTTTGTAAACCCATTTTGTTCCTATCACATTGTGATGTTTTGGTCTAGGTACTAATTCCCAAGTATCATTATTTTATATCTAATTTAATTCTTCATCTATTTCCTTAACCTAATGCTTATCATGTGTATCTTCTAAAAAAGTTCTAGGCTGAATTTTGGATAATAAAAAGAAATTAACTTGCTCAATTCACTTACCATCATTATTCTAGTGTGAATTCTTTCATTTATGTCCTTGATGATGTCAATTTCATTATGCTATAGCTAGAAATATTTAGATGGGGTTTTGATGTCATTTTTCTCCTTCTTCTCATCTTCATTTGATTCTTCAAAATCTTCCTCTTCAATGATTTCAGGAATGTCTACTGGATCACTATTTCTTTGTGCTCCATCTTCTTCTATCTTGACACTTGCACTTTCAACTATTTTCTTGGTTATTTTGTTATAACATCTATAATATTTACTTTTTCAAGAATAACCAATAAATATACCTTCATCTATGCTAGATTCAAACTTATCTAGTTTTTCATTAGTTCTCTTTATGAAGCATCTATTTCCAAAATCTTTGAAATAATCAACTGTAGTTGGTTTGTATTTCCATAGCTCATAAGGAGTATTATCACTATTGACTCTCAATAATTCTCTATTTTGGATATGCACTACTGTAATAACTACCTCTCTCCAATGTTTATTTGGTATCTTAGATTCATTTAGCATTGTCCTTGACATCTCCTGAACTATTATATTTCTCCATTCAACTACATTTTGATGTGGAGTTTTGGCTATTGAATAATGTCTCTTTATTCCATGGTCTTCAAAAAATTCAATAAAATGATTTGACATGAATTCTCCTCCTTGATCTGATCTTAGGCACTTAATCTTCAAACTGGTTTCATTCTCAACTAATGTTTTGAAATGTCTGAAAGCTTCTGATTTTTAAAAAAAACATTACCCAAGTAATACGTAAAAAATCATCAATAAGCAACATAAAATATTTCTCACCTTGAGTACTTTGAGTTCTCATAGGTCCACACAAATTAGTGTGAACAAGCTCTAACATCTGAGTGGTTGAGTATTCTTTTATTTTGAACTACCTTCTGGCCTACTTCCCATGTTGACAAGGTTCATAAAGCATGTTGGATGGCTTTGTAAGCTTTGGAAGATTTCTGACTGCATGCTTCTTACTGATGTTGACAATATTGTCAAAATTTGTGTCCCATTCTCCTGTGCCATATCCAAATTTATTTAATTTGAATCAAACAACATATTTAACCTTTGATGTCTAATAACATATACAAACTATTGCATGTTCTTTGAGCATCTTCAACCAACACATGTGCTTTATCATTAACTGCTTTATTTGTTTTCTTGAGATCTAATTTTAAAGAAGCAATTTCAAGAACATACCTTTCAAAATATTCACTTATTTTTTGCAACTATGCCATTATATATTTTTCATTCTTTTTGGCTTCTTCAAAGTGTGCTTGTAGATCTTCAATTATTTCTTTTGATTCCTTTTTATTTTTCTCGATCTAAAGCTTCAATCTTCAATTCTTCTTCTCAAGACATTTTAACTCTTCTAAAGCAAAAATGAGTTGTCCTTCTAGATTCACTTTAGCTTCATCTTCACTTTCATCATTTTATTCTTCTTGATCATCTCTACTTTTACTTGCAGAGGCATATTCATTATCACCATTATTCTTATCTAGAATTTTATTCTTTAAAGAACCTAACTCAACCTTCAACTGATTACACTCTTGTTCTCTTGATTTCAAATTTGAATATGCAACCTATAGCTGATTCTTAAGATCTAAAATAAACATCTTATCTTATTTTACTTCTATAGCCAACTTAGAATCCAAAATACACACCTATTCCTTAAAAGCCTCGACCACAAATTTCAACTCTTGATTCTCTTTCTTTAGTTGCTTGGCCATCTTGTGCTTTCCCTAATCTACCGTCAATTTGTTAAACTCTTTCTAAAATAACCTGCTCTGATACCAATTGTTAAGTATGGGATATACTAAGAGGGGGGTGAATCAGTATATCATATATCTTATAAACTTTCACTTAAATAAAATTCCACTTAACCATACATTCAAGACATATAATAAAATTGAAATAATAAACACCACACAAGATAGAGAGAGACACCAGATTTACTATGGAAACCCAATATAGGAAAACCATGGAGAACAATCTCAAGTATATGAATGAGCACTAACTCAAACTACAATATTTTTAAGCATCAATTTGTAGGAGCACCAACCCCTTTGTTAAGCACCAACACAATAACTATTCATGAGCACCAACTCATAGGAGCACCAACCCTATTTTTGAGCACCGACACAATAACTATTCATAAGCACCAACCCACAGGAGCACCAACCCCTATTGTGTATACCACACAACTATTTCTCAATGTTGCTTTCTTTTCTCTTTTTTTCTCTTTTAAGCTTGATATGACAATTATAAATCATGTTCTCTTCCACATATTACAAATGGCTTCCCAAGCCTTTATTTATATCTTACCAAATGACATTTGTCATCCACCCTTTGTGACCCTTTAATCCTCATGGCACCAAAATTTCATGACCCTTTGTACCCTTGCATTTGAAAAGTCACATGGTGACCCTTCATAAACAAATTCATCATTTCCTCTTTTGTCTTTATCTTGCTGACCTTTCAAATTTTTTAAAGTGAATCTTCATAGAAAAATGTACCATACTCTCTTTTTTCTTCACTTGATGACTCTTAGAATTCCTCAAGATGACTCTTCATGGGAAAATGCATCTTATTCCTCTTTTGTCTTTACCCCATGACTCTTTGACTTCTCCATGGGCCCTATTTTGACTTATATGTAACCAAAAATATATTCATTAATATTAAATAAATATTAACACACATTAGTCAAGATATGAATATTAAAAACACCATTAAATACTATGGGGTCTTTATCACCAATGCTATACCTTTGACATCAATGATAATATTTCCAACAAATCTTACCAAACCTGATGCATATAGCTACCTTTAGGTCTTGCCATGTTAGAAAGCTAGGCCTTTACATTGCCCACCAATTAGAAACAATGCTCTTGAGAGTATGTACTAGTGTGCCCATGTGATTAATTTCTTTGGGGATGCATGCTTCAATATCATGGACATAGTGTTAGGACCTAGGCTCACAAAGCTTTGATACCACTTTGTGAGGATTAGGAGCAAAATTGATTACCTTTTTATAAGCAACTAAACACGAAATTTAACCAGAAGTAATAAGTAACTAGAAATCAAAAACAACAAAGAATATGAGAGACAATACCCAATTGTATTAATACTCTTCCAGAAGGAATTACAATAAAGAAGATGCCACACTCTTCTTCCCACACCTCTAGGGCTCCCACACCTCTAGGGCGTACAATAATCTCCTTCAAGAGTTCTCTCTCTCAACTACGGTCACAACAAACAACTCAAACACAGAGTTGTTATTCACCTCCACCAGTTAGTAATAATACTGCCAGTCCACCAGTCAGTAACAATATTGCTAGTCCAACAAGTACTCCACGTACTTCAAGTCTAAGTACACCACATACTCTAAGTAGATCTCACCTGATCTTGCTACCTATTGAGTTGCTGATCTCCCTGATCTTGCTGCCACCTGTAGATCAACCTGGTTTTGCACACCTACAAACCTAGATCTCACACACACACACACACACCTACAGATCAACCAACCTTACTTACCATGTAGATCTCACCTGATCTTGCTATACCACAGATCAACCTAGCCTTGCACACCTGCCGACCTAGATCACACACACCTAGAGGAACCCTTGTCCTTGCCTCACCAAGTCCTTATGATTCTCTCCACCAGCACCCCTGTGGATCTTTTACCAGATCTTGCAACAACCTACAGATCTACCTGATCATACACACTTGGCACTGTGGCACTATGAGGAGTTAACCTTGCTCTCTTCCCTCTGAAGGAGATAACCTTTCTCTCTCTATCTAGTACACTTTACAATACAGCCCATGAGTCTATTATATAGATCCCATACAAATAATAATTAGACTTCTAATTACAATAATTAGAACCCCAGCTGCAAGACTAAAATTAGTCTTTAACATGCAAACTAACTCTTCATCTAAAATTAAACCAATTCTAGAGACGCATGCAAACACATGCTCACATAGGCTACCGATGTCAGTTCTTGTCTAATCGATGTTGGCTGACCCATAACTGATGTCAGTTACTGTGAACATTGAAGATGATCAACATCAGTTGATTAGACTAACATCAGTTGTCTGCAACTCAACAACCTCCTCCATTTGCATCCTGGTGAAGCTTTTAGCTCCATAACCTAACAATCTCCCACTTGGAGATAAACAATTACACCTATACCTATACCTACACATCATCTAATTTGTTTCCTAGCTTGTATCCCTCTTCAAGCTCAATCTTGAAGACCAACCACCACACATCCTGTGGTGCTCCACATGTCATCCAAGTAACCTGCCACATCCGAATCTACATACCCATGTAGAGAAGTCCCTGACCCTGCATAGCATGAATCCCTGCTGCTGATCCCTCTCAAATACCTGAGAATCCACTGAACTGCTCTCCAGTGCTTCTTTCTTGGATTGGCTACAAACTTGCTAACAACACCCACTACTGGGGCAAAAATAGGTCTAGTACACATGTACTTAACCTCATCATGTGAATTGGGACACTGTTCTGTGAACTGTCCATTCATAGGTGTGCTAACCAGTTCTGCATCCTGCATATCAAACCTCACCACTACCTTATTCACACAATCATCTGGAGACAAAATCAACCTGTGACCTTCCATGTCTCTATAAAAACTCATGCCAAAGAATTTTTCTCCTCCTAAATCCTTCCTGGCATACCACTGAACTAACTTTACCTTTAGCTCAGAAAAACCCTGCATGTGTGAACCCACTACATACAGTAATAGGATAATGTCATGACCACTATCCAACTTGGTAAAGTAAACACAATGATTACATTGACACTGACTAAATCCATGCTTTGTCATACACCTATCAAACCTGTACCACTGTACTAGAGCTTGCTCAAGACCATATGGCCTGGCCTTCTGTCTCATGTGTCCATTCTCTCTCTTCTTTAACCAAAGAGTCCATTCATCTTTTAGTGCTTTCATTCTGGCTGGCAACTCTACCAAATCTCCTGTTTGGTTCTCATCCAAGGAATCAAATTCCTCATTCATGCCATGCTCCCACTGTTTCTTGGATTCTACCTGATTTGTAGTGAGCAACAAGTATAAAGAAGGGGAATAATGAATTTGAGGCTTACTTACCCTTTCAGTCCTTTATATGGGCATTTGAGACTCCTTGACAGCTTGCTATCCACCCAAAATCTATTCCCTGGTCGACCCTGGTCTACACCTAACCGATGTTGAATCCACCTGATCACCGATGCCGGTTCCCTGACTGACATCAGTGTCCTCCTGGTCACCGACATCGGTTTTTTGACCGATGCTGGTAGCCACCTACTCGACACCATCGACTCTGGTCTGCACATGACCGATGTCGGTACCTACCTATTTGACATCAGTTCCACCTGACTGACACTGATAACTGTGTTTCCCTGTGAGTGATGACTTTTTACCTGCAAGCTCACCTTGGATCAAAACCCTATCCAAACTACCCTACTCAGAGTTATTCAGTCCCCTCAACTGCTCTCTATCCATCATCTCCTCCATAAAAACCAAGGCTTTCCAGTTCTTAAGTTTGTCAAAGACATCTGACTTCCTCTTAAGAACATGCATCTCCTTCTTACTCATGTGACCAAGCCTACAAAGCCACATCTTTGCAACAAAAGGAGAATCAATAATACAAGTAGATAGATAAAGAATACCTACTTTCTTACCACATGCTAATTCAAGTGCATCTGCTGTGAGAGTTACTGTGCATCTCTCATCACCAAACTTTCCTAAAGAAACTAGTCTCATCTTCAAGACTGGGACCTACATGACCTTCTTCAACACCCATGTGTTGGTCATCTGCAATTTTAGCTGCACTTCCCCTTTGCCAATACTTTGAGAAGGCTCACCAACCCCTAAATAAATCTTTCCAAAGTCTCCATGGACCTTAACATGGAAAAATACTCTATTTGGGGCTGCATGGAAAGAGGCAATAGAATCTATAAACCAAGATTCTAATTTATCTAAGGAACATACAAGAGCATCCTGTGCAACAATCCCTGCAACATCTGCTTCTTTATTTCCTTCATGCTGATCTTCAACCAACCAACAATCTTTCTTTACCTGCTCTTTCTTTCCATAACTCTGTAATTGATCATTCTTGCTTTTGGATTCCTCCATTCTTAGCTTACTTTCTTCTACCATTGCCATACTCCCACTCAATCAGAAACCCTTGAGAGTGACCTGTAATCAAACACAAACCTGCTCCCTGCAACCTCGCTCTGAGAACCTGCAACCTGAGCTCTGATACCACTTGTTAGGACCTAGGCTCACAAAGCTCTGATACCACTTTGTGAGTATTAGGAGCACAATTGATTACCTTTGTATAAGCAACTAAACATGGAATTTAACCATAATTAATAAGTAACTAGAAATAAAAAACAACAAAAAATATGAGAGACAATACCCAATTGTATTAATACTCTTCCAGAAGGAATTACAATAAAGAAGGTGCCACACTCTTCTTCCCACACCTCTAGGGCTCCCACACCTCTAGGACGTACAATAATCTCCTTCAAGAGTTATCTCTCTCAACTACGGTCACAACAAACAACTCACACATAGAGTTGTTGTTCACCTCCACCAGTTAGTAACAATACTGCCAGTCCAACAAGTACTCCACGTACTTCAAGTTTGAGTACACCACATACTCCATGTAGATCTCACCTGATCTTGCTACCTATTGTGTTGTTGATCTCCCTGATCTTGCTACCACCTACAAATCAACCTGGTTTTGCACACCTGTAAACCTAGATCTCGCACACACACACCTACAGATCAATTGACCTTACCATGTAGATCTCACCTAATCTTGCTATACCGCAGATCAACCTGGCCTTACACACCTGCCAACCTAGATCATACACACCTGGAAGAACCTTTGTCCTTGCCTCACTAAGTCCTTATGATTCTCCCCACCAACACCCCTGTGGATCTTCTACTAGATCTTGTAATAACCTATAGATCTACCTGATCATACACACTTGGCACTGTGGCACTATGAGGAGCTAACCTTGCTCTCTTCCCTCTGAAGGAGCTAACCTTGGTCTCTCTATCTAGCACACTTTACAATACAGCCCATGAGTCTATTATATAGATCCCATACAAACAATAATTAAACTTCTAATTACAATAATTAGAACCACAGCTCCAAGACTAAAATTAGTCTTTACCATTCAAACTAACTATCTGTCTAAAATTAGACCAGTTTTGGAGATGCATGCAAACGCATGCTCACATAGGCTGCTGACGTTGGTTCCTATCTGACTGATGTTGGCCGACCCATAACCGACATTGGTTACTATGAACACTGAAGATGACCGATGTCGATTGATCAGACTGATGTCGGTTGCCTACAACTCAGCAACTTCCTCCATTTGCATCCTAGTGAAGCTTTTAGCTCCACAACCTAACACATAGTTCTTTGTTATGTAGACTTATTACCTAGTTAATACCAGATTCTTGAATTTGATTAACATTAATTATCAACCCAGGGTGCATATACTTTTCAAAGATGTCAGCACTATATATGCATTATTGATTCATAGATTAACTTGATTTACTAGTTGTAGTACAATGAACTTTTATTGAATTCATCAGATGGTTATACTATGAAACTATTATAACAAAAATATAGAAATACTTCACACTTATGAATCACATATGCATCACACTTTATATAATTAAACTAATAATGAAATCAATTTACACAACACACTTAACTAAGGAGGGTCAGGATCTTCATTGCAACTCCTTCTGAGGGGGCCCTTCCTCATTTAGAGCTGAGATTTAATCCTTTTCCAAAAGATTTAAAAAATATTCTTATAGAATCAACCTTCTCATTACTCAAATCTGTAGCAATTAAAGATTGCTATAAAAGATTACAATATTCAGAATGTAATGACTTCTATAATTATACTACTCTGTTATCATTTATCCAAACCTTAATTAGATCTAAGTTTTGCCATTAAATATAGAAGGTAGTTTATTATCTTTTAACCAAAAACACTAAACTAGGAAAAAATATAAATACTTAGGAACTTCCATAGTCAATCTTCAGGTGGTTAGTAAATAAAGTTACTTATTTTAGGCCTGACTGGGTTAAAGACAATGTATATTATTTTATTATTTTACTTCTTTTTGTCTCCTTCCCATTGTCCTTGTCTTTCTCACCTTTGATAGCACATTAAGTTTTATTATATGTGGAGAGTCTATACAACATTTATGGTCTTTTCCAATCATTCATTTGGTTCTCAAGATAGATGGATGTAGTTGCTATAGGCAACTTGTATGTGGAGAGTCTATACAACATTTACGGTCGATCAAAATAATGGTTTTGTTCTATGTAGTGGCTATAGGAAACTTGTAGGTGGAATCCTATAGTTATTGGAGGCAATCTATAGTGGCTAAAAGCAACCTATAGGTGGAAGCCTATAGTTACTATGAAAAATCTATAGTGGCTATAGGCAACCTATAGGCAGAATCCTACAGTTGCTATGGACACCCTATAGTGGCTATGGGAAACCTGTAGGTGGAAGCCTATAGTTGTTGTGGGTAGCCTATAAGTGTTATACCCAAACAAGATTCTTGCAACCTTACGTTACCTTTCAAATGTTTGCTAAATAAAGTTACATGAGTATAATATAATCAAATAAAATCATCATTAATTCATAACACACACACACACACACACACACACACACACACACACACACACACACACACACACACACACACACACACACACACACACACACACACACACACACACACACACACACACACACACAAAATCATAAATTCATTCATTCATTTGTACAAGTCATGGATGGTTATGGGGATTTACATGGAAAAAGATATATACTAGGTATGTATGAGGTTATAAAATAGAGCAATTGGTAGCCTCATCACACCCACCTACTCAACCTCTTTCTCAACCTCGAGAAAGCTTTCAATGCATTTCAAAAGCATAGAATTTTCAAAAATCTAGGGGCTCAGTTTAGCTTGACCCTTCAAGGATATAGAAGCCTTTAGCATTATCAATGTTCTCCCATCTTTTCTCCTCAACCTTTCTATCAGCTGGGACCTTTCCCTCCCAGTTAGGAATTAGGAACAAAAACAAAGGCTATTGAAACATTAATCCCAACCATTGTACCCTTCTCTTCTTGGCCAGGTTAATATACATATATACCCTATGTATCACCTCCCTAAGGTTTTGAGGGGAATAGGGTTTCTATCTTTTTAAAGCATTAAAGAGTTATGCCCATCTGTGAGAACAAGAAAGAAATTTTTTCTTTCCTTCTCCTTCCATAAGACTCAAATAATGAGTCTAAACTTCATCTTGTTTCCTTATAACCCATGCTTGTGGAGTACCTAAGTTCATGAAGGAGATTCATTCTTCTATTACAACATATATATTACCTAATCCACCCCTAATCATCTAGGTAGATTCTTTTTATTTCTCTTAGTAATCCTCCACTTGTTTCCTTATTCCTATTCCATTAAGGACATATGAATAAAATGCATCAATTTGACATCCCCCAAGTATATGTTTGGATTCCAATCTATATCACTAGGTTTAACATATTAATGTACGTAAAACTCACTTAACTATAATTGGAGATCAAGGTTAGCATGTCTATAAAATTCAAAGAAATATTTAAGGTCATAAACCATGTAGGAATGATCATTATAGATCTTGTCATATCTGAATTTAATCCATATCTCTTCTAAGTAGACATCATACACCCTAGAAGGTGATTTGCACTCCATTAACATTTTAGTGGTTTCATGCATTTTATTAATCTTTTCCTTCAGATACTTGATCCTAGTTTTAGATGTTTCTAGTATTTATTTTAATTCATCTTGTTGTTCTTTTAAATATTTGTTCCAACTCCTTGTAGTAGGTTTCAACATCACCAAATATTTCTTTAAGAAAATTTAGGAGGTCATCAATTTCTACAGGCATGGTAGCTGAAAGATCCACATCAATAAGTTCTTCTGTTGTAGGTATTTTTGTAGTGGACAAAGGAGGAGGAAATATATTGTAGAAAGGTACCAAAGCTAGAGAATAATATTTTGTAGGTGATTTTGAGGGTATATTAGTGCTATCTATGTGCAAGTTAGATGAAGTTTCTACAGGTTCCTCTAAGGAAGTTGCTACAGATTCCTCCAATAACCTTTTTCTTTCCATAGATGGTTCTATAACTTTCTAGACCTCTCTTACCTTTAAAATCTTTTATCTCATTCCTTATCTTATATATTTCTTTCATATCTTATTCTAATGTTTAGAACTCCTAGTCATGAGGAACTATCTCTTGTTCTAATTCTTCTTCCATAGTCTTTTCTTCAATCAATTTCTCTTCTTTTTTAGGTTGATCTATCATTCTTAACTCTTCTTCTATGTACCCAATGTGTCTGAGGAGATCCATGTTTTCCTTAATGAATATGGATGGATTCTTGGGTGATTATACTTCTTATTCCTTGGTATATTCCTCTTCAGTAACAATCTTGAACCCATCAGGGGTGTTTCAAATCTTGGGTTCTTTCTTTCCCTTTTCATCCTCACTAACATCTATGGGTGAGAAGGCTATAATTGTCTCTTATTTATTAATTCTCTAAGATATCCTAGGAGGAGGTCTCCTTCTTCTTGATACAGAGGGTTTATTTTCTTCAATTTTATTCTTCTTTTTAGGAGGGGTGGCTTTTGGAACTTGTTCTTCATGTGTAGTAATTGATGGAAGAACTTCTTCTTGCCCTAAAGGAGCCATGGTGGAAGAATCCATATTTGGTGAGGAGATAGTTGGAATAGTGGGAGAAGGAATATTCTACTCAATTTGTGTGGGTGGACTTTCCTCCTCTATGTCATCAGGAGGTAGGACTAGTTTCCTTTTCCTTCTTCTACCCATAACAATTTCAGATGGGCCCTCAGTAGCTATGGGCTGTCCAGTAGCACTAATGCCCATAGTATCTTCTTATGCAATATTCTGGGCCTACTCCTTAGGAGATTAATCTTCATTATTTCTCTATTCTTACTAGGTTTCATCATTATTAAGGGTTATAAATTATTCCCAACTGAGGTCAAGTCTAACAGTGTTTATTCCATGTTTGGTTATCAACCATATTAGGTAATGATGAGACATGGATTTCTCAATCCCATTTTAGTACTCTTTGGACATCATTTTAAAAATGTTTCATAAGTGATTTGGAACATTTATGGTCTTATCATTCCTTAAGTGATTTATAAATTTAAATTAGAGAGTATAAATTAGAGAGTAGCTTCCTTCACAGGTGATATATCTGATGATGCATGAATCTATTTCCCTCTAGTATACAAATAGGTTGAGTATATCCACACCACCTTTATTTAGTACTAGCCTTTCATTCCCCTGATAGAAATATTATCTAGCTTCTTGACCATTAGGTTTGTCTTACTAGTTCTCTTCTATAATTGGCAACCCAATTTCTTGGTTTACCAATTCTTTAGTAACTAAGAATGTGATACCATGTATAATATCTTTCTCTCTTATAAAGGATCCTAAAAATTCCCTAACAAGGGGTTCTAAGAAATTCTATAATTTTTCAAAATATGTGGTCCATCTAACTCTATTGAAGACAAGCCAACTAGTTGGGTCTCTTTGAAGTTGCGTCTGATTTATGGGTTCCCTTCTCACAACTTACCCTCCCATTCTACTAAGTTTACCTATCTATCAATCCTTTTAACCAGTAATTGGAAACACAATCTATTTGGATTTTAAAATTCTACCTATAGTAAAGTAGGGTTTGTTCAATAATGGTAGTTTATGGTTACAAGTTACAGGTTATGGCATGCTTTGGCTTTGCATGAATGGTTGTACTTGCAAGGGAAAATAATAAAAGTGATTATTTTACTTATAGGTTATTATGGTGTCATTATGGCATCTAATACCACATGTATGGATCTTATAGTGCATGGAATTATCTCCCACATCATTCTCCCCCTCCCACATGAGTCGTCACTTATCCCCAAATGACATGGAATGAGTAGGATGGAAAAGATAAAATGGGGTCATGATTAGGGATATAAGTGTGAATTGAGACATCATCATGTGGATTTAAGTGTGCATTGAGAGGTATTAATGAATGATGTGTTAATGATTAAATATGATTTTTAATATAATAAATACTATATTAAAACAATAAATACTTTTCTATGATCAAAATATATGATGTACCTTTTTAATGGTTTACCTAGGGTTATATCAAGGATTTACATGTGAGTGTTTGCATGCGAGTGGTTGAAAGAATGCAATGATTTTTCTAGTAATTATAACTAGACTAAGGTGGGATCCTTTGAGTAATGTTGAGATCAAAGTATTTTAGCCTTCCATAGTTCCCTTAGCTTGCCTGCATGTAATCATGATAGCCTGCATGGAATTGGAATAGGGGTCTTAGAGTTAGATGAGGGATTATTGCCCTCCTACCACAAAGTGGTTACTATAGATCTATGTTATCTAAGTTAGGTGCTATATGAATATGGAAGAGGGTAGCTAAGGGTGTTGTTGCTTTGTGATCTTCCTTTTCATGAAACTACTAATGATTTGTCTCTGTGCTATCTTACTCCTTGTGAATTCTACGCCTAACAAACTTTTCCTTGTTTTTCAGTGGTAGGTCTAAGTAAGGTTTTGAATTTTTTTCTCTAATCCTCCTTCACTCCTCCTCTAGCTTATCTAGTGTCTTCCATGTATTAATTAAAATCTCATAGCTAAGGCCATATCTTAGAGTTTATGAAGAACTATCTTGCATGTCCTTAGCGAGGTGTTAGGGTGTACCTACAATAATCATGTAGTAATTGTAAAGTTATGCCCAACTATGGGGAAGGAGCCTAAAATAGCTACAAAAGAGCCAGTAGCAACTAAAGGAATACCTTCATTGACAAAGGTGCATGTAGAAATGGTGAGGGAGATGTCTGTAATAGCCATATAATAGTTTATAGCAACTAAATGAAGATGAATAGTTTTACTTAGAATGATTATTTATTTTTAATTTTTTTTACACCTAAATAGCCAATAAGCTAGTTTTATATTTAGGCCCATTTTATAGTTTTGGGTAGCTAACAAGTTGGTTTTCTACCCAAAAACTACCAATAACACCCAAAAAGGGTTTTCATTATTGGGTTTTTTTTTACTCTAACTGCTACCTATAGTAGAATGTTTATTCTAGGTCCTTACCAAGTCAATAGTGAGGGTGACTAGTCAAGGACCAAGTGAAGGTCTCAATATTTATGCCAAAGGAGGGCTAGGATGTCCTCCTATCCTTATTCATCTATGTATTGGCTAGTTCTCCCTTTATCTAGTGAGACATCATGCTGATACAACACATCATTGTATCCATTTTATAATTACATGTGCATGTGCTTGGTAAACTCCTCCTAAGTTAGTGGATTTTTGTATAAATTTAGTATATGGCCATTGACCAATAGATAAAATCTTACTAGATCAATGGTTTGGAGTTAGACTACTCCATTATCATAAACATGCTCAATCTCAAATAGACCAAACCATCTGATCTAGAGTTTGCCCTTATGATCCTTGCATTTTGAATAAAACAGAAGGGCCCAATCTCTTGTATTGAATTGTCTGGTCTTAATGTACATATCATGCCATCCAATTAACTGGTACTATACAAGTTTTGTGTTTTGAAATGCCTACTATTTGTATTCATCTAAGACATTTAGTTACATAAGCCTTTCTTTCTATGCTTCAGATATATCCATCTCAAGGGCTAGTGTTGTTCCTAAGGTCTTATGCTCAAATTCAATTGGCAAGATGAGTTTCTTCCCATAGATTGACTCATATGAGGTGAAGCTTATAGTAGTCTTCCACATGATTTTGTAAGCCCAAAAAAATTCAAGAAGTCTAGCCTCCCAATCTTTATGAGACATACTAACAGTCTTGGTCAAAATATTTTCTAACTCCCTATTGGTGACTTCCACCTATCCATTAGACTGTAGATGATATGGAGTATATTTCTTATGTGTAATCTCATATTGTTGGACCAAAGCAATAATTAAACTAGTAGTGAATTGGGATCCTTAATTAGTGGCTATTTCTTGTAGTATACCATATCTTGTGAATATTTATTCATAGAGGAAAGCTACCACCTTCTCATCCTTAGCATGTGTAAGAGCCTTTACTTCTACCCATTTTTTGACATAGTCAATAAATACAAAGATGTACTCTTTTTTGTTAGATTTTGGATCAAAAGGTACTATAAAGTCTAGACCTCATTTTTAAAATGGTTTAATCACAATTTAAGGCCATAAAGATATCTCATTTGAACGTGTAGATCTGCCCATATACTGACATCTATCACAATGATCAATATACCTTATTATATCTTTATGGAGTGATGACCAATAATATCATGTATTCAAGATTTTTACTATTGTACACTTGGTTGTAAAGTGCCCTCCACAAAGTTCATCATGGAAGGGTTTGGGATATTTGAAACTTCATCTTCTCTGAGACATCTTATGATGATGGAGTTAGGCCTAGTATAGAAAATAAATCCAGACAACCATGAATACCTACCACTTTCCTAAATCAAAGATCTTTTTTGTTTAAGGAGAAAGTGATGTGGAAGTAACCCTGTGGCAAGTTAGTTAGAAATATCATCATACCAAGTTGTGGTAAGGGTGAGAGAGAATAGGGGATCTTTTAGAAATGAGTCATCCACTGTGGTATCTTCTTGAGGGTATTATAGGTGGGATAAGAAGTCAGCCATGACATTGTCCTTACCAAGCTTATCTATAATGGTTAGATCAAATTCTTGTAATAAGAGCAGTCATCTTATCACTCTATCTGGGATAACTAATTTGTTCATAAGGTACTGAATAGTTGCATGGTCTATATGAACAAAGACTTGATACCCTGTGATGTAGTGATGGAACTTGTTGATAGCATAGACTATTGCCAATAACTCTTTTTTAGTAACTATGTAATTTAATTCTACTATCTATAGGTTTTTACTTACAAAACATATAACATAATTGAGTGCTTCCTATTTTTGGCCTAACACAGCTCTTAGGGCAGTATCTAAAACATCTATGTGAATATATAAGGGAAGCTTCCAATCAGGGCCATGCAGAATAGGGGTGGTGGTCAATAATTCCTTTAATTATTTGAAGGTTATATCATAGGCAAGAGTCCAAATGAATTCAACATCTTTAATTAGGAGAGTGAAAAATGGTACTGCTACTTTGCTGAAATTGTTGATAAATCTCTTGTAGTAACCAGCGTGTCCTAAAAAACTCCTAACATATTTATGTTTTTCAGGAACATGGAGGTTTTTTATGATGCTAATTTTTATAGGGTCAACATTAATTCCTTTAGTAGATACATAGTGACCTAAGACAATGCCTTCTATCATGAACATGTAGCATTTTTTGTGACTTAAAGACAAATGGTGCTCCTGATAGTGTTGGAACACTTTCTATGATTATTTAGGCACTCATCAAATGTTTCTCCATAAACAATGAAGTCATTCATATAGATTTCTACACATTCATTATCCATATCTACAAAGATACTTAAGATAGCCCTCTAGAATGTTATAGATCCATTACATAAACCAAAAGTTAATATAGTATAAGAATATGTACCCAAAGACAAGTGAAATTAGTCTTATCTTGGTCTTAAAGAGCAATACTAATCTGGTTGTAACCACTAAAGCCATCTAGATAGGTAAAATATTTCTTTCCTACTAGGGTGTCCAACACCTGATCAATGAAGGGTAGAGGAAAGTGATCCTTTATAGTTGTATTAATTTCCTTATAATTTATGAATACATGCTTTTTTCCATTTTTTATGTTACATTTACAAATGGTGAAACCCATTCACTGTTTGAGATAGGATATATAAATCTAGCAGTCAAGAGTTTCTACAATTCTACTTTGACTATTTCTCTAAGAGTTGGATTCATCCTACGTTATGGTTGTATGATTTATTAGAACTTATTTGATATAGATATGATGTGTGCATGTTGTTGGGCTGATTCTTTACATATCCTCATAATCCCATGCAAAAACTCATTGGTTTACATGCAACATACTGACTAAGTGTTTTTCCTCATTTGACTCTAACTTGCTATTAATAAACAATTTTTTTCCTTGAGAGATTTCATTTTTTTGTTAGAGTACTTTCATCATATATATATTTCTAATAGATCTAGTTCAACTATAGCAATGAGGCAAAAACTGGTAAAATATTTCTTGTATAGAAACATCAAATTTATCTGCTTCCCAAAAGCTAGAAAATGGGCACTCAACACAATGCAGGTGGCTAAGATTTGTAGAATGAGTTTTATAATTATTTTGGAGAATATTAGAGAGAATTACATCATCTTCCTGATTAATCAAGGTGCATGCATGATCTAGGGTGAATATAGGAATCTAGGGAGGTTGTTCTACCTCATCTTCTTTAGCCTATAATGTATGTTCTGGTGCCAAGATAGGCTATGCTGGGGGATAAAGGACAAACTTCTTAGTGCGGTTACCATTGGAGATAAAAATGTCACCTAATATATAGATAAGGAAGGCATCATCTATGGAAAGCAAAGGATGTCCTAAGATAAGAGGACATCCATTCAAATTAGACCTACGTTGCAACACAATAAAATTTGTAGAATACTTTCAAGAATCTATAGTAATGATAAAATCTTCAATGATCCATTCTAGTTTGACTATAGACCTACCATTCATTTATAGTATTATAGATGTGAGACAAATATTATTCAGATATATTTTGTGCATAATTACAATTTTTATTACATTTAATGTAGCTCCCAGGTTTATCAATGTATTGGACAACTACTAATCATAGATCTAGACTATTAATACTGAGCATCTTGGATCTAAATATTTATTTTGTAGGGTGTGTCACAACATAAGGTCTACTAGATGGATAATCACATGCACTATATTGGGATCCTTCTTCTTCCTTACAGGATTACGTAGACATAAGTCTCTAAAAAATTTAAAATATATGGGCACATATTTAATGGCTTGGAAGAGGGGAATTTTAACACAAAAATTTTTGAGCTATCCTAGGAAATAAAATTTAGGTTCAATTGCATGGTGCTGAAAGCTAAGACATTTTGGAAATGGTATAGCTATTTCATCAACAACTTTATTTGATAGTTCAGAGAGTTCTTGTGGTGGTGAAGGTGGGTTAGTGTGATCTTCAAGAGTTTCTTGATTTGAATCCATTATTATGGGTGGGGCTAGAGGTGGTAGAAATTTCTCTGAACATAGGTGAACTTCATTGATGTTCACTATATATGCTAGATACTAGATAGGTTTAGTACTGAATGTTGGTTAAACTAACTTATTTTCAAGGTTCTACATAGGCTGGGTAGGGATTTGATTAGGTTTGGGTATAGCTTATGTATTGGGCATAAGAGTAGGAGGTTATTATTTTTTCTATGGAGGGAATCCTCCTTGGTGGTTTCCTCAGGGCTGATTGGGTCTCCAGGGATATTGCCACTGGTTTGTGAAGGATGGGTCTTGGGTTCATTTCCAAGCTTGTATCCAATGTAGGGATATATTTTGTGAAGGTTTCCAAGAGGTGGTGGTGTAGCTTGTCTGAGGTGGCTGCCAGCTAGAATTAGGAGGTGAGACATTCATCTATAGACTAGTTTGGTTAGGAGTAGGTATTGCAAATTGTGAATTAAATGAGGTAGAATTTGTAAAAGGTGGATTTTTTTCCATACCTAGATAAGGTGGTCATTAAAACCATGTATTTTTTTATGTAACATAGAAAATTTGGTCCCTATCTCCTCCTATAGCATGTAGATCTACTATTTTTGATTAATTAGTTGTGATGTTATCTACTTTAGCCTAAACCTTGTGACACCTACAATTTATTTTCCTCTTCTTACAATCCAAACAATAGATGGTCAAAGCTTGATCCAAGGTTGCTTGTTTTTTCCTTGAATGTAGGATATCCAGTTGGGTAGCTAAGTGAATAATGATATCCTATTTCATGTCTTGTAATAGGTTACTAACTTCAATTTTTGATAGGTCACTTGTAGCTATTAGTGGAAGCTTGCTGCCCCTGACTTTGTTTATGGTAGACCTATAATAATTATTACTCAAGTCCTTAATGTATAAAAATGGAAATTGGGAGATATCTCCCCCACTCATTAGGTTTAATGCTTTCAAAACATCTTCTCAAACTCCTTTCAGGAAGATGATTTATATAGGTTCTTCTCCTAGTGCAGTTTGCTTGAATTTTTGTACACTGAACATGAACCGTTGAATATAGTATTCTAAAGATTCATCCCATTATTGAGTCATCCTAAAGATGTCATTTCTTCCATAATTTTTTCCTCATCCATATTCATGATACTGAGCCAAAAATTTCTTTTTCATGTCTTCCCAAGTGTGGATTAAATTACTACCCAGTCCCATGAACCAACGAAGTGCTGAGTCTTTGAGGGTGGATGGAAAATGTTTTAATTTTTGTGAATCTTGCCTATAGTCATAGATTATATAGAGGATATAAAATTTGAATAAAAGGGTGTTCAAGTCTTCTGATAATGTACCTATGAAATTAGGCAAGGCTGAGGGAAGGATATTTTTCATTTATGTTACACCTGTTGCATCTGGAATAAGAAATTTAAAAGTAATTGTGTCTGGAGTCATGTTGTCATCTAATCCTTCTCCATTCATGATGGAATTTGTTTTGATATGGATACCAAATGTACTCAATATTATGTCTTCAAATTTTGTATCAGCCCCTTCATCATCATGATAGTAAATATTTATTTGATGATTTGTAATCTTTCTACTAGATGAGAAATCTAAAGATTATCCTGAGCTTTCTTTGATTTGTTCAAGAAAGCCTTGTTAGAATGTTATTTTGATGTTACTTTCTAGAGTTTTTGGTTTATGAAGTTCTTCTCATTCATTTCTCCTTACTAACTCAACTAATGCTTCCTTTGCTTCTTTTTCTTTTTAAAAGCCAATAGTACTTCTTCTACAAGCTACTTCCTTTAGTTTGTAGTTTTTCCTTCTTCAAGAGCCCTCTGGCTTATGGTATATTTTTAAACAATATTCTTAGTTATTTTAGGTATTTATGGTTCTTTCTTGATAGCAACTTGTAGCTTGTTTCATAAGAATCTCCCTTGAGAATCTCTTTCTCTCTGCATAAATATTCTGCCACACCTTTCAACTATCATGTCCCTACTTGCACATGATTAGTGTCTTTTTTTATTTTTTTATGTGTTCCAAGGGGTTGTTTTAGAATAAACAAAAAGTATAATAAAGGAGGGCATAAATTAAAATGACTAGAATTTAAATTTTACTTCTATAAAGTAGTAAAGTTATCTACTAAAAGCAAAAAAATTACTCTAGAAAGCAAAAAATGAAAGCAAGAAAATTATCCTAGAAAATAGGAAATGAAAGTAGGAAAATTAAAGGCACACTTTATGGAAAATAAATCACTCTCATAGGTAATTAAATTCTATAAAAAACCATGAACTAAGTAAATTACAATATTCCAAAGAGGCATTCAAGGTTGTGCACCATCAACATCTAAAAAATTAGACATCTGGCATAAGAGACCGCAGTGTCCTCACTCAACTTTCCCAACTAGGTAGGATAGTGCATCAAAAATGTTATGCACCATCAACATCTAGGAACTTAGACATCTAACATAAGACACCATAGTCTACTCACTCAACTTGCCTAGCTAGGTAGGATAGTGCTGTTTCTAACTATTTTTGCTTTTCCACATTCAGAAGATGAAAGAAACTATGATAATGGTCAAGGGTTAGATGATACCCGAATGAAGTTTGCGCACCATATCTAGATGACTGAAGGAGCTCCTCTTTGGCTATGGAGGATGAAACCTGTAAATAAGAGAGACTTAAACAAGGAAATTGTTAGATTGATAGGTGGTGGACTGCCAAGCAAAGCTCGATCCCAAAAATGCAAAGACTTCCTGGAGGGATGACAGTCCACTTGTTGATAAAAAGAATGTTGGATAAAGAGAAATAATGAAAGACTTAAAGAAATAGAAATAGATAATGCATACTTGATTCCTTACAATCTATCTTCCACAGTCACCGACGCCAATTAGTCTGCCGTCATCAGTTGTCAATGTTGCTGATGTCGGTTAGTCTACCATCATCGGTTGGTCAATGTGCCAACGTCGATTATGCTGATGACATCGGTAAGGGCAGTGGACTTTTGGATGGGTCTCAAGGTGTGTCTTTGGTTGATAGAGTGGTCTATGGTAGTCAGAGGGTCTATGCAAGGTTGCAAGGCAATAGATAGGGTCTTAGGAGGGATAAGGGGTAGAGTATAGGTTGTCAAAAGGGGTAAGAGTATGAAGAAGGCTTCTCAGCATTTCTAGGAAGAAGTCAGGTCAGGTCTTGTCTATAGTACTTAGAAAAAGTAAAAAGATAACTAATTACTGATGCTTTCTAAACTACTAAAATGAAAGGGCAAAAGAAATACTTAGCTCTAGTTTGCTTGAAGGAGTGTAGAAGACTTGTTGCTGATGCGGCTGATGTAGAAGACTTCCTACAATGTTTCAATTAGGGGTGGAGTGACTGATGCAGAGTTCCTGTACCCTGTGATGCTTGGTGTGCGTCTGGGAGAGAGAGAGAGAGAGGTCGAGTTCCAAATCTGTGATTCAGCATCCCAAGGAGAATTCAGGGAGATTAGCTGGGGGATCCAGAATTTGCCTTCGAGCCTATTTTAAGAAACTGACATCAGCGATCCCGTTGGCGTCAGAAGATGGGTAACCAACGTCGGCAGCTAGAAGGTGGGTAAAAAGGCTATTTTCAGCCTTTTGCCCATTCCTCCCTCTGCTGAGTGTAGTGGTCATGGTTAAACGGTCGAAGGCGGGTTTAATAGGCATGAGGATTAGTGAGAGGGTTGGAATGATTAGTCATAGGGTGATAAATGAGGGTATCCAAGGGTAAGGAATCCAAGGGTGAGGTTATTAATTTAAAATAAGTTATTATTTTAAATTAATAAGTGTGTGGGTTAGGAATGTGTTAGAAGTGGACCAAGGGGACCAAAGGGGGGATTCGACCAAGGAGTAGACACAATTTTGGTGTCTACATTTGCCCCTTTTTGTCTTGTTGGTTGTTCTTGATGAACTACAAGACAAAAATAGGAGTAAGTTGCCCCAGGTATGGGATAAGGTCACTTTTGTCTTGTTGGTTGTTCTGGTGAACTACAAGACAAAAAAAAGAGTTGGTTGCCCCAAATGAGGGATGAGGTATTCCCCCTCAAAGCGGGAGTCGAGGGAAGGTAACCTGATATCGGGTACCGATTTGATAGATAATAGATGGATATGGTGAAGGTTGAGTGTGGATGTTGCAAAAGTTGAGATTACACGTATACCACTTCACGTGATAGGTAGGTCAAATTGTCGCAGTCAAAGGTCGAGGAGTGCTAAAATCAAAATAACCAGTCCCCAACATTTAGTCGTAGCTGATTGGGTTAAATGATTCAAGCTGTAGCTCCAATGGTCATTGTGTTCCAAGTATCCCAGGCTCAAGAAGTGCTCCTAGAAAATAGGAAAATGTCACAAGTAGTGGGGATCAACTTGCTCGCAATCCTATACTTGTGAGGGTCATAATATGGGTTGTAGACAATTTTGCTATCTATTCGTGAGGTAGTAGACATGTAATCAAAACAACCAAGGCATAGTTGTCTCAAAAGTGGTCGTGTTTTGAGGAGATAGTCATGATCTCCAAGGTCATTGGTCAAGTCAGGTTGAGATATGGTAGTTGGTCCGTTAGATGGATGGATGAAGGAATGGGATGAAGGAATGGCTGAGCTAACCTCAGAAGACTCCATGCCAACTGAGTGCTACCTACATAGCCCTTGTGTGAAGGGCCTCAGGCCAATGTAGTTATCCCTACAAGGGAGGAAGAGGGTTGGTTATGGACGTGGGTTGGATGAGGTTAAGTCATGGTTAAGGGATAAATGGTTTGTCCATCAAGTAGACAAACAAACAGATGTGGCCGAGCTAACTCCAGAAGACATCGTGTTATCTGAGTGCTACCTACATAGCCCCTATTAGAAGGGCCTCAGGCCAATGTAGTTTAGGCTAGTTGATAGGTTGGTTTGGTCAGGTTATAAATGATGAGGGTAAGATGATGTTATAGCCTTTTTCATATTGTGTGATGGTGTATTCTATAACATTGGTGATGTGGTCTTTCATCCCTAGCAATTTTCCATATTAGTGATGGATGTATGCTAAAAATGAAATGAGTTTATTTATGCTTCAACAAGTAATGCTTTATGCTTGACATAAATTGCGTGGTCGATAGTTTCCATGTGTATTAGTTTCCATAGAAACTAGTGTGAATGGTCTATGATGAGGTATGATGTCATGATGTCATGTTATTGGTCTGAAAATGTTTTGGGTGGTTTGGTTTGGTGTAGAAAATGATTTGGTTGGATTTGGATTGGTTGTATGTGACCAAAGTGTGTAAGAAGTGAAAGGCACATTGCTCTTTCATTGACAAGGACATTAATGATAACATTGATAAGGGTTTTGCAAATAGAACCCCCGTTCATGCATTATATCTGTGACCATTGGTTGTGTTAGAGAAGTAATCGAATCACTTTGACATTAAAATGAGCTATGTTTGGTGATGTGATATATTAGGATAAGGTAACCCCTTTGAGTAGGGATAACTTTGCCCCTTTTTATAGGAGACCTTGAGAATGACTATAAGTCAAGTCCATGACCCCCTTTTTTTTTTGGGTAGACTGATCGATGCGGGAAGTCTACGTGGGGATGTCTTGTTTTGTGGTCATATGTGAAGCTGATCAATGCGGGAAGCTTCTGAGAGAGTGCTTCTTGTAGCAATATTTGAGCATAGCCATCCTTCGAGGGAGTGGTCTATATTTTGATTTATGTTTTTGAGGGATTTTGAATAGCTATCCTTCAAGGGAGCAGTCTATTAGCTACAACAATGATGGTGCAGCAGTCCTTCAAGGGAGCAGTCTGCATTTAAAGTTTTATGACCTTTGGATATTTTGACATCCCAATTTATTATATATATATATAGTTGTTTTTTGTGGACTGAAGTTTTAGTCATGGACTAGCCTATAGAGGTTTAAGGGTTTCCCTTTTATTACAACAAAGCATACATGCTTGAAAAAAAGGGTTAAAGAGTGTTTGTAGGAAAATAGGGTTGAAAGGAATAGGGACGAGAATGACAGGGATTGCTCAAGGGATGAGCTCAAGTTTATTGTCAAGTGAATGATTACTTGACTAACAGTAGAATGGTCCCAGATGCAAGGCATTAAGGGGCTTAGGTTTTGGTCGGCCTTCAAGAGAAGACAGACGATAAGTCCCTGATCTAGACTTGTGCGTTATGAGATAAGTTCTGAGCCAATTAGGAACAAACTAGCCTCGTTTACTTATTTCCATGTTGGTCACGTGTTGGTTGATGCTTGGTTGGTTGGTTGATGTTTGGTCGATGCTTGGTTGGGGTCTTGATAGTTAGTATAAAGTTGAATTCCCCCAATTGTTGGTGACAGGGACAAGGTTTTACACCCATTGCGGATAATCAATGGGTTGGGTAAAGGAGACGGAGAGAAGAAGATGAAGCTCCTCTTAGACAAGGAGTGTGATGTAAGGATGCATCTTGAGAAGCTTTTGCATGATAGGCTTAGTTTAAGAGGGTGAGATCTGGATCTTCTAGGTTGGAGTTTGGAATCTCAGAATTAGGGATGATGATGGAGGCAATGGTTGGTAATGTTTTGATTAAAGAGGCTAGTGGTTGGGGGTCTTTGGGTTGGACCTTCACTTCCTGTAATGCTTTAATCAAGGTTTGGTGATGTTGTGGAGAGCTTTGAATGAGGCCATACAAAGATGTCTTCACAAGGGTTTGGTAAAGTTGTTTCACCATGGGGTCATGAATTGGTGTCAAAAAAGTTGGTCGAGATATGCCCAAGATTAAAGTCTTGGGTTTTGGTGGTTGAGAAAGCCTGATGGAAGGATATGTTCGAGGGAGAGAAACCTTCTCTTTCCCTTTATCCTTCATGGTTTGTGACTTGTTGGCCACATTGATGGCATTGATTTCAAACAAAGGGGTTGAAGGTGATAGAGGAACCACAGTCTTGCGTTGAGATCCCGATTTAGGTGATGAGGTTTGAGAGGTATATGATGGTGTTGGTGGTTTGTTGAAAAAGTGGTCAAGAGGATCCTTAGTGAAAAGGGTGTCCTTTTTCAAGTGTTGACGAATGATAGCTTTAAGAGTGCAATAATGCTCAGTGTCATGTCCAGGTGTGCAATGATACGCACAAAATTTAGTGTCGTTAAACCAAGATGGTTTTGATCAGGGAGTTGATGAGTGTGAAGGTGAGGAGGTTTGGAAGACATGAGACAGTGTTGGAGATTTATCAAAGGGGTCCTTAATGAGAAGAGTGCCCTTTTTCAAGTGTTGATGGATGAAAACCTTAAGAGTGCAGTAATGATCAGTGTCATGCCTAGGTGTGCAATGATATAGGCAAATTTTAGTGTCGTCAAACCAAGAGGGTTTTGGTCCAAGAGGTTGGTATGGCTTAATAGGTGGAAGAGTGATGTTAGAGGATTGTAACAATTGGCATAACAATAAGGTATAAGAACCTGCTAATGGGTCTGCATGTTATGTTGTAGTAAAAGTTGACAACTTTTGTTTAGATGTTGTTGAGGGAGTATTTCGTACCATCCTTTTATTTGGCAGTGTGGCCAGATGCATAGATGACACTTTTGTGGTAGGAGGCATTGGATGTTTTGAAGGAGGTATGTTTTTGTTAGGTGTTGGTAGTAATGGAGGTGATTTGTTTTTATTGGGTGTCAGAGTAGGGAGCACTCCTATTAAGGTAGAGGGATGTGGGCCCAAAATAGAGGGCAATGGTGATGGTGGAGGAGGAGTTCTCTGATGTGGTTTAGTAGCATTATTTGGTTGGGTGCGAGGACTACTATTGTGGGGGGTAAGGTTCAAGTCTACCCTCACCAGATCTTCTTCGATTGAAGTAGGTGAGGTGGCGAGTTCCTCTTTCGGTGGAGAAGGGATTGGAGATTGTGGCTCTTCGAGAGGGCAGAGTGTAGGGATGGTGATGGCTTCAGCATGTGGTTGAGGAGTGGGGAAAGTATGATACCCCATTGAAGATGAGAAGGATGAAGGCGAGGCTACCAACATCAGAGTCACCAAAACATCCTCCAATATGGGAGAGTTCAAAGTTGACTCTCCTTCATGTGAAAGAGGGCTAGACAGAGGAATATCCTCTATTGGTGGAGGACAAGTAGGAGAAGAAGGTTCTTCTACCCGTGGTGGACTAATAGGTTGACTAACCTCTTTAGACTATGGGAGAGGTTGGTTAGGCATAAGAGGACAGATCGTGTTGATCGTGCGTATATTAAGCTCTTGAGAGTCATCGGCCATGGTCTGAATGTTATTTTGGATAGGGTGATGGTTAGGAAATAGTTGTCTAAAGATGTATATGTTTTGGTTAGGTGGCGCGTTTGGGTTATCCAAGACAAGATCACCTTTATCTATCATGTCTTGGACAATGTTTTTGAAGGTTTTGCAGTTGTTTATGTCATGGCCTTTGACATGGTGATAATGACAAAAGTCATTTTCCCTATACCATGTAGGGATGGCTTTTGCGGGGTCAAATTGAGGTGGTAAAATTTGAGGGAGATTGAGGACTCCTTATTTGACTAGTTTATCTAACACAGAAGCGTATGATTCTCCTATTGGAGTATATTGACGCTATATGTATCACTGTTGGAATTGTTTGGTGATGCTTTGAGATGTGGAAGGTTGAGATTGATTAGTTGTGGTAGATGATGATGGCCTAAGGACCACAACATTTTCCACTCCTTTGGACTTGGAGTGAGAAGAAGAAGGTTTGGACGAAGAAGGGTCATTGGATTTTGTGTTAGTATTTTTATTACGCAATGTGACCTTGTCATCTTCGACCGCACAAAGTTCAAGCTTCCTAGCCATGGTGAAAGCTTTGTCAAATGTGTGGAATGTTTGGACCCACAAAGTAGATGAGATATGTTTAGCACATGCTTGTGAAAAGATCTCAATGAGCTTGGGTTGAGGTAAAGAAAAGGAGAGTTGATTGATTAAGCCTCTCCAAAGGGCAATGAAATTGGCTATTGATTCATCGTCAAACTATCTGATAGAGTATAGGTCCATGATGGAGACCTTTTTGGTGATATTGATCGAAAAGTGGTCAAGAAATAATTGGGCCAACTAGGTGAATGTGAAAAGGGAGTGACTGGCAATAGAACTATACCAATCAAGGGCAACACCAGAAAGCGACATGGGAAATGTGCATAGTAACAATGCATCATCATGTGCTATAAGGTAACAAGCGTGTCTAAACACTCATAGATGTTGTTGTGGGTCTTCCTTACTCTAAAAGCAAGTAAACTTGGGAAGTTCCCACTGACTGAGATATGGTCAGATTGGGATTGAAGGATGAATGGATTCATTGCAAATTTGTTCATATGAAAGAACATTGCTTGAACCAAAAATGGATGTCTCAAGGTTAGACATCTTGTCCATCAACATGTTGATTAGATCGATTGATGGATTTGTAGGTGGGGCACCCCCGAGGTTGTAAGGTGCTTGGAAGATGTTAGGAGGGGTGTATGATGTAGTTGGTTGCGCTTGTATAGGTGCAACATATTGATAACTAGTCATAGGGATAGATGTTGAAGCTAGGGGTGGTTATGTCATGAAGCTAGGAGGCACGACTTGACGTGATGTTGCCATAGGTGGTTGGATAGTGGAAAAACTACCCAATGGATGAGTGGCCACCCTTGTGTTGATAGGTGCAAGAGTAGGCAGGATGGAGACAACTAGGTTTTGGAATGGTGTAGAAGTTTTTTGAGTAGTTTGCGGTTAATGGGGGGTTGAAACCCCAATGGAAGCAGGTCCAAAAATAGAAGGAGAAGCCACACTTAGAAGATTAGTCATGGTCTGGTTATTAGTTGAGGCGATGGCCTGGGTGTCTATGGGTTGAATTATAGACACTGTCGATATGACTACCATCTCAACTAGAGAGGTTGGCATCCCATAAATTGGGTTGCCTAAAGAGTCTCGCATTTGACTTCTCATGAGGTAGTGTTGAAGGGCCTTGACGTTGAGGTCAAGGAACCTTTCAAAGTCTTGGTCCCCTTTAGGGATAATAGGGGGCTGAGTCAGGGTTGGTTGGGTAGGAGTTCATTCGGTCTCTAAATGATACTCCATTAGAGGATTGGTTATGGAAGGTGAAGGCGAGAGTGGTTGTTGCCTTGTGTGGTCAACAAGAGTTTTGGTTTGACTACATGTCAAAACCATCCAAGGTAAAAGGGAGGGTTAGGTTCTGAAAACTATATGTTTTAGCATTAGAAAACTAGAGTTGGTGTTTTTGACAGTCGAAAGGTCAGGTTTTTAGCTTACTGATTTGAGAAGAAAAATTTTGACAGTGACCGACGTCGGTAGAAAAACTGATGTTGGTGAAGAAAGTTGCCAATGTTGGTTAGATAACCGACATCGGTGAAAATAAGTTGCCGACGTCGGTGGAAAAATTGATGTCGATTACTGTGTATTTACAGAAACTTTAGAAAACTAAAAGTTTTTGGAAGAAAGAAGAAAGTTTGAGTTGTTTTGGGAGCTCAGAAGGCGACCTCACTAGCTCAAAAAAACCAGATAGAGACAAAAAATAGATGAAGACAAGCAGACCCTAAACGTTAAATTCCTATGAATAAGTTTTAGAATCGTGTTGGCTTATGCCTTAGAGGTGTGTGTTTGGGAAGTTGGCTTTTAGAATGGGTCTTAGAAGAAGCAGTCTAAGGTTGGTTTCAGGTTAGTTTCAGTGCTCAAAAGTCTATATTAGGTTCCGTACGTGGCTTGGTGCTAAGGAGCAAGATCCCCTCACTTCACGAGCCCAGAGATAAGCTGGGTCACTTAGCTAGTAAATACTTCCCCTAGAGTTTATACTCTGCCAGAGAACAGAGTGGGTTCTCCCCTTGGTAGTGAAGTCCAAGTGGGATCACCAGGAAGGGTAAGGTATCCACTAGGTGATGAAATCCTAGTTGGGCCTTGTCTTAGGTATGTTTAGATGTTTAGTTGTGAATGTGGTCTAGTCATGTAACATAAGTGCACTATGATTTATTCATAATGCGCTTTTAATTACTAGATGTGAGAGCTAAGTATGCATTTAGGCAGAAATGAGATGCAATAGATCTTAAGCCCAAATCGAAATGTTTTGTTCAGATGTAAACAAGCTGAGAAAAGGTTAAAGAGTATGAACTTCACTACTCTAAGATGCAAGAAGGAAAGGTGATAATAAGAAAAAGAAAGATGTTTTTTAACTTGCTTATGGTGTCTTTTTGAAACAAAGAGATAGAAGAAGGATGCAAGAAAATAAATTTTCCTAATGCACCTATATGAAAGTTTGCTTTTAGAAGAAAAATAATGATGAACCCAAGGAAAATTCCAGGGGTCCCACTGGGCGTGCCAGAATGTTTCTAACTATTTTTGCTTTTCCACATTTAGAAGATGAAAGAAACTATGATAATGGTCAAGGGTTAGATGATACCCGGATGAAGTTTGCACACCGTATCCAGACAACTGAAGGAGCTCCTCTTTGGCTGTGGAGGATGACACCTATAAATAAGAGAGACTTAAACAAGGAAACTATTAGATTGATAGGTGGTGGACTGCCAAGCAAAGCTCAATCCTAGAAGTGTAAAGACTTCCTGGAGGGATGACAGTCCACTTGTTGATAAAAAGAATGTCAAATAAAGAGAAATAATGAAAGACTTAAAGAAATAGAAATAGATAATGCATACTTGATTCCTTGCAATCTATCTTCCATAGTCAACGATGTCAGTTAGTCTGTTGTCATCAGTTGTCAATGTTGCCGATGCCAGTTAGTCTGCCATTATCAGTTGGTCAATGTGCCGATGTCAGTTATGCTGACGACATCAATAGGGGTAGTGGAATTTTGGACGGGTCTCAGGGTGTGTCTTTGGTTGATAGAGTGGTATGTGGTAGTCAGAAGGTCTGTACAGGGTTGTAGGGCAATAGACAGGGTCTTAGGAGGGACAAGGGGTAGAGTATAGGTTGTCAAAAGGGGTAAGAGTATGAAGAAGGCTTCTCAACCTTTTTAGGAAGAAGTTAGGTCAGGTCTTGTCTATAGTACTTAGAAATAGTAAAAAGAGAACTAATTACTGATGCTTTCTAAACTACTGAAATGAAAGGGCAGAAGAAATACTTAGCTCTAGTTTGCTTGAAGGAGTGTAGAAGACTTGTTGCTAATGCGGCTAATGTAGAAGACTTCCTGTAATGTTTCAATCAGGGGTGGAGTGACTGATGCAAAGTTCCTGTACTCTATGATGCTTGGTGTGCGTCTGAGAGAGAGAGAGAGAGAGAGAGAGAGAGAGAGAGAGAGAGAGAGAGAGAGAGAGAGAGAGAGAGAGAGAGAGAGAGAGGTAGGTCAAGTTCTAGATTTGTGATTTAGCATCCTAGGGAGAATTCAGGGAGATTAGTTGGGGGATCCAAAATTTTCCTTCGAGCCTGTTTTAAGAAATCGACGTCGGTGATCCCGTCAGCATCAGCTGACGGGTAGCCAATGTCGGTAGCTAGAAGGTGGGTAAAAAGGCTATTTTCAGCCTTTTGCCCATTCCTCCCTCTGCTGAGTGCAGTGGTCATGGTTAAACGGTCGAAGGTAGGTTTAATAGGTGTGAGGATTAGTGAGAGGGTTGGAATGATTAGTCATAGGGTGATAAATGAGGGTATCCAAGGGTAAGGAATCTAAGGGTGAGGTTATTAATTTAAAATAAGTTATTATTTTAAATTAATAAGTGTGTGGGTTAGGAATGTGTTAGAAGTGGACCAAGGGGACCAAAGGGGGGAGTTGACCAAGGAGTAGACACAATTTTGGTGTCTACAAGTGCATCAACCATTCTTAAAAAAAACAATAATTGACACCCTCCCTGACAATGTTGCTAAAATGTTGTGCAAAATTATTACCCAATTAATATTAGATTCTTGAGTCTAATTAACATTAATTTTCAACCCAAGATGTGTATTCTTTTCAGGGATTTTAGCACTATATATGCATTATTGATTCATAGATTAACTTGCTTTACTAGTTGCAATACAATGAACTTTTATTGAATTCACCAGATAGTTATACTATGAAACTATTATAACACAAATATAGAAATATTTCACACTTATGAATCACACATGCATCACATTTTATATAATTAAACCAATAATGAAATCAATTTATACAACACACTTAACTAAGGAGGGTCAAGATCTTCACTGCAACTCCTTCTGAGGGGGCCTTTCCTCATTCAGAATTGAGTTCCAATCCTTCTTTGAGAGATTTAAAAAATTTTATTATAGAATAAACCTTCTCTTTACTTATATATGTATCAATTGAAGATTTATACAAAATATTAAAATATTCAAAATGTAATGACTTATATAATTCTACTGCTCTATTATCATCTATCTAACTCTTAATCTGATCTTGGTTCTACCATTTATACATAAGGTAGTTTATTAGCTTTTAACCAAAAACACTAAACTAGGGAAAAATACAAATACTTAGGAACTACCCCAATCAACCTTTAGGTGGTTAGTAATTAAAATTACTTATTTTAAGCCTAACTGGGTTAAGGATAATGTATATTATTTTTCTATTTTACTTCTTTTTGTCTCCTCATTATCCTTATCATTCTCATATTTGATAGCACATCCAACTTTCCTTGTATGTGGGGAGTCTATAAAATAAATATGGTCCTTTCCTATCATTCATTTGGTTCCCAATATAGTTGGATGTGTCTTTAAGATCCAATCACAATAATAGTTCTATTTTGTGTTGTGGCTATGGGCAACCTATAGGTGGAAGCCTACAGTTTCTATGAGCAATCTTTAGTGGCTATAGATAACTTGTAGGTAGAAGCCTATAGTTGTTGTGAGAAATATGCAGTGGCTATAGGAAACTTGTAGGTGGAAGCTTATAGTTACTACAGGCACCCTGCAGTGGCTATGGGTAACCTGTAGGTGAAAACTTATAGTTGTTATAGGCAGCCTATAAGTGTTGTGCCCAAACAAGATTCTTGTTGCCTTATGTTACCCTTCAAATGTTTTTAAAATAAATTTACATGAGTATAATTAAATAAAATAAAAAGCATCATTAATTCATAACATAACATATATATATATATATATATATATATATATATATATATATATATATGCACACACAAAATCATAAATTCATTCATTCATACAAGGCATGAATGGTTATGGGGATTTACATGAAAAAAGATATATAATACATATGGATGAGTCTATAAAATAGAGAAATTGGTGGCCTTATCATTCTCCATAGGCTAGCTCCCTTGATATTTTAGGATCACTGCAAGATTTTCTTTACTTAGTTGAAACATTCTCTTCCCTATCTTTTTGGTGTAAGGGACCCATTTCTTTGCAATTTTCTTGATCTGAATCAAGCCCATAATGAATAGATTTTGTTCCCTTACATGCACTTAGCAACACTTTCGACTAGTAGTTTCATAAGCCTCTTTGACCCATAGGTCTTAGGCTACATTAGTTATATCAAAGTTTGATTGACCATCTTCCCATTCAATCACTTCCTGGTCACTGGCTTGAATTTTAGTTCCTTGCATTGTGATATTATAAATATGGTTAATCTCATATTCAAGATCAACACTTTCCACATATAGAGGCCCTTTATCCTTTGATATGGGTATCAACACCCTCTCCTTGGTATTCTCAAACATCATATAGTGCTTCTTAAAGTCCAAATATACATTATTTTCATAACACTATGGCCTTCCTAAGAGTGCAAGGTAATTATCATGCTCTACCAACTCGATTATCTCAAAGTTGGATCGTAATTTGATGCCCATAATATCCATATTGGGTCTTTTAGAACCCTAATAGATTTCACTTAGGTCTTGTTGGCCATGAATAATGTATGAGGGGAGGGCCTCAAAGGTAGCCTACCCATCTTTTCATAGGTAGTTCTAGTCAAATTGTTGACTTTTATGCTAGCATCAATAATAAATTCACAAATCGACCATCCATCAAAGGTGGAATTTATCAATAACTCTTGGTCATAATCATCATTCTGAGTATGCCTTACTTCACATGCCTGATCTATATGTGGTGAAAAAAATTCAATCATGGGAGGCATGACATCTTCTTGTGGCCTCCTCTTTGCATGCTCTAAAATCAAGTTCTTTAATAGGGGTAGTATCCCTTTTATTTACAGGAGGTACATGATTTTTGTCAATTCTTGCACTTGAGCCTCTTAGCTATTTTGCTTCTTATGTGAAAAAACATCTTGATCTTTTAAATCCCTTTCTAATTGGAGCTCTCCTTTAAAATTTTGAATCATGATCATAGCTTGTTGTAAGATGTCCTACTGGCTTAAACGATTAGGATATGACATAACTTTGGGCTCAAGCAGAGTGATGCACTCAGTGTGACTTGGCCCTCCATATTCTAGGTTCAACTCTAGTTATAGTGTAATTGGTAGTTGTGTAGTGCACCCACTTCAATTAGTGACATATAATTTGGGTGGCTCTTTGTAGGTTCATTTTGGCTTTGCAACCCACTTTTCCACTAACAGTGCACACCTGACCATGGTGGCACCCTTATCTACACTAGGTTGACCTTGAGTCAATTATTTATATAGGTCAAGGTACTCTTTGACTAGATGTGGTCCTTGATAATACCTACACATTAGATGCATGGGGAAATCACACTGGTAATGTTCCATCGACTTGCACTTGTATCATGATATTGGTGGGAATCTTCCCCCAACTCATCTTTCCCTCACCCTTAGTCACCTCTCTTCTACCCATATCTAGCATTTTATTGGCCATAGCCTTCATTTCCCTAGTTTGCATACCCTCTATCTATCATTGTTGATTTCCTTGTGTCATGCTCCATGTTTTAGCACATCTGATTAATGACATAATAGTTTGTTGTTAAATGAGTATAGGCATCACACAACTTGCTATAGATATTCATGTTCACCTGGCTTGCATGATAGAACAAGGGATAGTTACATGAGTCATACAAACCATGAAAAACTTTAGAACTTAGAATTAATGCTCACACATTCCTTTATGGGTAGTTATTCTTATTGTGGCCCTCTATTTCATAGTCAATATACCACAATCTATTATGAGTGTCATGTGTCTATCCTATAGTTAGTTTTTGTAGTTTAGAAGCCATTGACACAATCTATGCTTCTATGAATGGGATGATCCCCATGTCATTGTTGCTTACTACCTTGGTCTAAAACACAACTTCAAGTACTTCATAGGGGTCCATGAAGGTCTTCATGGATAATGCTCATTTGAATGGTACTAGTAGGCCTCCAATAAACCATTACACATACTAGGATGGGTGAATATAATAGGGGAGTTTGGATAGGATCATCTTATACCATGTATCATATAGGAACATGTTCTTTGATAACCTTTAGATGATTTCCTTCAGCACAACTATGCTCTAGTACTTGAACTCAGGGATATCAAACTCCTTTAGGAAGGCTTCCTTCATTGTATTGTAATCAACCATAGCATAGTTTGGATCAAATTTTAGATACCAGATTGGGCATGATCTAATTAAGTGGTCATGAACTAATTCTTCTTGTGCTTAGACTGAGTGATTCCTTGAGTGTGTCATTGAAGTTCACATTGAGCATATGATCTATGACATTCTCTACTCCATGATACTCAAGAAATTGCATCACCATTTCATAATAGATCTACTAAGGGGGTAAAGCTAGTGTTTGAGGCACTTACACCCTAGTGTATATATTTGAGGTGGTCCTCCACCTATAATTATAGGGTTGAGCATTGAACCTATTTTCATATGTTATGCCTTTAAACTCTATAGTGCAATACTACTCACTTGTGGTGTTGGACCACTTCCTGTGGGCTATTGCCCAGTCGGTATAGCTGACATTCTTTGAGTTGAAATTATTACACTTATAATCTATTATACTAGGGAATTGGCACTCATGTTTTTGGTTTTTGGGTTAGTGCTCACTAGATTTGAGGTACTCTTAGTCAATTCCTTATATGGGATCACTTGTTCAATCACAAGGTCTTGGTTCAACACTTGAAGTCTCTCAAATTCAAAGTTGATAATAGGGTTAGTTACCATTCTTCTTTCTTCTAGTGGGGGATTCAGTGCATGAGCTTATGATTCAAGTTCAAAGGGGGTAGGTACTTCTAGTACATCTTTAATTACCAAATCTTATAGGAACCCAATGCATTCTATACCTAATTACTGAGCTCAGTCTCTTACTTCTTCTTCTCTCTCCTCATGCTACTATAATTTAAGGAATCTTTCCCCATGCCCTTCCCACTCGCTATAAGTCCTCTCAAAAATTCCAAGTTCTATATCTTCTATTAGGTCACACCTTAAATTATTATAGTTATGCCTTAGAAGCTCTTGTGTGTTAGGTTGGTCATCCTTTTCCATCATACCTCACCTACAACTGCCCCTTATCACCTTCTATGCTTGCTCATACTCACAAAGATTTTAGCCTTTTATCCTTAAAATTTCAATACCATAATCTAGTAGTAATTTATTTAGTTCAGTACCAAGTCCACTTATGAATGTGCCTCTTGGCTCATGGAAGAAATCATACTCTACTTCCTTAGGGTAAGAGAACATCTAAACTACAAATTCCAACACATAATTATTCAATGCACTACTCTACCACTTGTCTACTACATGCATGAAAACATCATATAGGATCTCAAGCCTCTCTAGGTGATATTTTTTCCACTCAAAGTGATGGCCATATATTTTTATTATATAGGTGGTATAAAGAACCAACCACTAGTACACATGCTTAGGTAGTTCACAAAATAACACCTCATATAAAACATTAGACAAGTTGGTTTGCACCCACTTTCTTGGCTTCTATCTTATGTAGGATGAATGCTTCTATGTGAATCTATCCTCTACTTGCCCTAACTAGCATTTGATTTTATTGATTGAGAGTTAGAGCATTATTCTATTGCACTATTTTAGCAACAAAATTTAACATAAGTCCTAGCAATAGAAACAAAATGTTGTAGAAAAGTCTATTAGATTAACTCATGTGCTTAGTCACACACTTATATTTGATATAGTTAGGCAAAAGCATATTATAGGTCTATGGTGAATAAAATTTAACACACTACATCATTGACATCAATTTCACATAAAGCATAATCATTGTGTACTCATTCGAAGCACAACAATGAAAGGACCAAGACCTGCATTAGGCTAGTTGAAACATGGCATAGCTTTTAGTCTAAATGGGACTTGGTCTTATTAATAATTTTCTTAGGTAGTATATCGATGCAAGGCTATGGTGGGTTATATCAATAGATACAAGCCTATTTAATGAATCTAGTTTCAGCCATGGTGGTGCAAGTCTGTATAGGGCTTAGTTACAAAATCTTCAAGGGAATAAGTCTCTTAATGCATATTTGTGTCAGGTTAGTTCTAGCACTCAAGGGGTGTATGGCTTTTGGATCTCAAGTATAGTGACATTTAGGCACTTGGAAAAATAAGGGAATGGATCATGCTCAAAGGTGTGCTCATTAAGCTAATGCTCTAGGCACGAGGTCTTAGGCTTAGGTGCATGCTTATTTCAACACTTAGACAATTTCAAAAATATACCTAAGTTGATAAATGGCACAAATATGCCATTATAAACTTGAAGTTAACCTTTGAATCATTATATATTCAAATAAGTTAATTAATCCATTATTCCTATATAAGTTGAGTTGCCCGCATACAATAGTGCTAAAATCATATCAAGCAAATCAGTACTCAATTAGTCTTAATGGCATTCTTTATTCATTAATGGCTTAAGTATATAGAGTCCATAACATGAAAATAGAGCATGTGATCATCTTTGAAAATATTCATGCCCAATGGCTCATAGGAGAGATTGGGCTATACATTTCAAATTCTTAACATAATCCATGCTAGTTTACAATATACTGATGATGTCTCTTAATTTCAGTAGAGCTTTGCTAAGTAAATTCACATCTCTCTTCTTCAGGTTTAGCCTTGGTTTTTATAGGTAGGGAAAATATTTGTACCAAGGTGGATGGGTGAATATCAGGTGCTGAAGTGTCATTGGGGGTGATCATTTCATCAGCTCTATAGCTCTTCCACATTCGTGCTCCAACTGTTAAGTGCAAGCACTCAAAGAGATTCTCTTTTAAATGCAGGTGATAAGCAACTAATTTTATAGCTAGTGTAAGATCCTTGAGTATTCCTCTAACTAGCACTGAAAGGTATACAATATATTAATCATTCCATATGATTACCTCATGCTGAGATATGTTGAGTTGGTGTGGATCAACATGTTGACATCAAAAGGGGCCCAATAAAGATAGTATATGTTAGATTATTTCTCTAGGTCAATTTCTCACCTTTTGAAAGGTTAAAACTTGTTATTTAAACCTTATAACCATATAAAAACTTTTAAAACCTCTATATCTTATCCTCATGACTATGCAAGGTTCCTCTTTGACCTACCTAAAGGTGGATGTTGTGGGAAACTGACTATGTATGAATATGATTATGTTCTTCATTAATATTAGCCATTGAGACCAAACCTCCATAATAATATATTGATCAATATTAAGTTATAGATAAAAAACTAACATATTATATTACATTACCATTGTTATGGAGGTCAACATAGGGAGATAATCTCTATCATTGGTGAAACTATCTGCAGATTATGACATAGTCTCCCACAAGTAGAATGAGGTACTTATTAATTTATCTTTATATCTACATGTTAAAAATAGTTTTAGATCTATGTGAGAATAATATACATGCTCCTAAGAGTCATGTACAATAACTAATTTGTATGAACTAATCCAAATAGATGAGAAACTTGAAGGTGATGGGGATGAGCAAGCAGAAAGAAGTGATAGACTTATTAGCATTGGTTCATAAATAAAAATCATCCAATCCTATAAATACTACCATGAAATTACATTGGATAAAGGTTAATTTCATACCTAAAAATCATTCAATCTGATTCCTCTCCTACTAGTCATACCAAACCAAAACTAGTAGATTAGTTCTACCGATAAAAGAGAACAATGGAGGAACATAACTATTTTAGGCCATTTTCAAGTCTTTCAAAGATGATAAAATGTGGGAGTAAGTTAAATGGATCTTAATAAAAACTTTTAATCCTAACACATGTGCCACACTCCTGCACAAATTGTACAACTACCCAAACTTCATCCTTTTTCAACTATTTTCTTGTTCTGACGTACAAACCTGCACATTTTTAGTTAAGGACTACCACCTCTAAAAATAATAAGACATGGGGAATATTTAAAGGCACTTTGGAATACTTTTCTTACATGTAAAACCATACAATATTCATAAATGACGCCAAATATGACCTTAAGTGACATGAAATGACATAAAGGACTAAAAGTGACTATGATAAAGATAATGACACATTATAAGACCCCTATCTAGGACTATGGGATAAATTTTACATGATAGGGAACCCATATATAAGTTTTTAACTATAGGGGGGTTGAATTATTTTTAATTTTGGTCAAAATAGTCAATAGTTACCTTCATTTGGTATTATAGGATGTGATATCTTACCCTTGGAGTAGTGATAACATGGACCTAGTTATAGGGAAAGTAACTATTACCATCCTTAGGATTAGGAGGGGGAAGAGGCCTATTTTTATCCATTTTAAATTTTCCAAAGACTAAGATGAGAATATGAAAATATATATATATATAAATGCTAAAAAATAATCAAACATGACAAGGAGATGATAATTAAATTTGAAACCCTAAGAGGTTGGAAACCCTAGATAAAGCTAGGGTTTTGTAAGAATATTTAGAGGTTGAGTTCATAAAAATGTTTAAATGTTTTTTTGATTTAGAATTGGGGAATATCCTAATCAATTATGGACTAAATTATTAATTAAATAAGCTAATTAAACAATTTAGATTTACAATATTCTGATAAATATATTGAATTTGAGAATATGTTAAATATAGAAAAGTACAATGCCAAAATTATATTGTGAAAGTAGAAATGTGAAGGAGAAATAATACTTAGCTTATGAAATGATGCACAAATATAATCTAATGAATTAAAATATATCATTAGATTGTCTTCTTCTGCAACTATGCCTATCAGATCTATCCATCCATCATTGCATAAGCTAAGTTTTATTTGTCCTCATTTATACTTTTAGAATATTTTTTGGAGATATATTTTTAAATATTTATAATTTTTTGAAATTCAATATATTTATCAAAATATTTTAAATCTAAAATATTCAATTGGCTTGCTTTTTTAATAGCTAAGTCCATAATTAATTAGGTTATTCCCCCAAACCTTAATACCAAAAAGGGTTAAACATTAAGTAATGAATCCAAATTACACAATGATATTTCTATAGAATGTAATTTTAAGAAATGTATTTCTATTTTTGATGAATCCATTATACCTATGTTTAGGGTAGATAATGAGTTAATGCCAATAAATGAATCTTTCCAAACCACTATTATTCCTACTATCCACATAATTTTTATGACGAGTTTAATAAGTGAACTCCAAAATAAATTAATTTATATTACCATACAATGTAGATAATGTAATGAAAATATGAATGATAATTCTGTTTTAGGATAACCCATCACATGAATGGTGTACAATTTGAATTATATCAAAAAAGTTGGCATGCCTAAATTTCAATTGTTTTATGGCCATGAAGAGCATATTAGACATTTAACTCAATACACACTCTCTTTTGGGACATTTTATAATGATTTAGACATATTATTATAAAATCTCCACAACTTTTGAGAAGGTGATGCATTAGATTGGTTTTATATTCTCTCTACTGGCTCCTTACCTTATTTTAAAAATATAGATAGAATTTTTTTAATCCAACTTTAATAAGAAAAATGTTATTAAACTAACATTAAAACATCTCCAAATTATAAATAAAGTTCATGATGAGTTTATCTAAGATTAAATTTTAATATTTAAGACCACATTATACTCTTTAATGTATCAACCCTCGGATATTGAAAATCAATTTATCTTTGGAAGGGATTTTATGTCTTCATTAAAAGAAAAAACTTATTTTGAGAGAATTTACATGGAAATTTTAGATTATGCCTTTGATCTCAATTGTTTATCTCATGAGGCACCAAGTTCAAATGATTCAACACAACTTCAACTAAGAAGGAAATTCCTCATAAGGAAGGAGAACAAACTACATATTATTCCAAATCAAAGAGTCCAATTAAGGTCTTCCATAAAAGGCAAGAATCAATGGACATGGTTTACAATGGAAAAGCTAAAATGAAGGAAAATTTTATAAATAAAGTAACCACTTCAATTTTATTGTCTTAAAGATCACCCAAGTGTTATTTTGTAGACATTACCTAATAATAATCTAATAAAATTACCTCCTAATTAATATTACCCTCCCCATCACCTAAAATGAGTGTGGATACGACCATATTGAAAATATCATGGTATTACTAGACATAAAGAAAATACTTGCTATACATTATGATAAAAGATATAAAAACTTGTGGATAAAGGTGTTATTTCTTTTAGAAAAGTTGAAATTAGGTTTAAAAAGTCTCCTTATCCATATTCTTATTCTACTCATTTGATGATGATTGATATATCTTAAAACTTTATTTCAAAGGAGATAATGGTCCTACAAGATTCTAAGAAAAATTTTATTGGGAGAAGATATTCTTCTAGTTAAAATTATATAAGGATTAATGTTTCCCATAACATTCCTATTAAGGATCCAATGGTCATCTGGTCACCCATCAAAGGCTAACATAGATAAGGAATTATTGCAGATGATAATAAACAATGCAATACATGTAAATTGGATTTCTCAAGCATTTGGGACAAAATGAGCAAGGTTTAAACCATACATATTAGAAATACATGGGGCATATTAAAATTTAGATTTCTATAGGATTGAGGATAGTGAAAACATTATTATATGTACACAATACTATTGCACAAAGCAATGCCATATTGGGACAATGATGGGTACAATAAATGGAAGCAAATTTTGATAGAATTAAATGACTATGTTTACACTTTCCACTTTATAAGAGGATTTACTTACATATCATAATTATAAAATAAGCATCAATAAAGATTCACTTACATCATATCCAATTCAATTATTGATATTAAAAGTAAAATAGATATTTAAATATCAAGGACCAAAATAAGTAAACAAAATCACATAATAAAATAAAGAAATAAAACCATTTAAAGTTTTACAAAAGGTCCATCAACCAAATTCCTATGATTATAGTGCATTTATATTTCCAAGTGGATGGTCAAATAAATTTTGTTCACCACAAATGATAGTTTATGATAGTTTCATGGGCTAGTTTCATATATACATGCATTATGGTCACAAGGTAAAAATTATTGTACACATTTTCATCCATGAAATACAAGTAACACATTCAAACCACATAAAACACATTACTAACAAAGGAAGCATCATTGTCCTCTTTATGAACTCAAGAATGAGATCCAATGTGTCTCACGTGATCTTGGTATAGTAATATCATATCATGGTTCCTACCTTATTCCTTTAATAATATCATTTTCTTTTCCTATATATGCACATACTAAGCAAAAATATTTTGACCTAAATTAGTTATAGTTGGTGGGAGAGGAATCTATTATCCCTCTCATTGAGCTCTCAAATCATTCTATTCTCACACTACTATAACTTAAGATACAACTATGATACCTAAAAAATCAAATATGGGTGCAAAAATACCTATAATATCATCAATGTGCTCCACCAATCCACCTCGTTTATCATCCTTCGTAATGTGTCAAGTCAAGGTATGAACTAAGGCATCCACATTAGTAGTCCAATATGCATCACTCAAAAAAACACATGGAATTTACATGTAACATTGATAAATTTCAAAAAAAGTGTAATCAAAATATAAATAAAAAAACCAATACATAATATAATTACAATCAATGTTAGTTGCAATAGGCTATGTAATAAATTGAATGCATCCAACCTATGCCTATATTATAACCAAAACATCATCACCTATAATATGGAAAAATAATGGCCATATAATCAACAACTACCAATGATTATAATCCACTAAATAACTGATATCATATACATATGCAATAACCAAAGGAGGCTCCACATCTCCTACAGGTATAGGTGTTAAATATGCATCACTAGGGCACTCTCTATACCTTTGATGAATAATGACTCTTAGAGTCTGTGTCCATGGATATCATATAGATCCACCCATTTTTTAATACCAAACTATTGTGTGACCCTCATATATTTAGAAATGCTCAAATACACTTTGAAAATAATCATGAATCCACACAATGACTTGATTCCTCTATAGCCCTATCTCATCCTCGAACCACCCAACAAACCCTTAGTAAAATCTCCATGTAATCTTATCTAGAAATAATATATCAAGAAACCTATGATACTTCATCCTAATTTGAAACATGAATTTCCTCCTAACCCAATTATTTACATATATCATGGTGTGCTCACTTGACATGAGGACCTCCAATGGGGTGTATAACTTCAATGTGCTCATAATCCCAATAATTTATCAAGGAGGTTGAACCTAAACCACTAGTGTGGTCTTCTCGACTAAAACTATACAAATATTGATATAAGTGGCCTAACATCATCTGACCCCAATTTACCTAGTCTCATTCCTTAATATCATGGAATATCTTAAACATGTAATAAGAAATAAGCATGAACCTTGATCCACTATTAGAAATCAATCCTAATACAAAGATACTTCTACAAGAATGGAACAACTGACAATACAATATTTGCAATAAATATGATAATGTATCCATCTATATAGAGATATTATCTATCATGTGATTCCATATATTGATGAGCTTTCCTAAAAAAAAAATTCTTATACATTATATGTCATGCCCTAAGTGCCCACTATAGGTATTATGAGTATCTTCCATATATCCTCCAATGCCATTGTCATCTCCTTAGTGGGAAGCCAAAAGTTACATGTGTCTATTTTTCATCATCTAGATAACACGGTCATTAGATTAATATCATAAGAATATAATAATCTATTTAACATAGCTTAGACATGCACTTTCAAATATATAGAAATCATCATCAATGATGTATAATGCTCACATTATTTCCATGTGTTTACCATACCAAAATTCTCACACTTAAATATTTGTCCACAAAGATGGAAAAAAATAGATCTAAAAATGTAATACATATAAACTATGCTTCAAAATCATAAGTACATATCTTATTATTTGGTGTCCCCCAAAAATATTAGTCATTTTTAGGACAACATTTGAACTATTTTGGTCCAACAAACCAAAATACTCTTTCCTTCTCAAAAATTGTTTTAGGCATTCAAATTCTCCATTTTTCAAGCTTTTTCAAGTTCTACAGACTCTTTAGGCTTGAATCTATGAACTCGTAGGCTTGAATCTATGGACTCTACAGACTAAGTTCTAAGGACTCATTTCTATGGACTCTATTCTACGGACTTCGTAGGAAGGAATCTATGGACTCATTTTTATGGACTTCACAGGAAGAAATCTATGGATTCATTTCTACAGACTCCCCCAATTCTGTAGGCTTGAATCTACAAACTTCATAGAATATTTCTATAGACTCATTTCTATGGACTTTGTAGGAAAGAAATAGGTTCAACACTTAGCCATTTTTTCAATCAGGAAGTTCAAAGGGGCCTTCCAATAGCCTGAAGGACAAGTGCCCTTGTGGAGGGCACTTAGGAGCCAAAGTGGACCATTGAAAAAATTTGAAAGGGCAATGAACCAAGATGAGTGCCCTTGGAGAGGGAAACGAGCAAAAGTAGACAAAGAGAATTCCTTCAAAAAAGTGAACCAAGGACAAACAGCCCTTGCGGAGGGCAGGCAGGGAATAGGCAAACCGTTTCAAAGACCAAGTGAAGAGCAAGGAATTATTTCAAAAAAGTTCTTGTGGAAAATTAAATAAGGCACAAGTCCTTTAGACAAAATATCTTAAGGAATTCCTTTAGACATTTTGTTTAAAGAAATTCACTCGAGGAGAAAGCCTGATGAAAAGCAGAAGCAAGTAGGAAGAAAAGACAAAGGGAAGGAACATTTCCTTTGGACAAAATGTCTGAAACAATTCCTTCAGACTTTTGTCTGAAGGAAAAGCCCAAAGTAAAAGTCTGTCGATGGAACAAAAGCCCACTGAAGGAATAAAATCCTGAAGGCCATCCAAAAGACTCTGAAGGGCAGATACACTTGTGAGGGGCTCTCCCCAACCCAAAATGGACTATTTCTCAAGACCTCGAAGGGATTCTTCCCCTTTAGAAAGGACAAAACAAGAAAGCTGAAGGAATTACCAAGGAATATGATGGGCCTGCAGACGTCAAAGTTGAACGTCATGAACTAGCAATTGAGATCCAGACGTCTGGTGACATCCCCACAACTGTCAAATTTAGGGTAACAAACTAGCCATGGGTTTCCTAATGATGACGGGCCCGAAGACATCAAATTTATGGAAATAAAATAGCCATTGATCTTTGAAAGCTGGAACATGGACTCAAATGCAAAAGGCCAAAATGCCAAAGGGAAGACTGATGGAAGAGTGTGAGGAGCTAGCAAGACTGAAAGAGATAGCTCGAGAGCTCAGGTCACACAAATAAGGATGAAATACAGCAAGGAAAGAGGGAATGATGGAAAAAGATCAAAAATATCCATGCATAATATATGTTTCTAGAAGGTGGAGTAGCCCACCAGGTGGACATTAGAAGAGCACACACATTTAATGGCATGGCCCATTTTTTGCATCGAGTAAAGCAAACAATTGCGTACAAATTAGGAAATACATCAGGCGGCCCATATTAAAGACTAACGCTCGATTCCAGCAGAGCCCATGGACAAAATTTAAAATGCATTAAAGGCATTGAATGCATTATAGGCCATTTTTGTGAAACAAAGTGTCTAAGTCTTTCTTGGAGCACTATATAGTGGACTCTCTCTTATTGTTTTAGATATCTCAGTCTGTAATCATAAATGAAACTCTATCCAAATTAAAAGGCATTACTGAGAATTTGAGTTTAGATTGTTGATCATATTTCATTATTTGAATAAGAAAACAAGTGACTTTTCAGACTTTGTGTTGGAATAGCTTGGTTGTTGGAAAAATTGTTCTTATGTCTATTTCCTTAATACATTTTTTGTCCATTTGATTAAATAAGTAGAATTAGTGAAAGTGATTAGGAAGGTGTCTTGAAGCTAATTATGGAGAGACTTTGTGCTACCACAATTGTCTTTAGTTTATATATTTTTCTATTCCTGTTTAAAGGATCTTGGGATGACTTTGTGCCCTCATTATCCTTCATATTCTATTTCTATGTAAAAGACCTTGGGATGACTTTGTTCCCTCATTGTCTTTCGTATTTCAATCTTTGGGAGTTGAAGTGGAGAATTTGTGCCTCATTTCATCCTGATCTATTACTGTGCCCTGTTACAGTTACCTATCATCACCTATAAGATTCCTTTTGTTTGATGAACAACACTTCTAAAAGAAGAGGAGTGTTTTCTATCATTTCATCAAGATTTCTCCTTTGAAACATCATCTCTAAAAAAAGAGAGATGAATGATTTATCCTACCCTTGAGTGTTATTTTCTATTTATATATATAATATATAGCTCTTGCATATCTACAAGGAACCTTCCCTTGATGAGAGGAGAGATTTATCCCCTTTTGATGTAGTAAACCTGCACATCTGGCCAACCAATTTCCCTATGTTGTGGTTGAAGAGACCTATTTTTCTCATTAGTTAGTTGATCAACAAAAGATTCACCCAAAAGTTTTTGGCAACTCCACTAGGGATGAAAGTGTTATCTAAAGCCTCAAGTTTTAGATTGAAGCAGTCCCTACCCTTATCCATTATAGATTCTGGTGACTCTATTATGTGTCTTACCCATTATCATTATAACCTTACCATATCCCTCCACCTCCATGCCAATTTGGGAAGAACATGCAGTTTGAAGCCTCAAGCTTCAAGTTGAAGTAGTGCCAGTTCTTTTCCATTTTTTTTATATTCTGGCAGATCCATAGTATACACGAAGCCAAGGGGCTAAAGGTATTATTGACCCTATATTCAAGTTGGTACAGCAAAGTAATTTTGATATGTTTCCTTCACCATCTCATCTCCAATGAACCAGGAGCTTTCCTCCTACTAAATTTAAGTCTCCATTATCAGGCAAAGCCTCCATTTCCACTATCAATAAAGCTTTGTCAATACTTACCCCTCTGAGATTTGTTAGTCCACCTTTCCATATTCACATAATGGTAGTTCAAGGCCCTTGGGGTAACTCTTTCAGCCCACTCAATTTGACTCCACCCTTGTATGAACTTCCACGTAGCTCAGGAAAGAATTTCCCCAAATTCTATGGTGATGGGTTCACCCTAATGAACATATTGAAGCCTTAAACATATCCTATGGTGTAATAGGAGTGGAATTTGAAGATGTGGCAGTTAGGATTTTCATGGAAACACTACAAGGTGCTACTGCAGACTGGTTCTACCATCTTCAGACTAGGTCAATGACTGACTGGGATACTCTCAAAGCTAAATTTGAAGCCAGGTTTAAACTTGCAAAAGATGCACATGATTTGCTGGCCCAACTCACACAGATGAAGAAAGAACCTCACAAGCCTATGAAGGATTTCATTGCTAAGTTTGACAAGCTCAAAAATTAGATTCCTATCATTGCTTGGCCTACACCTGAGAATCTCAAATGCTTCTTCATCAACTCACAACTGCCTAAATTGAGTTTTTTGCTGAGACGTGTTGGCCAAATAGACCTTGCTGCAGCTCAAGATTTGGCTACTGAGGTAGAAGATGACCTTATCTTGGTAGGAAAGATAAGGAGAGACCCAAACAAAAGTAAATCTTCTTCATCTTCTGAATACTCACCTATAGGCACCACTGATCAAATGGTGCAAAATCTAGCAAATGAATTGCTAGCCCTGAAAAGGAAAATGACCTAAGGTATGTCTTTTCCTCCTAATCAGGATATGCTAAGGAGGACATTCCCCAATCAATCATACCAAGGCAATGCTATCAAAAATCAAGGATAGCTAAATCATCTTCCTTCCCCATAGGGGAAACTTGCCATTGAAGCACCCCCAACCAATTCAGTACTTGGATATCTCAAAATAGAATCTGATTTCTCTTTCAAACCTAAATTAAACCAAGAAAATGATGCTAATATCCTTACAGAAGGCCAAGAAGAATTAGTTGGCGAATCCAACATTGGTTTCCTGAATTAACAAGATGAACCCAAAGGTAAAGGTGAAGCAGTTGATGGATCATATGTTGTATTCACCTGGTCCCAAAACCAGTCAACTCAGCAAGCTAATAAAGAAAAAATAGGGGAAAGTTCTCAGCCTGCAATTTCAATTACCAAATGAGGAACTTATCTACCTTTCCAACCAAAAGACCCAGTGAGCAATAAAAAGGTAAGTACATCAAACATTCCTCCATCTTCAACTTCAATTCCATAAACCAGTACTACCCCTCCTAAAAACCAAAAAGATGAACTCATATCCTCTGTTCCTAGTCCATTTCAGTCATTTGACATAATTGACCATGTCAAGAAGACTAAAATTCAAATGTCTAAATTTGAATTCTTGCAATCCAATCCTGAGTAGATGGATAGGTTGGTTCAGCGTGTGAAGAATAAAGCTATCCCTGTAGGACAAGATGTAAAAAAGGTAACTCATGATCCCCCAAAGAACATGTCCATCCCAAATACTCTTGTCATTAATCCTCTTACTGCCCTTGGGAAGATAGAGCCTTTTTATGTTTCCCTATTAATAAATGGTAAAAAATTGAGCAATTGCATCATAGACTCAGGTGCATCTGACGAATTCATGCCTACCAAAGCGGAAAAATCTCTTGGACTCACACTGACCAAAACCTTTGGGAGATATTTCTCCATGGAGAACAAATAAGTACCTCTTCTAGGACAAATCAAGGATCCCCAATTTGCATTTGCAACATTTCTATACAAAAGAATCAAGATGACAGTTCTAGTGGCTGATGTCCCAGCATCCTATGGTATTCTGCTTGGATAAATTTTTTGCAAGGATGTTGGTGGTGAGTTAAGCATGGACCTTATTTGAAGCAAGGATCCCTATCAAAGGCATCATGTAGAGGCTACTTCCTGAAAAGGAATCAAAATATGTTGTCACTTAGACATCAACCCCTAAAGCTCAAATTCTGTTTGAATCTTTAGACATGGGTAATTATTTCTTAACCACAGAGAATACTCATGTTTCAGTTGATGAAACTTCTAAAAATGATAGTCTGAAAATTGGTTCAAATGGAACAACAGAAGATGTGAGAGAGCAAAGTGCAAACACAAATTAATTTCCCCTTCCAAGCAAGGAGAAATCTAAGGAAATATTAATTTATGATGATGTTTAGATCCTAGAATTTGATGGTAGCAATTCTTCTACTGGCTCAGGGGCTGAGATTGTATTGATATCTCCTCAAGGAGATATTTTTCCTTCTTCATACAAGTTGTAATTTAACAACACCAACAACACAACTGAGTACAAATCTCTATTGCTTGGATTGAATGTTGCTCGAGATAAAGGCATCAAACTCCATGCTAAAGGAGATGCTGAACTAGTGGTTTGTCAGGTAAGGATCCTATATCAAAACAAAAATGAGATATTATGCAACTACCACAATCTAGTCTGGGATCAAATTGAAAGCTTTGATGCTTTCAACATCTCTGCCATTCCTAGAGAATTTAATGACTAGGCTAATGTACTAGCCATTTCAGTAACTCTCTTAGTTCCTCATCTAGACTTCAAAGGAAACAAGTACACTATTGAATTGATCTTTTGACCAAGTGTGCCCAATAATGCCAATCATTGGCAAGTGTTCAATAGTGACAATCAACTCATCACCTTTTTGGAACAAAAAGACAGCTTTAAACAACTTCAATTCAAAGGCAACAAGCTCTAGAAACTTGAATCAACTCTTGAAATGAATTTAGACGTAGGTGAAGAATTCTTGCAACTAAAAGGAAATAAAATTCCCAAAGGACTGGTTTCCTTGATAAACTATTTAATAACCCCGATAGGTTCATCAAATAGCAGTAAATGGATTCAAGCTCTTCCCAGGGGTTTGATCAGATAAATTTAGGTCCTAAGGGCAATCCTAAGATGGTGAACATTGGGAAGTTCTGTACTCAGGAGGAGAAACTCAAATTTAATGACCTGCTTTACCATTACATGGATGTTTTGGCATACTCTCATGATGATCTGAAGTCACTCAGGCCTAAGGAAATTCACCATGAAATTCCTCTCAAGGATGATTCAGTGCCATACAAGTAGAAATCTCATCAGTATAATCCAAAGATATTAGGTACTATTCTGTTTGAGATACAAAAAATGTTGAATGCTAGGATAATTTTCCCAATCCATCATTACACATGGATTGCCAACATAGTCCCTGTGAGGAAGAAGAATGGTGAAATTCGCATCTGTGTAGATTTCAAGAATTTGAATCAGTCATCTTTAAAGGATAACTATCCTTTACCAATCATGGATCAAGTACCTCAGACAATGACTAGTTTAGAGATGTTATCAATACTAGATGGCTTCTCAGGATATAATCAGGTTGAATTTAGTGAAGTAGACCAACATAAGACTACCTTCACTACACCTTAGGGCATGTTCGCATATAGAAGGATGCCTTTTGGCTTGATAAATGCTAGTGCCACCTTTCAGAGAGCAATGGACCTTGATTTCAAAGATGAGATGGGTAAGTTCATTGTATTCTATCTTGATGACTTGATCATCTTTTCTAAGCATCGCCCAGATCACATACGCCACTTAAAACAAGTGCTAGAGTGCTACCTCTAGAATGACATTTCCTTGAAACCCAAGAAGTAAATTTTTGGTGTAACAAAGGGGAAACTTCTCGGACACATTGTGTCTAAAGTAGGCATAAAGATTGACTCAGACAGAGTCAGGTCTATCCAAGAGCTTACCTTGCCTACAAGTAAGACTGTTGTTCACTCTTTCTTTGGAAAGGTGAATTTATTACGAAGGTTCATCCTCAAGTTTGCTAAGAAGACTTGACACATTATGAACATGATGAGGGGAAAGGCTACCTTCAGCTAGATTGAAGAAGGCAAGTCAACATTTGAGGATATCAAGACTGCCATTACCCACACCCCAATTCTGGTTTGCCTAGACTACAACAAAGAATTCACCATATACAGTTATGCTTTTAAACACATGCTTTCAGCAATTCTGGTTCAATAGAATAAAGAAGGTATGAAATCTCCTATTTCTTTCATGAGCTGCCCTCTCAAAGCTCATGAGTTAAAGTACTCAAACATGGAGAAGCATGCATATGTAGTGGTGAAGACAGTCAAGCATTTCCACTTCTATATCTTGAATTCTCACACTACTACCTTGGTTCCTGATACCATAGTCAAATCCATACTAACTCAGCAGGAGTTTGGGACAAAAAGAGGCAATTGGATTGCAAAGATTTAGGAGTTTGAGCTAGTCATCAACCAACAAAAAATGGCACAGGGAAAAGGCTTATGCCAATTAATTGCTGATAACAAACTAGAAGAAATAGAGCATGAAGAAGCAGAGGTGGAAGACACACTGACAGTCCTCTTTGTTTCCACCATGAATGAGTGGTATTCAGGTATTACTCATTTCTTTACTTATGGTGAGTGTCCTGCTCACCTATCTTACAAAGAAAGGAGGACTATCAAGTTGAAAGCTACCAATTTTGTCTTTTGGTATAATGACCTGTACAAAAAGAGCCTTGATGGAGTGTTCCTTCGCTATGTGAACAAGGAGTAGCAAAGCCAACTTTTGAAATCTTTCCATAATCTAGCCTATGGAGGACATTTTTTTGCTCCTATGACTGCCCATAAAATTCTATGAGCCAGGTATTATTGGCCAACTCTTTTCCAAGATGCATATAAGTGGGTAAGAAAATGTGAACTGTGTCAGCAGTTTGTTGGGAGACCTAAGTTAGTTGCCCTACCTCTCAAGCCAGTGGTCATAGAGGAACCATTCTAGCAATGGGGAATTGATTTTATTAGAGATGTAAACCCATCTTCAAGTGCTAGACATGATTATGTCCTTACAACAACTGACTATTTCACCAAGTGGGTGGAAGCTATTCCAACCAAGCATGTACTTTAGAAGTAGTGTGTAATTTCCTCAAGGATAATATCATTTCTAAGTTTGGGGTTCCAATCAAGATTGTCACAGACAATGCAAATTGTTTCACTTCCTAGGAGATTACTCATTTTTATTTTTACTATGGGATCACCCTATCACTCTTTTGATTACTTTCCATAAGGGAATGAACAAGCTGAATCAAGCAATAAGAACCTGGTGACTATCATCAAGAAGCTAATGGATGACAACCAAAGGACATGGCATAAAGCATTGGTTGATGCTCTATGGGTAGATAAAATCAAACCAAAGAGGGCAATTAGTATGTCTTATTTCCAACTTCTTTATGGTATCAATGCTGAGATACCAATCACCTTGGAATTGCCAACATTAATATTGGCTAAGGCAATTGAAGATCAGACATATGAAAGCCCCCTTGATAAAAGGATCATGTGCTTGACTAAGCTAGATGAGTAGAGAGCTATGGTGGTGGACTGAATTGCTGCCCATCAAAGTTTGGTAAAGAAGCTCTTCGATTGAAAGGCAAAAAATTGTGATTTCTAGGTTGGAGATCAAGTCCTACTGTGGGACAAGAGAAGAGAACCAAAGGGAATGCATGGAAAGTTTGACTCCCTTTGGAGGGGCCCATTTACTATTCATTAGCTCAATGGTGAAAACCATTTCTTGTTGAAATATAAAGATGGTACGCCATTTTCATTACCACACAGTGGGCAACATCTGAAACACTTCAATCTGTGAAGTATCAAATAAGATCAGCTTGTACATATGTATATTTGTATAGTCTTTAGTTCTATTTTCATGTTTTCATTTTTTTTTATCACATTTATTTTTGGGTATCATGACTCCATGGCCCAATGGCATACTTCAAGGCACTAGAGATTCTAGTTTCTACTCCCCTCAGCTATTCCAAGTTTTCAACTAAAGGAAGTTCCCCAACTGGAGCCAGCTGTTGTCCCCCAAAAATATCAGTCATTTTTGAGACAACATTTGAACTATTTTTGAACTATTTTGGTCCAACAAACCAAAATCCTCTCTCCCCTTCTCAAAAATTATTCTAGGCATTCAAATTCTCCATTTTTCAAGCTTTTTCAAGTTCTACGAACTCTGCAGGCTTGAATCTACAGACTCATAGGCTTGAATCTACAGACTCTGTAGGCTAAGTTCTAAGGACTTATTTCTATAGACTCTATTCTATGGACTTCATAGGAAGGAATCTATGGACTCATTTCTACAGACTTCATAGGAATAAATCTATAGATTCATTTCTACGGACTTCATAGAAGATTTCTATGGACTCATTTCTACAGACTCTGTAGGTTGGTTTCTACAGACTCTGCAAAAAAGAAACAAGTTCAACACTTAGCCATTTTTTAATTGAGAAGTTCAAATGGGCCTTCCAAGAGTTCAAAGGACAAGTGCCCTTGTAGAGGGCACTTAGGAGCCAAAGTGGACCATTGCAAAAATCCAAAAGGAAATGAACCAAGCTGAGTCCCTTGTGGAGGGTAGCAAGAAAAAGCAGACAAAGAGAATTCCTTTAAAAAAGTGAACCAAGGACAAAGAACCCTTGCAGAGGGTAGGAAAGGAATAGGCAGACCATTTCAAAGACCAAGTGAAGAGTAGGGAATTCTTTTGGAAAAGTTCTCATGGAAAAGTAAACAAGGCACAATTCCTTCAGACATTTTACCTGAAGAAATTCACCCGGGGAGAAAGCTCGATGGAAAACAGAAGTAAGTGGAAAGAAAAGACAAAGGGAAAGAACATTTCCTTCAGAAAAAATGTTTGAAGGAATTCCTTCAGAATTTTGTCTAAAGGAAAAGCCCAAAGCAAAAGTCCACTGACGAAACAAAAGCCCGCTGAAGGAATGAAAGCCTGAAGGCCATCTAAAAGACTTTGAAGGGTAGATACCCTTATGGGGGGCTCTCTCCGACCCAAAATGGACCATTTCTCAAGAACCTAAAGGAATTCTTCCCCTTCAAAAAGGACAAAACAAGAAAGCTAAAGGAATTTCCAAGGAATATGATGGGCCCACAGATTTCAAAGTTGAATGTCGCAAACTAGCCATTGAGACCAGACATCTGGTGACGTCTCCATAACCATCAAATTTAGGGTAATAAACTAGCCATTGGTTTCCTAATGATGATGGGCCTGAAGACGTTAAATTCATGGAAATGATATTTGATCTTTGAAAGCTAGAACACAGACCCGAATGCAAAAGGCCAAAATGCCAAAGGGAAGAACCATTGATGGAAGAGTGTAAGGAGCAAGCAAGACTAAAGGAGATATCTTGAGATCTTAGATCGCATAGATAAGGATGAAATATAACAAGAAAAGAGGGAATGATGGAGAAAGATCAGAAATATTTGTGCATAAGATATGTTTCTAGAAGGTAGAGCAGCCCACCAGGTGGACATTAGAAGAGCACGAACATTCAATGGCGTGGCCCATTTTTCTGCATCGAGTAAAGAAACAAATTGTGCACACATCAAGAAATACATTAGGTGGCCCATATTAAAGACTGACACTTGATTCCAATAGAGCCCATGGACAAAATTTAAAATGCATTAAAGGCATTGAATGCATTATAGGCCATTTTTGTGAAATAAAGCATCCAAGTCTTTCTTGGAGCACTATATATTGGACTCTCTCTTTTTGTTTTAGCTATCTCAGTCTGTAATTAGAAATGAAACTCTGCCTAAATTGAAAGGCATTACTGAGACTTTGAGCTCAGATTGTTGATCATATTTCATTATTTGAATACGAAAACAAGTGACTTTTTAGACTTTGTGCTGGAATAGCTTGGTTGTTGGGGAAATTATTCTTATGTCTATTTCCTTAATACATTTTTTGTCCATTTGATTATATAAGTAGAATTAGTGAAAGTGATCAATAAGGTGTCCTAAATCTAGTTGTGGAGAGACTTTGTGCTACCACAATTGTCTTTAGTTTGTCTATTTTTCTATTCCTATGTAAAGGATCTTAGGATGACTTTGTGCCCTCATTATCCTTCGTATTCTATTTCTATGTAAAATACCTTGGGATGACTTTGTGCACTCATTGTCTTTCATATTGCACTCTTTGGTAGTTGAGATGGAGACTTTGTGCCTCATTTCATCGTGATGTGTTACTGCACCCTATTATAGTTACTTATCATCACCCGAAAGATTCCTTTTGTTTACTAAAAAACACTTCTAAAAGAAGAGGAGTGTCTTCTATCATTTCATTAGGATTTATCCTTTGATTTTTGAACATCATCTCTAAAAAAAGAGAGATGGATGGTTTATCCTACCCTTATCAGTTTATGTTTATGTCATTTTGAAGTATCAAAAAAGTTCATCATCAGCTAGAATTGTATATTCATGTGTATCATGTATAAATTTGATGCATCTATGAAATGTGGAAGGAATGGATTCCATTACATGGATATAAGGATGATCTAAGAGAAAACTATATTACAACTGATCAGGAATCACTCAAAAAATAATAGATACCATTTTTGGACATAATACTAAATCATGTGATAGTTTTCAATATTTGATTTGGAGTTTTATCAAATCCATGCATGAGTTGATCTGACCTATAAAAATTATCCTTATTAAATTCTAGTTTAAATATGAAGTTATAACTACAAATATTTATCCCAAAAGGATTTTCAACTCAGGCACACTTGACTAACTTTCCATGTATTTAAATTTGGATTAAAAATGAAAGATTTTGTTTAATGATATGCATGGGAGGTAAATCTTCTTTATCAAAAGTAATGTAAAAATAAAATGACATATATGAGAGCTTGAGATGGAGTCATACAGATCACTATATGTTTATGGTATTTTAGGGTTTCCTCCCTATCCATCGCACTATCAATTTATCTTAAATTTGGGAGTGATTAATTCTATTTTGATAGTGCATGTATTATGTTGAGTTAGGCTTGCCTTCTACCCTTTGGGTGGTTCTACCTTCCCTATCTTATATGTCCATCTCCACCATTTATACATCATTTGATGTAGGGATAACTAGTAGGATCTTGAGAAGTAATGGTACCAAAACAAGCTCAGAAGTTTATCCCAAAGGTCTACCATGAGGTACTGACTCTGATTCTAATACTCCTTTATCAGATGTGGTTCTGTATTTACTACAGTTTGATAAAGCCTATGATTATTTTGAAATTTTTACCTTGGTTACTTATTTTTTGGGTTGAGTTCCTTTGGAGAGCCTATTAAAGCAGTGAGTTCACAACTATTGGCAAGGTCATGGGGTGAAACTAGAAGGGATTCAAAACCTCACTAAGGGTTTCTTCCTATTTCATTTCATAAAAATTGAATATTGTAAAATTATTTTTAATCATGTCCCCTAGTTTATTCACTTTGGTTGTTTAAACTAGCTTAATTAACATTTTACCCACTTTGACCCTTCACCCTCGACTGTTGATGGTTAGGATGACCACCGATGATTAGGGTGAAACTTCTTACCCACCTAACATGCAAGCCACCTGCCTTACTTTTCTAAAAATAAATTTTATAAATCCATGTGTGAGCCATTGCATGAGCAAGTTAAAATTAGGAATCCCATTTCACATCTTGTTACAACTCTTGCCTTGCGTATAAGAAGAGAGGAGAAAGAAGGTGAAACCCATTTGCAATTGTTATCAAGAGCTTGTGCATATAGAATTCTATTTTTTTAGGTCAATCATCATCAAAAATATAGTGAACTAGCTATTACGTCAGAGAGACAACTTGCCACTGTAGCTCCACCAAAGTGCTAAGTACCATTACTCTATTAGAATCATGTTAGACTCCACCAATGAGTCAACCATCTCAAAAACCCACTTGATTAGATTTTTTCAATATAAGTACTTGATTTTTAGTGTTTAATTACTTTATTTACTTTTCACACTCAACCCAAATATTGAGATCTCACTTTATGATCCTGTCAATCAACCATTTACCAAACCAAATCTATACACAATAATCATTGATGGTTATTCTAACTGCCAACGGTTTGTCTAACCACTAATAGTCAGCATGACCATCGATGGTCACCATAATTGTTGATCGTCACATCAACTACTAATGTTCACTATGGTATGAAATTATAGAAACCTAATTTCACTTACCTACCCCTAACCAAATGTTATTTTGTATGTCCCTATCTATTCATAGATATCTACCTAATTTTTTGAAGTAGACCCTAATCACCTAGCACTAGTATTAATTAAATTATCGCTATTTTAATCATTTCTAGTCTATTTCCCAGAAAGCACTCTTGTATTTAATTTTAGTACCTTTTGATTATTGATGCAGTCACTTTATATTCTATTTTATAAACTTGAATGTTTAAAATGTGTGGATTGATAGCCCTTGAGGATGGTCTTTCTTTTAGGATCTAGCTAGTACTAGGCAATCTACCTAGATATTTATCTAACAAACAAACTTGATTTAGTGATATATTATTTGTACGTCATCCTATCGAGCCAAAGAGGATCTCTTTACAATCATCTGATTCAATGTGCAAAAAATCAAAAAAGTTTTTCAACCATACCCATATTTAGTTTCTTCTTCTCCCTTTCCAAAATATAAGCTAAAATTCATTGAAACATTTTAGCATGCCTGATGGGACCTTAAGTCTTTAATTTGAGTTTATTTCATTTGTATCTATATGCTCTTCTCTCTTTCTATGCTCATTAATGAAATTGAAATTTATTTTGGGTTTAAAATCAAGTGCATCCATTACTTGATTATAATTCTAACTCACTTTAAATTAAAGCACAATAATTTTATCATAATAAACCAAACCACCTTCATCAATTAAACATCAAATAAAATTAAAACAAGGCTTGAATAGGATTTTGTCACCTAGCGGTCACCTTACCCTTTCTTGAAAATATTACTTGGAGGTCATTACCAAGGGGTGAACCAACTTAGCTCTCTAGTTGAGTATAAACTCTAGAAATCAATATATATTGGCTAAACACCTGACACCCTTATCACAATGGTGTGTGAAGTGAGGGGGTAGGCCCCAACACCAAGCCACATATTGATTATCAATATAGATCCTTTTGAGCACCTAAACAACCCAAAACAAACCATAGATTGCTTTTATAGTACCTAATCTACAAGCCAACTTCTATAACACATTCTCATAACTTAAGGTATAAGCCAAAAGTGAGATTAAAATTAACCATAGGATTTGAACGTACTCTAGTAAGTGTTGGATTTCTTTGATCATTTTCTTGCTTTCTCTTTATTTGAGTTATAAGATTATTTGTGTTTTATTTTTATCCTATTTTCATGGTTCTGACTCCTTAACAATGGAGAGACCTAGCAAGTCAGGACCCAACTATAGATTATCTAATCTCCTCTACCTCTTCATCTATAAAGTATATCTCAGACACTAAGAGTTCTCATCATAATTATAATGCTTCTAGTGCACCTCAAATAGTTTTTGAAGGTGACCCAAAATTTGTTTCGTTCTTGGATAATACCCTAATAGCCTTACAACATTATCTTAGCACAATAGCTCACCATACACCCATTTTGGCACCACCTACTGATCTACCCTATGATATGCTATTAGGATTTTTATACAACCATTTTATTTACACTATCACCACCCAACCATTAGCTACTCAAGCATTTTCCTCCAATATCAACCTATTAGACACAACCATGTAAAATCAACCAACTCAACCTTCTAACACCCAAACACCTCCTATTCTGACTAACCATTCTTCAGCACAACTACCACCCAACATTTTCCAACCCATACTCCAATTACTATTGTAGTACCCAATACCACCATTGCTACCATTCCTTTAACTACCCTCATTCCACTTCAAAACAAAATGATATAAATGCCTTCTACCTTATCACCTATTGCTACTAGGGTTACCACTTATCCCTTACCTCTAACTCAACCATTTGTGGCCACTTAGTATTACATTCTCTCTACCCAACCACTAATGACCATATATTTATATGTGGCTTCAATCCAACCACCTATAGCTACTCATCCATATGTGGTAACTTCTCAACCTTTAACAAATTACCAATATATCACTCAACCCTAGCCAAAATATTCACCTTAAAACCCTTCTAGTACACAACCATAAATATATCTGATGAAAATGATTATGTATAATATGACCACCTTAGATTCATGTATCTCTAGTGCTCACAACATCCTATTATATGATCAAATCTATAATGAGCCCATCCACCCATCTATGCCTATTAGGCCATATCTTCATCAATGGGAACTTCCCAAGTTCTCCAAGTTTTAGAGTAAGGAAGATCCCTAGCAGTACCTTAGGGAATTTAGGCATTCATCTTATTTTATTTCCTATGATGATTCCCTCATTCTCAACACTTTTACTATGTCTTTGTTAGGACTAGCATTGGATTGGTATAGTGCCTTAACCAAACATTCGATCTTCTCTTTCACCCAACTGGTTCAAACTTTCTTGGATCACTTTTTGATAAATATCTCTAAGAAGGTTTCTATCACTAACCTCTACTCTATCTGGTAGTTTGATGATGAATTAATTTCCAATTTTGTATCTCATTAGTAGATCCTAATCAACCAACTCTCCTTTTCTTTACCCCAACCCAAATTTATTTAACTCTTTGCTCATGCATGTACTAAGCACATCTCTTCCACATTGCATGTCTATAGCTTCCAAAATTTTTACAAAGCTTTCACTGTGGCACGTAAACTAGAGAACAAAGTAATTGATTAGGGAAAGATAAAATTGAAAAGAAAGAACTCTACCTACAAAACCAATGAGGATTCCTCTTCCAAAATAGGCACCTAAACTAACTCTGGAACCAAAATCAAGGGAACCATGAATACGGTTGTCCTTAAATATTTGTCCCTACTAGCTGTCAACCAACCAAATTATTCTAACTCCTCTAAGAAAAACATGAGAAACCAAAACTCAAACAATCAGAAGCAATTCACCCCAGTTGGGGAATCTTATGTTTTGATCTTGGAGAAGTTAATGAAAGATAATATCATATAGCTTCCTCCTATCAAACCACCTAAATAATTTGATTCTTCTCATCCCAAACATAATTGGTATGATGAGAATGATCTATGTGTCTTCCATCGAGTAATAGGACATGCCATTAGTAGGTGTAACACCTTCAAGAGCATTTTCCAATATCTCATTAACAAGGGTGAGCTTGTGTTGGATAACCCTAATGAACCTAAAAACTAGGCCCTTGACATATTTAGGCAACCATTTCCAAACCATGCTCATACCAAAAATGAGAGCCACATAGTTGAGTGTTCTCACAATTCCCATACTATTAACATGGTTCTTAACACACTCATTACTGGTGAACCTACTAACCAACCTATTTGTTCCTCACCCTATCTATTTATTGAGGTAATGGAGTTAATTTCTCCTTTTTTGGAGACCTAAAATTAGAAATCCATCCTTTATCCTCTTCTACTTATCGAGGCAGTGGAGCCATCAGCCCTTCCTTGACTGACATACTAAAAAAAACAACCATTTTACTTCCCTCTTGACCACCAATCAACTTACTACTCCTTTGGAGATCATTCCCAAAGTGGAAGCCACAATGTCTACACCTTCAATAGATGAGTCACTTGCTCAAACCTTACATCTTTTTATTGAGGAAAATAATGAGGTTTCCATCCCTCTATCTCAACCCATGGGTTTATCTTTTAGGTCCACTATATAGGGATAAAATCAATCTATAAGTCCTTCTCTAGATTAGTTTAGAGGTTAGAGTTTATCTCAAAACTTGACATAGATAGAGGCACATTTTAGGAACAATTATGGCTCCCTTACATCACCAAATAGGAACTTCCAACCATGCCTTTGGCATACCAACCTATCACTTGCACTATTTGAACTCCTACCCCATAAACCAAACAAATAGAAACCTCTACCAACCTATAAATTTCCCAACCACCTAATGTACCTAAACCATAAACAAACAAATCACCTTCTCTAACCAAACTAGCTAAACAAACCAAAAACCTTGGCACCTTCCCTACATAGAGCCTTAATCACCCATCTGTGAAAGTAGAGCTTACTTCACTGAACCCACCAACCATGTAACCAACCAAATCAACCAAGAAGGTAAATTCACCAGGAGTATAGAATACCAAGCTTCTACCCTCTTCAAAATTGCCCTTTATTTTGGGGCCTCATCCCTCTAATTTTTGGGGAAAAATAAATGTCTTAACCAAGACCCCACCGTCACTTTTGGTTACATCATCATAGTTACTGTTTGACACACCTATCCTTACCACACTAATAATAACCAAGATACCTACCTTAAAACCTCATGCTTATGCTTTGTCAAACTCTACCTTACCAAAACAAAAACCAACTAAATGCACCACCTTACCTAAACCTTCCATCACCAAACCCACTCCCAAAAGAGCTTTTGCCTTATCAACCAAGAACAAAACCCCTAAACCCTTTCCACCTATAGATGAATCCTACTCTACCATTTTCTAAAATTTATTGTATGATTCTTGCTTGACCTTACCCTTTATCAAGCCATTTGACCCTCTTAGTTCAAAACCCATCTGGTGTAATGACCATAACGTCTGTTCCTATCATAGGACATTAGGACATGACATGAAGAACTACAAAGATCTCTAAACCATTATACACTAGATCTATGATGAGGATGATCTATTAGAATATGAACCTCCCATGAGCCATATACCAATCTAACCAATAATAACTCCTACCCATACCAATCTAACCAATAATAACTCCTACCCAACACCTACCTACTCCTCCACTTTCACGTCAAAGTGACGAAGAGTCAGACCAATCCCCTACACCAACTCTTTCATCTATCCATACCATCCATGTGGTCACTCAATCACATGCTCAACAAAAGGAAAAGGGGAAGGCCAAAGTGTCCATTCCATGGACATACCCATCTTCTACTTCCCAACCAAACCCTACCCAAACACCTTCACCTTTAACCAAACCCAAGATGTCTATCCTAGGTACCTCCCAATCCAAACCCTTTGAATCCACCAGGAGAGTGGTGCTCAAGCAACTCCACTAGATGCTAGAGAAGATGAGTTTATATGAGATAATTACTACTTCACCTAATCATTTCCAGGTAATGATCAAGGTATTGTAATCAATGAAAGTCTAACTTGAATACCCTCAACCTCTGGTAGCCTTTGGTGGTGCCCTCCAAATTTTTAACTTTGTCACCTTCAAGGATTCAGAGATACCTTCCATCCATATTTATGACCTAGATCCCCCTCTCTTTATTACTACCTACATTAACCAAACCCACATCAAATAATTCATGATTGATGGGGGAGATAGTATTAATATTATATCCTCCCATGCCTATAACCAAATTGACCTAATTTTTAATGTCATGTCTAAATATTTGGTTGTCCTTCAATCCTTCAATGACACCATGGCCACTACCTTGGGGATTATTGTCCTTTATATCCATTTTAGACCTCACATGCTCAAAATTTTCTATGTAGTAGTAGGTGAATTCCAATACAATTTTTTACTAAGATGACCTTGGATCCACTTCATGGGTTGCATCCCCTCTACCCTTCACCATTGCATTAAGTTTAAGCATGAAGGCTAGGTCATTAGAATCTAAGCTAACCCAAGTCCCTTCTCTACATGAAACATGACCTACTGACCTAATGATGCCCTCTTACCTCTATCTAACACACTTTTAATAACCAAAAATTAACCTTCAACTATGAAAGTAGACATTGTATCCTATTCCACCAATGAGAAATCTTCTAGCTCATCCATCCCTTTAAACCAATTCCCCACCACCACCCTTTTAGAATCAACATTCCATCAAATTTCACTGGGGGAGTATCACCTTCTTACCCTCGACACTTTCTCTACTCCCCAAAAGTATGGTAAACTTGACCATCAATTGAGATATGACCCTAATGTTGGCACTATTATTCCTTTTAGACCTCCCCACTATCAAATCCATTTCATGTATGGGGACTTGAAAAACCCCTTGGCACTTATACAACATCTTTTTTACCTTGACCATTTACCACTAGCTTCTCCTACCTAAATAAACCAAGCTTTGCCAAGACATACCTCCATTAGTGTGTTTGGAAAGGATTTGGCCTTGAGTGATATGAACATGGCCCACATGATTTGATTTATATTGAGACTAGAAAGCCTCATGAGAAACATGGCCTTGGTTTCATCCTACCTAACAAGAAGAAAGCCAAACCATATACCATCCCCATTATAGAGGAAGACACCCCTTCCTCACAAACCTGTCCTCTGCCTACGTATGAGGATGATGAAATCATTCCACATAATTTTTTTTTCCAATATGATGATCCTAATTACCCCTAAATATCAGAACAAGACCACCTTCACTAGCCATGGGGAACCTTCTACTATAGAGTCATTCCTTTCAAATTAAAGAGCATTGGTGCAACCTTCTAATGCGCAATAAATTATATCATTCATGAACTTATTCATAAGATTATAGAGGACTATGTGGAAAGCCTTCTCAAAAAATACAAACTCCAAAAGGATCCTTTAGCTACTCTCAGGATCATCTTTGAATGACTTATCTATTACCACATCCATTTGAACCCCAAGAAGTGCATTTTTGGGGTCCTATCAAGAAGCTTCTTGGATTTATCATCTACCTTCATGGAATTAAAGTTGATCCCACCAAGATCAAATAAATCTTTGACATGCTTCCTCTAATCAAACTTAAGCAACTTTGTAATTTGTAGGGGAAGTTCTAATCCATTCATCATTTTATCTCCCAGCTTTCAAATCGATGCCAACCCTTCCACCACCTTCTGAAGAAGGATGTCTCTTTTAAATGGAATAGTGACTATCAAAATTCATTTGATTCAGTCAAATTATACCTTTTATCTCCACCTATCCTCACCGCTCCCAAGGATGAACAACCTTTATACCTATATATCTCTACCACTAACCATTCCCTAGGGGCAATGCTTGCTCATCAGGATGAGCAACATAGAGAGTAAGTCATCTACTACATCAGATGCATGCTTGTAGATTATGAGACTTAATATACCCACACTAGTTTTTTTCTTAAATTTAATATTCATGGCCATTAAGCTTCACCATTACCTCCTTAACCACAAAACCTATGTCATTACCAATTCCAACCCGCTCAAGTATATGCATTCCAAGCCATACCAAAACTAATGTATGGATAAGTGGCTCATGATTTTAGTAGATTTTGACCTTGAGTTATTTAAAAAAAAGTTAATTAATGGGTAGGTTATTGATGACCAATTGGATAAATCACCATTAATAGACAATGAACCTCCTCCTCTTGAATTCCCTAATGAGTCCATTATGACCCTCTCTCAGGCAAACTTCACCTATAAAGTCACCATGTTCTTCGATGAATCAAAATGTCAGTGTGGTGGGGGATTTTGTATCATCCTTATCCCATTTAATGATGAACATCTTCCTTTGTCCTTCAATATTGATTTTTAATGTACCAAAAATATGGTTGAATATGAAGCCCTAGTCATAGGCCTTCAAACTACCTTAGCGCTAGAAGTCAAACTAATAAACATCTTTGGTGACTTCCAACTTTTGGTCAATAAAATAAATGGATCTTATTATTGTAAGAATGACATCCTATAATAGTATAAGAAACTAGTTGATGAAATCTTAGAATCATTAGAACACTACCGCATCTAGTCAACCCCACAATCTATTAATAAGTTTATCGATACCATGGCTTCTCTTGCCTCTCAAATTCTATCTACACCCTTTGAATTTAATCTATCCATCATTATACATAGACTTACCCAACCTTCCTATGTCAAGTTGGACTCTCCCACCATTATCAAGGTAGAAGAGACCTAACTTAACCTTTTGTTTCAACAAACCTTTAACTATCTCAACCTTTCCATTATTCCTTCTAGAATTTCCACGAATTCTAAAATAAAATTTATCTAAAGTACCTCTCATTATACCATTATGGGATGAATTATTTATAAATGTGGCTTTGATGGACTCCTCTTTTGTTGCCTACACTATCATGAAACATCTCATGCCATCAAGGAAATACATGATGGTATCTTTGGGAGACACTTCAATGGCCTTGTTGTATCTAAGTGCATCCTTCACCTTAAATATTACTAGCCTACCCTTAACCAAGTATATTGTGATTATGTGAAAAGGAATGTTAATTATCAACAACATGCCAATCTACATCATGCACCTAGCCATAGTCTTCATGTTTCCACTAATTTTTTGCCCTCATCATAATGGGGTTTAGACTTTATTAATTAAATTAACCCCAATTATTCATAGTGACACCATTATATCATCATTATGAATGAATAATTTACCAAGTGGGTAGAGGCTATTCCTCTAGTCTCAACCAAAAGAGAAACAATTATCAACTTTATCAAGTATCACTTCATCTACCACTTTGGTGCTCCTCATAAGATTATCACTGATAATGGTAAGTATTTTAAGAAAAATAAATTCCAAGGTATATGTGATGAATTCAACATTAAGTTAAGATTTCCTCTCCCTATCACCCTCAAGGGAATGGATAGGCTGAGGCCTTTAACAAAACTCTTAACAACATGCTAACTAAAATGGTTAATGCATTTGGTCAGGATTGGCATTCACATATCTCCTTTTCCTTATGGGCATATCTAAATAGAATTATAATCCCTATGGGTGATTCCCCATTTTCTCACATGTTTGGAGTAGAGGCCATCTTGCTTTTTGAAGTCCATATCCCATATCTTTGCATATCTTTTCAAGATCTTATTTCTAAGGATGATTATCATCGACACCATTTAGTTCAGCTTGAGCTACTTGATATGAATAATTTAGTAGACCTTACCCATCTCCATGTGTATAAAGAGCACATCAAATTTGCCTATAACAAACACCTTAGAGTGTGGGAATTCAACATCAAAGACCTCATCCTAAAGGAAAATCAACATGACACCAATATGGAGAAAATAAAGTGGGTAAAGTTTGATTTCAATTGGCTTGGACCCTATATCATAACCCATAAGTATGAATTAGGAGCTTATCAATTGTATTCTCTTTAAGGCCACCCATAACTTGAGCCCCTCAATGCTTTGCATTTGTATTCTTTATTTTGTTAAGAAGGATCAAGTTCACCTTTTATTTTACCTTAAGTTCATCCCTTACTTTCAACCACACTCATATCCCTTATTTAGGGTCAACTAATTAAAACTAAATCATGTGATTAACCATCAAAGTCATAGCGTAGTCTTGAATAATGGGTACCATGGCTCTACCCATGACATGATTCTCATGGTAATTTATGCCCCTTTCATAGGATAGATTCCCATGATCATTGTCACCTAAACCTCTTCACACCTAATAAAATTTCTAGTGATTTTATTTTTGCCTTCATAAGGGAAAACTAATAATCTAGCCTAATTAAGTCTATGCGAAGAAAAATCAAATCAATAAAACAATAAATTTTCCTATCACTAGCAATCCTAGGTCATTTTTAATATTCATAGACTACTCCCTTGAAGGATAGTTGAAAATTTATTTGAAATTTCCAAATGTAAGGTGGACTATTCCATTGAAGGACAACTATAAAAAAATATTAAATAAAGAAAATAAACTTAGACCACTCCCTTGAAGGATGACTGAGTAAAGCATTTGTCAAACATAACAATTTCTTAGAAGCTTCTCGCATTGATCAACTTCCCATATATAGAAATAAAGAAAATGACCCAGTATCAAAATCATAACAAAAGAAAACTAATTTTGAAAGCCATAATCAGATCTCACATAACAAAATAAGGTGAACACCAGAATCAAATTTCATGAGTAAACTTCCCACATCGATCAGTCTACACTTTGTATGACATAGATTTGTTTATCCTAGCTCTTTGGACACCTACAGAAGAGGCATGCTAGTCTTGCAAGAAGGTTCCATTTCCATCCATTCCCCCTTTATATACTATAAATAAGGGATTTTTTTATCTTACTTAATATTATATGGTCAAGACACCTTTTTAACCAACTAACAAACACTAATGTGAAGCATTCGAAGGGCTTATGTTCATTAAGCCAATCTAACTTCAATTTTTGTTTTTGTCCTTGTCAATAAAGAAGCATCATGCTCTCTTCTTATCTGGTCATGACTAGTTGATATTTTAATGAAGGTATTTGTCTCTCTATTACATTCTTTGTTCTCATATATAGTGTTATTAATTAAATTACCTCATGAATTTTATCTTTAAAAAATTAACAAGCATAACCATAACTGTAATCATAACCATAACAAGCACGATAACATTATAACATCAATGAGAAATAACACAACCAACCATTTTACACCACGTCTAAAATTTAAATAATGAAATCTAAATACTCATTAAGATTTAGAATGTCATAAGCAAACAATAAGCATACCCATAAATTGAAGCCATCTCATGCCTAGCTAGTTAAGTCTACACTAGTGTCTAGCATCCATAACATAATCATAATCCATAAGTAATATAACATCACATCATAAGCATTAAACATCAATGAAAACCATGAAAATGAGTAATAAACAATGATCATATATATAACTCATGAGTAAAATAGCATAATAAATGTGTACAAGCAGATTGACATCTCTCTCTCAAATGTACATCTTACCACATCAGCTCATAGGTTAGAATCAACATGATATACACATTTCATAATCTATTCATATCTTGTCTATGCCCAAGGGACACCACTATTTCTTAGATAATCATTGAATCCTAGTGCATGCCCACCTATTTTACCTACCAATCCCCTAAATGTACCTATCTATCTAGCTATAGATGCTGACCACTACCCTAGAGTCATCACACTAGCACCACCTACCAAGCTAGCTCTATACTCACCCCATCAAGGTTCCTATGGACACTGTGTCAAAACCATGGACTCATAGTGGAATAACTCCTTTACTATAGCTATGTATCATGCCATGGGGATGGCACTTAGTTTCCCTATCTATGATACAACTGCTCCTCTTCTCTACCTTAGAGAGTCCCTCTCCTATGTAACCAATGTGAGTAAAGACCACACCTAGTCCTTGTCACCTATGAGAGTAGAAACCTAACTCTATAAGGTATAAACCTAACACTGTAAGGTGACCACATACCCATATAACACTATGACCTATACCTATCTAGTGGCTAATGCCACTCTTGCCTATCCATTGGGGTCGGCCCCCTATGCCTATACTCTTTGGAACCCTCTCTCAACTGGGTGTCCACATCCATAGGCCCTCTACCTCCATCATCCCCACCAATATATACCACTATATATAATTCTTGGTACCATGCCATGTACCCATCCATAAATATAACATCATCTATTTGTGCCCTAGCTAGTAGCTCTTCATAGTCTAACAAAGTTAGCATAGGATGCATCTCTAGTAATAAAATCTATTAGTCCTCTCTCCTATACTTAGGGAATGGACTTGGAATGCCCTATACCAGGCCAAAATATCTATGTAACCTATAGAAAGGGATAATTTCCACCTCCCCATCTCACATATAGAGTATCCATTTGTAGCTCTATAGGGACAATATTTGCCTCCTATACCCAAGCCATGTTGGAAATTGAACATAAGGTCTCCAGGTGATGTCACCAATCACTAGTGCACCTAGTGTACCCCTAAACTAATAAATGTCATTGGCACCTCCCCATGTACCTAATGTGATGAAGTCACCCCTCTGACACATAAAGCTAATTGGGAACTCAATGTATGTGTACCCTACCCATGACAATCCCACTGTCCTTAGCATTCAAAAGTGCTCATAGGCCAAATAATGTAGAACCAAGCCAACACTGATACCATATCTCCTATGGGTGATAAACCCCCATATATCCCTATATATTTATACCAAGAGAATAGCCACCCAAACCAATATAGTCTACCCTAGTATTAATTCAACCAACACCTCTAATAATAAGTATGGAAATATCTTGTTGCTCAAGTTGAGAAGGGAAAAGTAGGAGACAACTATCATAAGCATTGTCATGAGTCTCCTCTCACTTAGAGCACTCTTGTATAGTGTGTTGTAGCTAAACCCACTAGCATGACATTGAACCCAATCATGGTCATTTCCACATAACATCTCAATGAGCTCTTCCTACTCCTCTCACTCTATATGATAGATTGGATCACCCTTGAGTGGAAGCTATGTGGTCCTATGAATGTCCTCAAGTAAGATTGTCATCTCAATAGTCACTAGTAAGAAAGTGTTCATAGTGTGATCCCATCTCTTGATGAGTACTATGACCATGAAGGAGGTTGGGTTGGGAGTGATGAGGCATTATCAGTATGTGCCTCAAGATGCCTTCATGGTCATAGTGCTCATCAAGATATGGGATCACACTATGAACACTTTCTTACTATTGGACCCAGTCAAATGGAGTCATCCCTTGTTGAATCTCTACAAAGATGCATGATACTCAATCATGCATCTATATATGTTCCCTAGCCTACACCAATTTGGAAACAAAGCTTATCTCTCTCTATAATTCATGAGCCCTACCTTAAAATTCAACTTTACATAAGTGACCTATCTTTACCCTCTCTTTACCCTCCTATTTATATATATCCACCAACCTCTTATCTAAGTCCATGCCTAACAAACACCATATTATTTGACTTAGCCTTTTAATAGCTAAATTTTTTCCCTAGTCAACCACCAACAGTCATGGAGACCATCGATGGTCAAACATCCTTTTTCTTAGGGATGTCAACCATCAATGGTCAAACTTAACTGTCGATGGTTATTGTGGGTGTTTTGAAAGTGAAATACCCCAAACCCTATCTACTCTCAAACCACCTTGACAACTTAAAAAATACTACAATCTTTCCAAACATCTAACCTCATACCTCCTATTTGTGTAGACTTATTACCTAGTTAATACCAAATTCTTAAGTCTAATTAACATTATCAACCTAGGGTACATATGCTTTTCAAGGATGTCAGCACTATAGATGCATTATTGATCCATAGATTATCTTGCTTACTAGTTATAGTATAATGAAATTTTATTGAATTTAATAGATAGTTATACTATGAAACTATTATAATATAAATATATAAATAATTCAAAATT